>VWZZ01007696.1:661777-778122 GCA_013399095.1 Psophia crepitans | reverse complement strand
TGGCCGCGGTGCGGCGGGCCCGGGCGGCTGACGCCCCCTCCGCCCCATCCCTGCCCAATGCCCCTTCCCCAGCCCAACAAGTGAAAAAAGCCAACCACCCCAAACCGCTGTACGAAAGCAGCGCTGGAAGCAAGCGGAGGAGGGGCCTCTCCCGTCAGGAGGTGGGAGCGGTTGCGGCCCTAGGGCGGGGACGCTCCCTTGGCCTAGCCGCTGAGGTGCGTGTTGGGGGTCCCTGGAAGGGAAACCCACGGAGGCGGGAGGCTGCTCCAGGCCTCTCCTGCTCCAGCTGCCCCTGGCGGTTTGCATTTGCACGGTCGTCGCTGCTCAAAGCTCCTCCGGCCTTCGCTGGCACCGTGCGAGCGGCTCCCCCAGGTGTACGGGCAGGCGCGGGGCTGGTTGTGCAAAAGCCACCCGTGCGGCGAAAGTCAATCTCGTTTATTTTCCCATGACTTCTAATAATCTCCATTACAGCAAAGCCAGGAAAAAAAAAAGAGGGGCGTGATTGATGTGAGGACAAAAAAGCATTGTGGTAGATGTGGCAGTCGTGACGCACGCTCACGTTTTCATGCACTGGGTAGCTACAGCTTATCCTCTGGTTATGTACCAGTTTTGTGCATTAAAAAATAAAGCAATTATGCTACCAGCAGCTGTATATTGTGTGGTTGCAGACGTTCTGCTTTACTATTTCCCCTCGGCTACTCCTGGGCACAGGGCATGGCCAGAGCAGTGATGCCCCAAATAGAACCTGTGCAAGGGAGAAGGGAGGATTGGAAATGGTCTCTATGGCAACAGATGAACAGTCTTTGGAAGAGGAGAGGTGGGGAAGAATTTAGGCTGAAAATACATCATTCTACCAGTGAGACAAGCCTGAAATCCTTGCCTGGGCAATTTTAAATAAGCTGTTTCCTCTCATCTGGCATTCTGCTTTTGAAGCATGAAATCCAGATCGTAGCCTTAGCAGCAAGAAATGCCCACACATAACATTACTGTGGTTGTCTTGTTCTAGATGAACATGCAATGGTACATCTTTTTTCCCCATTGTGATTATATTTGGTACTTCCAAGTCGTGGGAACTTGGAAATTATAAGGATGTATAAGTAGCTAGAACTGATGGGCTTTCTTTCTGCAGCTGTATAAAGCTTTGTTGTATTTTTGAAGCTTCATTCAATCTGGTCTCTATTCAGTCCACTGTCCTTAATGGGGCCACTTCCAATACACCTGACATTTGAGCATTTTATCAACCATCTGTGAGCGTCAGGTTCAGTTCAGCCATTGAACTTCCCGTCTGCTGCATTAACTTCACTTCATAACACAACTTTTTGTTTCATTACCTTAACAAGAGTTAAAATTTCTAGAATGGAACAGTCAAAACAAAGCTTCTCTCTCTTGCTCCCTGCTTTTCTCTCCCTCGCCCTCAGATACACAAAGACTGAAAATTCTGCTTGCTCTATTCTGTTGAACTGCATTCACTCACCATCTTAAGGCCTGACAGGTCAGACGCAGACAGTTATGAAGTCCTTTCATTTGCCTGACTCTAGCGTTTCCCGTGCCGAAGGCTGTGTTTTTCACTAGCCTCATCAATGCTCCTCAAACGCAGCACAGATGCACAGAAAGGCCAGTTTAGCTTTAAAATGCTCATCATTTGGTGCATACTGGATTCATTCTTATCTAAGACTATTTATTTTATTTTATAAAACTATACAACCCATGATGTATTGGGATTTAAAAACCGTAGCACCCCAGTGGCAGATTTCTCATTGCTAATACTGATCGAAGGCAACCTTCTTCATTCCCATCGTAGCCAAGTCTTCCAGCCAACTAGAACCCCAGTATCTTCCAAGCACCTCAGGTCTAGTTTCACAACTGGTACAAGCAGATGCAGCAGCTCAGTGAAATGACCCATTACACTGCAGGATGCAGAACTGGGAGCATGTGGTAGGATGGGTGGGGAGGTGAAGATGACATCTTTTGGTGGCAATGCAGTTTTTTGTCAGCTTAAGCTGATCTAAATAGGAAGCCTTGTCCCCTTCCTTCCCAGCTGTCTTACACTGGCATTTGCAGGTGTACAGCGATGGAATGAGGGTTCAGGAGCTCATCTGGCAGAAAACCAGTGTGTCAGGGGTTAGGGACAGTGGCAGGGCAGAGCTGATTACGGAGAGGTCATCTGTCTTTAGAAGTCACTCTGCCTTCTGCCCTGGAGAGCTGCCCGTGCATCCATCAATCTAGACCTTCAGCCAGCTGACATTAACGCTTCCTGGGAGATGAGCTCGGTTCTTTTATGACACTGGAAGTGGACAAGTGGCTTCCTTAAAATAAACTACACAGAGTTCAGGAAGTAAGCTGACCCTAAAAATTACAGGATCACTATCTGACAACTTTGTCCAAAATTCAGGCTTTATTTTAAAAGAGAAAAGATGCTTGAAATTGTTGAAAGAAATGAATGCACTAGAAATAAATATATATTGATTTTCCTAAAAGTTTAACAGCAAACATTTATCTAATAACTTCCAGCACTGGAAGACTTCTGTCAGAATTATGTAAGCAACACAGAGCAGACTGAAACTGGCAGTTTTCACTGTCCAAGCTGCGTAAACAAGAGAAAGTTCAAAGCAAGATGGCAAGAATGTTCAAAGATATGAGTTGGCTTTTTTTTATTTTTTATGACAAGATAATAACTAGGACAGCATTCAGCTCAGCTCAGGAAAGTGACTGAGGAATATGATCGCTCTATATAAAGTCACAGCTAAGATGACTTCTCAAGATGCAGGAACCAGAGGTCTGAAATTGAACTCTCAGGCTTCGATTTAAAACCAAAAGAAGTTCTGGTTTGGGTTTGGTTTTTTTTTTCCACACAATGCACATTTAAATTGCAAACCTTGTTGCTACCAAACTTTATGGCTGTTGAAATTATAAATAGATTTTTAAAATTACAAATAACTAAACATAGTAATGAAGAAACAGAGTGTTCCATATGATCAGGCAAATAGGAAAATGCAAACTTAAGCTCAGGAAGTCCATGAACTACAGACTGCTGCAGTCTGAGCGGGGAGGACTGGAGAGGGATCTGTGAGTGCCCTGTTCCGTACACTCTTTCCAAAGGGTGTATTAATGGTCCTGCTCACAGATGGGCTACTGCGCCAGCCTGTGTTGGGACAGCTGTTCTGGAGCAGACAGTGAATGATTGATGTAAATGATGGTGACAAAAAGGTTTATGATGGGGAAGGAAGAAAAGGAGAGGAGCAAAGAGCTTTGCTGAAACTAGTGTCTTCAGCAGCCTCTTTTCCTTCAGAATGGACGTTAGAAGCAGCTGTGCTCCTTTTCAAGTAATGTAGCTGAAACAGCATCTGAAGCAAAGCAGTTAAGGCTTTGCAAAGCTCAGCCAATAGGGTAAGCACAAAGGCAGAGACCTAGGCATTGCTGGGGGAGCTGCGTGCAGAAGAAAAAGTGTACACGCACGTTTTGGCAAAGAAGCCCAGATTTGTCACAGGAGCTGACTGAGAGGACTGTGGAAAGCCAGGAACAGCCAGTGAAGCACTAGCACTGTGGCCCTCTTAAAAGCTTAGCAAGAGCACTGTTGGCTGAAGTGTTCCAAAAAGAACAAAAGTAAGAAAACTTGAATTATGGAGTGGTATTTTCCTTTACTACATGATTGATGTTACCAAAAGGGAACAGCACTCTGTGTGCCTTCTTTGTAGGTATGCATCAAAGAAGTATCTGACTCATTTACCAGTTTTCTCTACTAATGGCAACGTACTGCAGGGCTGAAATACTGCCATAACCAGTCAGAAGTGGTGACAGCGTAATTACCTTTCTTGATCATGCCAATAGTGTTACAGTTCTTCCCAGTCAGTAATAGAGCCCCAGCCTTTCATATGGGGATCAGACAGTCTACAGACAAAAGTTAAGGGAGGAAGAAGTATGATACCGAAGTAGTTTGTTTGCAAAAGAAGAAAATAGGGAAAGGGATTCTAAACTTTTCTGTTATTCCATCAGCCTGCCTTTTTTCTGGGATGAAAGTGTCTTCAGATGCACTCTCTACACCAAAAGACTGATCTTGTTCAGAAGGAGATTTTCCTGAAAGACTAAAGAGATGGGTAAGCTTATAAAGATTATATAGGACTGGGAAAATGGAGATAATCAATACAGTGAAAAAGATAGGCTAGTTTCATAGATGGATCTCATTTTGGTCTTTAATAGCGCCTCAGTCTCAGTTGGATGAATGATTTCTAGTGACACAAGAAAGAGATATATATAACTCCATAAGATGAAAAAGAAGGAAAGATTAGATTAATCTATATTTTGTGGTGAGAGTTTCCCCTTCCATCTGGCCAGGCCATAGGATCTTGTAAACATTTTTTGTTTGCAGTGTGCCATTTACTGTTTATTAAAATTGCTTACCATGCTTTGGCCTCAGCTGTTTGATTCAGGATCTAATAAATGGCTGGTGATTTGTCAGGCTGTCACTCCATGGAGAAATCAAATTATTTTGCCTGTTGGCCATCATTTTAATAGTGGAATCGTGGTGTTTGTACAGCCCTGGCCTGGCTCTCTGGTGAGACCCTGGCTCATGCCTGAAATGTCAATTATCATCCTCTGTACCTCTGACACATGCATCTCAGCAAGGGCTTTTATCCTTCAGAGGGGAAGACTGCATTTGTAGTAAAAGTGCTCTCTCAATTTCACAAATAATCAGAGCACTAGAAATTGTTACTATCGTAGCCATGGACTAAGTTGCTTCAGCGTCTTTGAGCCACTCCTCAAGTGACAGGCACAGGGCTTTCACATCTCTGTCTCCAAGAGATCCCTATAGTCCAGGCTCTTGCTTTCCCCTCTCTCAATTTTAGTCTTGAACTGTGGATCACGTGTGCTTCTGCAGTATTTCTGACTTGGTTGAGTCCCTGTAGCTCTTCCATCTGGGAAGGTGTAATAGCAATACACACTGTGAACAGCAGCCTTTTTTAATGCAAGCACCACTGCCTCTTGGCAGTGTGAAAAAAATAAAAATCATCCTGTGACTGGTAAAACTAGTGGAGTTTGCTACCGCGTGGCTGTGTCCTGCAGCCTAAACCTTCCCACCAAAACAACCCCAGTTTCCCCCTTTTGTTCATTATAACTCACATCACAGCACAGTGCCCTCAACTCCGACCAAATCCTATGTAACCCACACCACAGTATAAGCTGGGCTGGGAGCAGCCGCATCATAAATATTTAGTCCCTACTGCATCCTTTCCCCTTTCACTCTTTTTACACCTTGTTACTTTTCAGTGAACCTGTAAGAACTAACTTCTGTCTCCTGCACTGGATTGCAGTTGACCAACAGGTTCAAAAGTTATTGAAGATATAGTGGAAAACTGGAAAGCAGACTAGCATAGCAAGAACAAATAGTAAGAGAAAAAGAATCTTAAAATAGTAAATGTACATGTGTCTGCAGTTACTGATGCTGAATAACAGCGTTGGTATAGGAGCATATGGTCTTAAAATAACAGAGAATAAATTTAGCTAGGAATAAGACAAAGGCTCTTAGCTATCCTTGATGTTCTTGAACAGCCTTGCTGTAGGAGTAGTGAGAGCTAACCATCTACACCACTTTTCAGTGGTTTAATTCCTTTATGAATGGGATTATACAATGTCTCTGCCTGCACGAAAAAAGAAAAAAGAAAAAAATCTGCTGTCTGGAAACATGATGACTTTTCTAGTCCCGTGTTCCCACCTACAATCTGTGACCTTCTGAGAACAAAATAAAGCATCCCAGATCTTTCCGATCCCTCCAAAGATTATGTCTGGATGGCAGTCTGCTTCCCATATGCTTTTCTTTTTTTTTCCCTGATGACAGCATCTCTTCCCTGGTTGAGGGAATCCTTTTAATGTTAGTCAAGGTCTTCACAATCCGAACTTTACTGCCTGGATGGGCAGTAAAAGGAGGACCTCAGGAAAAAATGGCTTTTGCTTTAATTCCAAGATGTTGGCAGGTGGGTGGATCTCCAGTCATCCTCCTCACTTGTTTTCAGGAAGACTTGCTGTTAAACTAACTCAACCCAAGTAAGCAAGAAGTGTTGGTCAGTTGGTCAATCATCCAAAAATGACAACACACAGATACTCAGACTGGCTTGTAGGTCAGCCAGCCGATTATAGGATTTTCCCATCACAGAGGTAGATAAAACCTTTTGCAACACCAGGACTGACATACTAATTATGCTGTAAGATCCGATGAGCCCACAGGGCTATTTTATAGCTCCAGCTTTGTGTATACATGATGTCATCTTCTTTGGGATGTCTGGAAAGGTGGACCCACGGAAAGTCCTGTGGATGGGTAGGGAAATCTGGAATTAGAGCTGAATCCATTCTGAGGGAACAGAGCAGATCTTGCAGGCAGCTGCACCCTTCTCTATTTTATTTTGTCATTTTTAGACATGTAATAAATTTTCCCTGTCTCCAGAAGTATGTTGCATGGGGCTTCAGGTAGGCTTCCCAGGAGGTGCAAAGACGGCGTGGAGACCTGGCATGCCCTGCATTTTCACACTTTGTTGCCTGCTTCACTTTTCCTCTTCTCAGTTTCCAGCTGGGGTCTGTAGCCGGGAGGGTTGATGCTGCTTTCCCATAGCTCCGCAGCTAGTTGCCCCATGGCATCCACGCATCCGTGTGAGGCTCAGCTGTGTCCCTGGCACACAGGGGCATCCCTGCAGATCTGCTCTGGCCCACTGATGTCAACCAGTGCCTGCCTGCCCATGGGCACAGCTGAGCCATAATTGCAGGAGAGACTTGCCCAGCACCCAGGGCTTATTAATTCACCCTTCTTGTACACGTGCAGCTGGAGAGAGTCCTGTGGGCGCAGTCACACCAGGATCCCAGGGATCCTGTCCATGCAGGAGAGCAACAAAGCCCCTGGCTACAACACCCCTAAAGAGCCCACTGACCCCCTCCCCTCCAGGTATGCAGCAGCTCCTTTTGTCAGGCAAGTGCTTTTAGACTGGGTGGGAGGAGGGTCTCTGGGGACATTGGGGGGTTCCACTTGGGGACAACCTGCCAGGCATCTAGGTGCCGGGGGCCAGGGGGGAGCACCGGAGGCTGCTGGTGGGTTGTTCTTGACTCCCAGGCATGCTGGTGAAGAGAGCGTCGCAGAGCAGCTGCTGCTGTTACAGCTCTCCTGCCAGCTCCACTCCTCCCGATGCCATTCCTACCTCCAGGATTTTTCCCTGACTCACAGCATCACCATCCAAAAGTCTCCCTGGAGGAAGGTATCTGCCTGCTGGTTTGTCTCTTTATCCTTTGCCTCATCCGCGGGAGAAAGGAGAAAAAAAGCCATAAGCAATCAACTCGCCTGCTTCTTTTTTATTTCCCCACCCCCCCTCCCTCTCCCTTCCTGTTGTCCAGGAGGGTAAAATCCCCTTTAGGAAGGAGCTTTTCTAGGTCCATGCATGGACAGCAGCAAATTGGAAGAGGTGAGCAGCCGGCAGAAGATGTGAGAGCTGGAAGGGCCGTGCCGTGGGAGTGGTCCTCGCTTTGTGTGCAAGCGAGGCAGTGAGTGTGCAGCCTCCCACTCTGGGTGCATCTTTTTTTGGATGCTGTGCAGTTCCCTGTGTGAAATGCTTTTTTGGTTAAAAGAAGAAGAGATGTCACATCAGGAGCTCACCCAGCGACTGACTACGGTTATCACCCATGTGGGTAAGACATCTTTATCTTTCTTCTCACTACATTTGTGTAGATTTGGGGGCCCTATTCCCCCAGGAGGTGCTGATGCTCTGTGCAGGCAGGAAGCCTTTGTGTGACAATATCACACCTGTGTGTGAAATAGGAGCCATCAGCAGACTGCAAAGCCATGGCTTTGGGCAATTAGACAGTCTTTTATTCATGGTCTGGTTTATTTTTCCAGCGTGCAGTTCAAAAGCAGAAACAATAAGAGCAGAGAGTGTCCTACCTGTGAACTGATCTGTGTAAAATAACCAAGCACAGTCCTCCGTGCAGGGAGGTAGTACAGAAAGGGGGTGGTGGAAGGATGCTAGAGCAACAGCAGTGCTAATGTGCTTTGCATTTGCTTGTGATATTGGAATAGTAGACCATTCTCAGAGAGTCTTTTTTATTGCCATTGCTGTTTCAAGGGTTCTGAAAGGTGCTAGGATCCCAAAGAAGGACAGGATCCCAATAGCTTTTCTCCATGTCAGGCTTGATTTTACTGTTTACTAACGTTCAAATGCTAGTGAATACGGGTAAGGCCCTGTACTAGGCACTGGCATCCTTGTAAGTCTAAGCTGGCTACCAACTTGCTGGCATTGGTGAGCAAATTACAAGGAACCAAATAACCTGAAACTAGCAAGACAGTAGGAGATACTGGTGATTAAAATATCAACTAAGAAAAGCTTGTGGGACCCTGTTTTGTTACGTACAATTGAGTTGAAGCAGATTGTGGCTATGCTGCATCACATAAAGAGAACATTTTTAATTAAATTGCATGGGAGCAAATTTTATAGTTGTCAGTGTTTGTAATGGATTGTGTGTTGTGAATGCCAAAGAGGTTGTACAGGTTCCTGAAATACCTTTGCCATTGACTTCACTCAATCTGTATATGAAACAGCGTGACCAAAATATGGCTTTTGTAGGATACACAATTAAGATTTTAGACCACAGTTCTTCTTGGGTTTGATATCAGCTGTACTAACTGAATTAAGTTGAAGAATGTGAATGCAATTTGTAGCTTGCCTAAAGAAATAGCACAAAAGCTGATTTAAACTGAATAAAATACTTAAGACCAGGTCCCATCTCTCCAGCTCTTTTCCAGGGGTCAGTCTTGGTGCTCCCGGTAACCTCAGCAGGGGCTTGGTATGGGAGAGAGTGTGATTGCCAGGAGAACTTGCAATGTCAGCCTCTGACCCAGTGATGCCAACACGAGTTGCTTTGCAATTGTACAAATTCAGCCTGACACACTGTCACATGAATTCACGTTTTATTGTGAAGACTTGGGATTCAATATGAGGCACATTTAATTTTTTTAGGAAGAATATTTCAGTGGAGCCATAGAGATTTGTGCATCTCCTGGTTTTCCTGTTAGGCTCAATACAGGTCCCCATCATCCCTATTGAGAACCCTCTTTGATGACAGGAGGAAACTGTTAGAGGTAACATAACATTATTTAGCAATGTAGTAAATCATTCTGAACACTAGTAAGATGTTAATGAACCTTTCTTCTGTTTCCTGACAAATAGAGGGATTTCTGGGTCATGTGGCTGAGGTTAGAGAGTCTCATTGGTTTCGTGGAGGTCAACCAGCAGGTCAGTCCTAGGGAGAGGAATGACACAGATCTTGGTTTTTTTTCCATTTCACCCTGAGGCAGGAGCCTAATTCCCCACCTTCCGACAGGGAAGGACAATCCCACCATTTTCTCAGCCATTGAAGACCTAGAAATCAGACCCTACTTCTGGAGTCTGCCTACAGTGCTCATTTTTTATCAAATCGTGTAACTAGAAAAGACAGCTATAAAAAATGAAAGGAAGTCATGTTACAAAAAGCTGTTATCGACTGAAGGAAGAACATTTCTCCCAAACCTACTGATGATGCTCCATGTTTATAAATCCCACCTTGTAACGTGAGTTGTCTTAGCTGAATCAGCAGCAGCTTACTGAAACAGTAATTCCTGGGCAACTGCAGGGGTCTCTTGAAAGTCTGTTGGGCATCTTTACAGCTCAAACAAGTGAAAGGGCTGTCATCCTTAGCAAACTGAGGGGACCATTTGCCATGAACATACTTTATAGTGTTTACTATTTTCATAGCCTCTACCACCCTCATATTACCACTTGGGCTGATGGCATTCAACCTGTCTAGAATGTAGCCAACTCTTGGTTGGGAGCACAGCTCTAAGCTCACCCAATAACAGGAGGGAAGAAACTTGTTCACAAAATTTGTGAGAAGACAAACAAGAACTTTGTGGGAGCATTAAAAAGACAGACCTTTATATTTGTAATAAAACCTTTATGGGAACATTTTGGTCTGTGTGAAGTAGATGACACGCCAGTTTATTTTTAATGTGTCAATAAGAGTGTCACGAATATAGTTAATTGCCTGGAGCGCAACTTATCTGTCCTGGGCAGAAGCTTTGATCCCTCATTAGCTGACTCACGTTGTGCTAGGTAGTTCACGTGCTTGTAAAAAAAGCCTCTTACCCTACTACGGACTTCATACATACAGCTGCCTGCTTCATCCAGGTTAAAATCAAAGCATGGAAGTTAGTTACCTGCTCCACACTAACTATCTTAACTTGGTATTTTCCTAGTGCCATGCACCCTGCCCTGTATCACATCTTTACACAGTGTCAAACAATAGAGGACTAAATTAGATCTCTTAAATAGCCCTGTGCTCCCTCAGCTTCTCTGGGATTATTCCTGATTGCCCTGGTGTGGGTGAGGTAATGGGGCCACTGAAGGTGTCTGGGACAGGAGCAGTTTGTGAATGCCAGCAGCCTTTCTGCTTGCTATCCAAGATTGAGCACAATAAGTTGCCCAATGTTGTCACCAAAGCTGCGTCAAGGTTCTTTTTTAAATTTAACCTACTTCCATTAAACTTTATTGTTGGGAGGTGTTGGGGAAACACTCATCTCTCTTGGAAAAAAGCGTGTCCTTTGGGTACGTGGGCAAGTGGCAGCTCTTCTGTGATGGGGAGGGAAGAAGCTTTGCTGGGTGACATGCCTGGTGCTGACAGCAGGGTTGTTTGCATGTGGGAATGGTACAGCTCTTCCAGCTTGCGAAGCCCACCAGAATATGCTTTTGTGCACTTGCTACCCACGCACACTTGGCAGTTGGTTCTCAGAAGTCTGATGCCAGGTTCGCTATGAGTGGGCAGTGTTCCGGGCACAGTTACGCACACAAGCACCTCCACCCAGTGCCCCATTTTCCACAGATTTTTATTCTTAAAATGATTTTATAATAAGATGGAGCTGCCAGAACCGACGTCAGCTGTCTCAAAAGGAAAAACAGCAAAGGAAACAGCAGAGCTTGGCTCCTCTCTGTTACCGGTAAAGAATTCCACAGCACACTGGGACAGGGTTTTCTTAGAGGCTCCCCTTAACTTCCAATTAAGTTGTAAGAGCTTCTTGTATCTTCAAATGACAACTGGATCCAAATGAGCCATCTGTCAGCGTCCCAGGTAGGGGAGGCATGGACGTGACACTGCAGAAAGCAGTACATTGCACAAACCATATATACAAGAAAAGAAACATACATTCATTTCAGCTTTGTTCTGGTTTACACACTCTTACTTGCCCACTCTCCCATTTTATGAATGGAAGAAAGAATTTAAGCAACTTGATGGAAATCAAAAGGAAATTCAGTAGCAGGACGTGGTTTAGGATGGACATTTCAGAACTTACACAATCACTTAAAATTCGTATCTGCTAACCATGTTGAGTCAATTCCTACTACTCTTGGCTCAGCCACCAGCTCTGAGGAGTGTTGTAAAATGTCTGTGTATGTGAAGAGAAGCTGTGCTGCAATTTGGGAGAGGAAGTAAAGGATGATACTGCATCCACTTGACTGTGTGAGAGGAATTCAGGTCAGCAGAATGGAATAACCCGAGCTGGCACTTGTCCGAAGCCAATGGCTTAGCATCACAAGTCACAAAATCTGTTTTATGCCGCAAAGCCACATATAATCTAATATGTCACAGCTGGATAGACGACTGCAATGTTTCTGATCTGTGTCTGTGTACAGCAACGACGCTCAAAAGAGATTTTTTTAAAGAAATTTGCTTTCAAGGTACTGTATCAAATAAGCCTTCTGCTACTTCTTAGACAAAGGCTTAAACCAAGGCAATGGAAATTGTCCTGCCTGCAACAGAAAATTCTTCCCTTTGTTTTAGATCATTCATGCATTCCAGGAACTCTTTTCAAACCACTGACTCTACAGCTCTGTCCTACTTACAGTTTTGTGGTGAGCAGCTATGGGGGGACTGGTCTTTTCCACTGATCACAGCACACCAGGTTTCCTTACCCAAAAATAAGATACAGGCATGGGATGAGCATCTATCACTGCATTCCCAGGGAAACAGGACATTAGAAAACCAAAGAAATGTGTTTGCTAAATTTGCTTGGGATCTCATGCAAATGCGGGGTGGTAGTTTGGGGTTTCTTTCCCCATTAACTTACTTCTATTTAAAAATTGATCTTCTGTGATCATGTTACCTGCATCTTTCTCTCTGTACCCCAATAAAGCTTTTGAACGCTTGGCCAATTTTTACCAAATTTGGTGAAGTGGCAAATGTCATAAAATATCAAATTCAGGCAAAATATGAAAACGGTGACTGAAGAGAAGAGAAAAATGCAATTAGTGAAGAAAAGGCTAATGAGCTCATTCTATTAGACCTCAGAGAATCCACATGGGAAAGTGGAATGGGGTAAAGGAGAGGTAATAACAATTTACATTTTTTAGTTTAGCAGCTTAAAAAAGCTACTTGTTTACATTTTTCTTCCTAGATTGTGGTTATTAATTTTACCCCATTCTATATGGCTTATTCTGTGCAGCTGTTTCACTAGGAACTGTTTAATAAGGAACTATTTAAAAGTGTTTTGCTAATGATGCAAAGTTTGTGCCTATAAAAAGAGGAAATCAAGCTTTCACAGAAATCCATGAAAAATGTGCACTCTCCAAAATGTAGAATATCACAAGCTAAAGCCCACATTCTAACCTGGTTTGTTGAGGCATTATCAGAAATAAAGACCATAGGAAATTGTGAGTTGGGGATCTGGAACACTAGTTTGTCTTTGTCTCAAGGTGAAATATTTATGTGATCGTTTGGCCTTGTGTGTAGGGAGATAGAGGTTACTGAAGAGCTTCCCACAACCAGTAGAAACAGTAATCTGCACTAAGGCTGCTTCTGTTTCAGGAAAGGACAGCTCGGAGGTGTTTCTCTTCTACATTCCATCTTTTACTTTAGTTGAATACTTTTTCATACGGGATGTGACTCTGACTCTACCATCCCTAACAGAATTCAAGAGAAAGTTAGAAAAAACCTGCAATATCCAGCTGTGTTACTATTAATAATTTCCCTTGCAGCAGCATGCGGTAAGCAGAGCCATGCAGAGCTCCACAGAACTGAAAGGCTGCTTACAACCCTAGCTGTTTTCTCATTTATTGATATCCTCCCCAAAGCTGGCTGAGCTTTCATTCTCAAGCCAGTAAAAGACCAGGGTGTTGAGGAGAAAAGGGAATAGGAGTAGCTACCATCCACCATCTGCTTGCTGCAGGGTTTTCACACTTTCTCCTTACGCATTTAGTGATGGCAGCTGTTGGAGATGGGGTGCTAGGCTGGATGGAACTGAGGTGTGATCCAATCTGTCAATCTGTAGGTCATTGGTGGTTTCGAAAGCCTCCACATCGCTGCTGTTACATCTAATGCTACAGCAGTCTCCCCCTGTCATTTATTTTCCAGCCTACCTCAGTAATGGCTTGTAGGTGTTTGTTTCTTGGAGTGAATGCATGGAGAGTGTTTAACATGTGAGAAAATTATTGAAGGAAAGTCAAGTGGCAGAATTTGAGTTTTGCTGTTAGTACTGGTAGTGCCCATGGTCCATGGGGGGCACTGGGTCCTGTGCATCCTAGAAAGCTCTACTGGGCTCTGTAATTTGTCTGTTGGTGTCTGGAAAGTAGCTGAGACTCAAACAAATTGTTCTAAGATGCATGTTTCTGTTGCAAGCAAGTCTATGTCTTCTGTTTGGGTCACCTCTTCTCATGACTTTCCCAAACCCACCACTGTCTCAGGACTGGATTTCAGACAGCATTTGTCTTCTATGGCAGTTTTCATGCAGCAGAAAGCACAAACTTCCGACTTCTAGAGCAGGCATTTGCAAACACTACCTGGTGGTTTTCTGCTGGGTTTTGTTAGGGGATTTTTTGGGAGGGGAAGGAGGGAAGGTTGGTTATTAATTTAAAAAAAGAAGAATGAAGTAGCTTTTGTCATAAGCAGGGGAAAAAATTACTTCTTGCAGCATCATTCAATGTGCTATTCAGGCTGTGGCACTTCCCCCTCTTGTCTTAAAATCTCCAGAGCAAGCCCAGGGCTACCTGGAAGGAGGAGGCGGAGGGACACCCCAGGGGAAAGCAAGTATAAGAGTTTTTCTCTTCTGTCAGGTCTGTGGGTCAGGCACAATGAAAGCTGCTGGTGCTGACAGAAGTCATCGCTTCTGCTAACAGCTGTGACCATTCTGCACTAAGTCCCAAGATTAAAAAGCAAAAGGAGGTAGAGAGGAACCCCTGTCTGTTCCCATCTCTGTGGCAGAGGGAAGCTCAGGTGGCCTCGCAGGAAATTAAACTGAGCTGACATCTATCACAATTCCTGGCAGCTCGTTAAATACAAAGGCCTTTTTTCCACCTCTTGCCTCATCTTTTATTTAATCCCTTTTCTCGTCTTCCATATGGTGCATGAATTCAAGAGATTCCCTGAGAGGACATCTCCCTGGGGGAAACAGGTTCAGCACTTGGGAAGGTACTTGCAGCACCAGACCATCTCAATGAGTAGAGAGTAAGCAAAGAAATTTCACTGCTGTTACTCCTTTCTCCCTTCTTTTGCACCATGTTTGAGGCCTCTCTTAGCCCCTGAGAAATGACTCAGCATTCGATCCAGAATGAACCTTTCTGGATGAGGCTTGGATGACTGCTAAAATCATTTTGACAGCAGTGTCTGGTACCTGGGACTAGTTCCCTCTGTATATTTTCTTCTGTTTTCCAGTGCTGGGCTTCTGTTCAAGCATTTGGGAGAAGATGAACCATAAATGTTTTGTGTTAATGCTGATGTGTTGTAGCCCACTGACCTCTCATACCTTACTTTAGAGTTCAGCACAGGAACATCTGTATTTCCCCAGGTGGTCAGTGGGTCAGTGACTGGGAGAAATCTGAGTCCCCTACAAAGCTGCTCCCACTCACATGAGAAAATGCTGCAGAATGATGTGAAAGGGATAACATGGCACATGGTTCAGTATTAGTCAGTCAGCCTTGGTGACTCACACTAACCAGTGCAGCAGACATGGCCAGGATTGAAACTGAGGAGCAGGAGGGAGACAGGGTGAAGAGACAGCCAACTCTTACATGCATGGATGGAAAAACATCACTTGTAAATACCTTAAGTGATCTGTAAGTCATGGCATGGAGGGAGGTACTGCGCTGAGAGCAGAAACACTGCAAAGAAAATCTTGTGAGTTCAGTGGAGGGAAGGACAGCAGGCTCCATTGTGGCAGAGGGACAGATGTGTAGGGGACAATCAGGTTGAGATCATAGTATCTTCAAGCTCCACTGTCATGTAAGCACAACATAGATAACATCTGTGAGTCCAAAGACATAACTGCCTCTGAGGAATGGCTGAGCTCATGTACTGGAAGAGAGCCATGTCCAGCATGTGAACTCAGGCTGGTGTAAGTCTGAGGCAACAACATTTATTCAAAGGTAACATACATTACATTTGTACCCACCCACTTCTTGTCATTTGCAGTGCAGCATTACAGAAGGCTGAAAGCTTTCCAGCAGAGGCCTGCAAATAATTCAGCGTTAATGAATAGTCCTTTCTCCCTTTTTCTATTAGAATATTATTTGCAATGTGGTAGGGAATGAAGCACTGAACTGAGACGGACGATCCCCAGCGCAGTAGACCTTAGGATTTATTTTACAAAGCTGCTGTGTTCTGTCTCCATCTTTTCCAGCCATTGAAGGGACCTGGCAGTACGGAACAATATGCCAGACAATATGGCCAAAGGAAAGGCAAGCTGCCACGATCGAAAATCCACACTGTCATGAAATTATTGTCTATTTTGTTTACCAGAACAGCATGCATACAATAGCTCAAAAACAGCTTTGCACCTGCTGTGCATTGTATTTGGAGTGTTCTTGCAAATGCATTGTTCCAAAATCACTGCTGTCATGAAATCTGAGTCCTGAATCCTTGGTGCACAGCCAAAGCACTGATTCCCCATGCCTTCATAGAGATGCACTGCCACTCGTTTCATTATCGTTACCCTGCCTGCCTCGAAGATGGATCGCACCCGTGGTCTGGCTCTGATATAAGGTACTACCATCAAGTGCTCTCCTGTTTTCAGGACACAGGGGCTTTTTTGGCATCTCAAGGCACCAGCCCAGCCCTTCTTCCACTGGCAGAGCTTCTCTGATTCCAGAGCTACACCAGTGGAACAGAGATGGAGTTCTGAGGACTCCGTTGCAGTAAGTGCAGGACTATTACACTGAATCCAAAGCTGACTCTCTGGAAGTTTGAACAGAGATACAAAGGTCCTTTTTGGGATGTTAGTCCAGCTTTTGATTTTAAAAGTCACTATTCCTGACCTGGATTACTCAAGCATGGGAGTAAAGGTTAAATTGCTGCAGAAGCCAAAATCCTTTGAAACATTGCAAAGAGGTGATGGGAAATGAGCTCTCATCAATATTACAACAGTGTGGCTCTGATCCAGAAAGGCGCAAAGAGCTCTTTATTTCAGTGTGAATAAATGGGGAACTGCTGGCACCGAGCACCGCAGGACCAGGTATTTTTGTCTGAGCGTACTCAGCTGCAGCTGACCCAGCTGTAGCCCCCGCTGCAAACAGTTTAAGAGGCAGCACCATGCAGGCGCTGCCTTGGGAGCCGAGACTTATGACCTACTGTCAGCATTGCCCTGAGTTCATTTGAGGATCTTGGGTCAGTTCCTTTCAGAGCTCAAGGAAAGCCAAGCTGAGAGGATCCGAGTCAGATGCCCCACATCCGCAAGCGCGGGCTGTAATCTCTGTGCTTCCAGTTACCTCTGTCTGCGCCTGAAAGATCTTGGATGGAAACCAGCAGCTCTTCTCCTGAGGCTGTGTACCCACCCGTATCACCTCATACGGGAGCACCCCAATGGTACCGCAGTAGGGCTTTCACAGCATCAATCCGTGTATTAACACTCCGTACGAGAAAGGCTGGATCTGCCACTTCCGCAGTGCAGGCTGTTGCCCAGGGCAACGAGATATGAGGGGCTGCAAGCCATTTAGCTATTGCTTGCTCTGCATGACTGTGAGCTGTATGATTTCCAGTTTCCCTTGGGCAATGAATTCTCTACAGCTGGCCCTGGATACGCAAGAGCAGTTATCTGCAGTTCCAAGACATAAATACAAGCCAAACAATGCTAACGTACAGCATTGCGGTCTGCCTGGCAACAGCGACCGATAGGACCTGACTCTCCTCATTCAATACATGCCATGAGCCTCACAGGTTTTACAGGAGTTACTCCCAGTTAACACTGGAGAACCACATCAAGATGCCTGGAACGTGGAGAGGTGAAGAAAATGTAAAACTGAAGATGGTATCTTACAGTATTTCAGGAGAGTGAATGTTGCCTTTAAATTCTGAGACCTTCAAGGTAGCAGCCATATTTTAATTAAAATACGTAGAGGTTTAGTCCACAGTTACTGGCATCTCCAATTATTATTATTGCAAAATATATGGTTTAGTTAGGACTCTGTGAGGATGTGCAAGTGCTGACAGGTACTGGGAGAAAGAACTGTAGCAAAACCATGCGATTCTAGTAACAATGGTAAATAGAAACAAGAAGGTTGGGATGTGTGAAGTTTGGATATATTTTCTGTTGATTATATATGTTAAAACCTTAACAATTGAAAAGCATTTTTTTTTTCTGGTATGGAGTTTATACTCTAATACAATTGCTGTGGCTAGAATTACTATCAGGAAACTTTACCTCTCCTTATCACTATAAATATTTCCCCTTTTGAGTCTGGATTTCACTGTTACCCGTTACATTTTGGTTCAAAGGTCTCAGAAGCCAAGGCTTAATTTCTGAAGTGATCAATATTGGTGTGTGCAGCATAAAAGCCAAAGCTGATGACATACATAGGAGCCATACTATTGATCATGCAATATTCAGAGAAAAGGTTATTTCAAACAGAAATAGCTGTGGCCTTAGCATGACCCTGAGCTGTAATCAGGTACATAACTAATCAGAAAGCTCCCAGCAATTACATGCCAGTAGTTGATGCAGGAAGGTTGCTGGGAAAATCTGATTAATCCTTTTTACTGTGATCAGCTTATTTTGTGAAAACAAAATTCCTAGTTTTTTAAAAAGAGAGATTCAAAGCTACTCTCACCATTTCATCTGTCTCAGATATTTGCACTATTATCAGTATCTGGTATCTTTTCTCCTCCCACCTTGGGGAAGCCAGTAGAGGCTTGACAGCAGACTTTAAAGTCACAGTTCAGTTTGAGGTAAACTTTTTTGGTCCTTTTCTTGTAGCTCATAAAAATACTACTTTCTGGCTTTGTTTTCAGCTAGGAGAGAATTCAGTTTCAGCAACGTGCAATTGTCATTTTGAATCATGTTGAATTATACTCTGGCCATACAGTGGAGCCTTGTGCATAGGTATCTTGAATGAGAAAAGAAAGCTAGCAGCCAAGTGCGCTTTGAGGAGCAGTATTGTTTGGGCAGAAGCAAAGAGGAGTTTGTCAGCGATATTCTGGGCCCATTCCATCCCAGTATCTGCAACAGCAGCTCTGTACAGACCACACTCTGCCTGTCCCACTCTCCCCTTCAGAGCTGGGATGCCACCACCATGCGAAGTTTTCCCAGTCCAGCTGTGGGAAGGAGGCAAGATGGAACACAAGCAGCCATCATCCCCTGCATCCCCCCCTGCCCAGCAGAGTACCGGTGCTGGGCTGCCATCTGGGGAAGGAGGGGTGCCTGTCAGTCTCAGCAAGGCAGCTGTGCTGCAGCAGCCTTGCCCGCTGCAGGTGAGCAGAAGGCATGCCAGTGCCATTTTGCACTGCAATTTCTACTGTTAAAGTCCCTCGAAGACCCTCAAGGGTCAAATCATTTATCTTCCTTTCTCAGATCCGCTGGAAGGCAGGGTGTTACTGAGTTGGGCAGAAGACCCTCACGCCCTCATGACTCTTCTTCAAGAGATTTTATGGCACTGCAGGGTTTGGTACCCAGTAGTTACTTTCTGTTGATACAGAGCCCCATCCAGTGAGATTCAGATGGTTCCCCACTACTGCCTGTTTTGCTGAGGAGCCACTAGAGGCCACAGGAGGGTTGTCCTGGTTTCAGCTGGGGTAGAGTTCATTTTCTTCCTAGTGCTGTGTTTTGGATTGAGGATGAGAATAATGTCGATAACACACTGATGTTTTTATTGTTGCCAAGCAATCAAGGACTTTTCAGCTTCTCCTACTGACCTGCCAACGAGAAGGCAGGGGTACCCAAGAAGCTGGGAGGGGACGCAGCCAGGACAGCTGACCCAGACTGGCCGAAGGGATATTCCATACCATATGATGCCAAGCTCTGTGTGTAACTGGGGAGTGGGCTGGGAGGCGGCACAACTCAGGGTCTTGCGAAGCATCAACTTTGGGTGGTGAGAAATCGTGCTGTCCATCAGTTGTTTTATGTATTCTGCTATTATTTTCCTTTTCTGTCCTATTAAACTGCCTTTACCTCAAAGCACAAGTTGTTTGGGGTTTTTTTCCATTTTCAATTCTCTCCCCTATCCCGTTGTGGGGAGCGGGCAGAGCAAACGGCTGTGTGGCTGTTTTAGCTGCTGCCCAGGTGAAACCATGACAAGGGTGTAACCACTTCTCTGCACAAACCCTGTAGGAACAAGGCCATCTCCCTGTTCATGCTACAATAGCATCAAAGTACAAAGCACTATTGCAAATACAGACATGGTCTCCAGAGACAAAAAGCCTGTCAGATGGGTGCTGAAACTTTGAAAATTGGGGAACACAAGTTTTCTATTTAAACTTTTCATCCAAACCAGGATAGACTATAGAAGGACATCACTTGACTGCATGTGTGTAATTCTTGATCTCTTTAGGAACCATAGTCTAAGTTTTACATAAAAGCCATTTTCCTATTTAGGAGTAAGCACATCCCTCCGTTTCAATGTGCAGAAAATATAAGAAAGAGCCTAATCTTACGGCAGTTTCTCTTTCAGCACGTGTGAGAATCTGTTGTGATTTTGATAACTTAATTAAACACTGCAAAAGTTATTAGAAGTCTTAAACATCTGCCAGGATATACAAAGACTGGGACTATACCAACTTACAGGAAAATAAGGCCAGCGTTAGTATTGTCATCCTCATCCCCAGAGAGCAGTCCCACAATACCTGAGCAGAGATGGTGACAGATTCAAATGACGTATCAGGTCTAAGTTAATCTAGCAAGTTTAAACTGCAGGTCAGGAACAACAGAGAAAAGAGCTGAGAGCAGCATTACTCACCGCATAAGAGGGGCTGGGGGCTCTTTTAAATGGATGGCTGGAGTGCTGGGTGGAGGGTGTGTTGGTAGGAGCCTGGTGGAAGGCTCTGGCAGTGAGGGGGCACTCAGGGCCCTGACGACACAGAATCACAGAATGGTTTGGGTTGGAAGGGACCTCAAAGCCCATCTAGTCCCAACCCCCTGCCATGGGCAGGGTCACCCTCCACTAGACCAGGCTGCCCAAAGTCCCATTCAGCCTGGCCTTGAACACTGCCAGGGATGGGACCTCCACAGCTTCTCTGGGCACCCTGTGCCAGGGCCTCACCACCCTCACAGGGAAGAATTTCTTCCCAATATCTAATCTAAATCTCCCCTACATGCTGCTGCCAAATGCAAAATATTTTCTCCGTACAGCCCACATGCTCTAAAATACCCGCCATTTCCAATATCAGTGCTGATATTTGGGATCAGTCACTGAGCCTGATTTTAAAACTCCTTGTTAGTGTTTTTGGTTTATTTCAACCAATTAGCTCATTCCTAGCAGTTTCAGTTCAGCTGCCTTTGCTATCAGACCTGCTGCTGCCTCTGACCACGTACATAGCAGTCATTAGTCTGACAGAAACAACACTGCAAAACCTTAATGAGCAAGACACAGCGTTGAAAAGATGGGGATATTTACAAATGATGTAAAATTAAGTTGAGAAACACTGTGTGCCATGTTCAAGGCTTCAGCCAAGAAAGGGATATTTCTTGGTCTGTCCCCATTTATCTTCCAGCTTTACTGCAGTAATTGCAATTCATTTTAGACAAATTGTATGAATAGCTTGGGATTCGGTTCCCAGCTGAAGATTTTTTTCCTTATTTTCATTACTTGTATTGAGATCTTAAAGTTCATTGGTGGGTTCTTATAATGATTCTGACACAATTAAAAATACTGCTTTATTTTTTGTACAGTTGATTGCTATTCTTGAAGCAAGTATATTTAAAACAAGAGACAGATAGGAAAATATTCTGTAGAATTATGTGAATTTATGCTACAAAGGAGCAAAGAAAGGGTTAAAGAGGGAGTGTAACCATTATTTCCCCACCTGAAATGCAGGTAGCCATTAGGAGCAGGTGTTATCACTAATAGTGGTATGGAGGATGGCTACAGAATGGATGGCTCTGAGAGAGACACCAGCTGAAAGAAATGAAGCAAGAAGGTAGATTTTTAGGCGTAGAAGGAAATAGAGAAGAGAGACTGGGAGGCTGTGTGGGAGGTGGAGGGTTGTGTGGCTGATGTGGAGGATGAGCTGAGGGCTGAAGCTGGTAAGCTGTGTGGAGACCTGAAGGCTGAGCAGGATGCTGGGAGGCTGAGTGGGAGATCTGAAGGCCAGGTGGGTAGTTGGAAATTTATGTTGTGTGGACAGGCTGGAAGCCAGATTTGAGTCCGGTGTTACTGGTTCATGTGGCTCTGAGACTTAAGAAAGAAGTATAATTACTTGTAAGAGATCCCATGGATGTTCCAGAGCCTGTGGAAGTGAGCAACAATTATGGTTTATTTACCAGCACATTAAACAACTAGATTCTCTTTCAGTCAGGCTGGCTGCAGATAGTAGTTTAGGGGAGTCAGTTGTTAACCTTGACCTCTCAGAGCCTTTGAGGCTACAGGGGGTGGAATAAAAAGTAGAGACTGTTCAGATGTTATAGTATCTAAAGAGGAGGCACCATTTGAGAAGGAAGAGGTGAGGCTGTTTACTCTGAGTGTCTTTTTATCACTTAAGAATGAATCTGGGTGATAGGCTGGATGGAGGCTGGCTCCAACATGTTTTCCTGGGTGCTTGAGCTGGCTTTCAGTGCTATCCAGAAGCACTGGCTAGGTGAGCAGGGTTGTGCTTGAAGTCTGCCTGTGGTGGTGCTCTCTGCTGGGGTCGGCACAAAAACCTCTGCTTTGAGCTCATGTTAAGAGTCTCATATGTTAAGTGTGATGTGGCTTCATTTTTGACAACAGAACTGTCTTAATTGTGACCCTACTGCTTTTAGCGGCTTTCAAACTATTTTGCTGTTGCATTTTTAAGCAGAGCATTTTTTGCATTTAAATAATCCCCTCAGTATAAACCAATTTGAAGGACCCTTGAGTTGGTGGGAGTTGTATGGGTATCTGCTTTTAGCCCTTTCCTCCCCAGATTTTGGCTTTTGTGGGGCAAAACTTTAGGTGAAATTATTCCTGCTTCTCCCCAAACCTTCCTAAAATGGTTCTTAGATGCATACTCAAACAAACACGAGAAGTTATTCTTAAACTGTATCCTTTTATTGGCAATTTAAAAAGAAGTTGTCTGTTTCATGGGAGTAATGACTTCTCTGTGGTGCCAAAGTGCTCAGCGGAGAATCTCTGGGGGAGTGCAAAGCATTATTTAATGTTGCATTCCATGAAGTGAACTTGTGCCTATTGGGACTAAGGTCCATAAATGGATGTGGGATTTAGATACGTTTTATTGAGTTAATCTGTGCTGGTCAGCAGAAAGCATTTGCAGTGGGGTTTCCTGGCAGACTAAAGAGCCATTTCTTATCTCATCAGAACACTGCATCACTCGGCTTTAGCAAGCTGAGCTCCACAGTGCTGTTGAAGTCAAAGCACTGGCCTCATTTCGTGTCGGCCGAAGGTGAAGCCTTGCGCAGAGTGTTTAGCGCATCCCAGCATACAAACACCGCGTGTCCCCACAGGGGGACACTTGAGTTAACCGGGAAGGTCTTTGTGCATCGGTATAATGTTGCAGAGAAACCCTTGCACTGCCTCTTGTAGGACAAGCTATCTTGGGTGCTATCTATGCTGTTTCAGCACCTGAAGCTGGCTTACGGACATCTTTGTCACCGTGCGGACCTGCTTGCCCGTTAGTGTATACGGTCCCTGGATAATTTTAGACTTGTTACGAAAGGCAATGAGGGTTTTATGCTCGTGCTTTATCTGTCCATCCCAGCTGGCCCTTTTCCATACAATTTTAGCAGCTCTCTTGCCTGTTTTTGACAAAGGATTGAAACTCTTGGTTTCCTGTAAATCTTGTAAAAATAGGCTGCTAGAGTGCTGATTGTTTAATTTACCATCCTATTAGACATTACAGAATTGAAGCAGAGGATGGTGATGAAAACCAGTAACTGTGCTGGTTGGGGAGGAGAAGAGGGCTGGGAATGTGGTTGTGTGTGGTGAGGCAAGGTCTTGGCCCTGATGTGCCATGGTGCTTGGTGCAGTGCTGTGGGTGGGGAGAGCCAGAAGAAGCATGGGTTCCTGCTGTGGGTGGATGTGAGGAAGGAACAGCTCTGCAGCACCAGGAATTCCGCAGGACAAATTCCTGCTGCCTGGGTGCAGGTGCCCAGCTGCCCTGTGTGACCGCACACATGGGTGCGTGCGGAGGAGAGTGCTGCAACCCCACACTTGCAGGTGCCCAGCACTGAGGAACTGCCTTGTGGGCAGGTCCTTCAAAACACGTACCTGGTTTCTGGCAGCAGCCCTGTCCTGGGAAAAGAAAGATAACATGTGCTTCACAGTTGCCTGGCCAGAGGGAGTAACTTCTCTTCGACTGATTTTTATCCTTAGTTCCCTAGAAGGATGTGAGCTGCACCCTCGGGGATGTGAAAGGAGGGCGTTTGAAGTGTATCTGCCAGTCGAGAGAGCCCAGTCAGCCAAAGTCTTGGTGTTTAGGAAAGTCTGGATAGGAGCTCCTTTTCGCTTGTGGACAGCTCGGAGTAACTGAGTAAAGCTCAGTGCACAGACGTACAAACAGGAAAAAATCAATAGTCCCTAAAGCCCAATATCCCACCCTACATAGTAACTGATGCCAAGTGTTTGAGGGATGGCAATAAAACACTGGAAATGCCTTTACCGTACCATGTAACATGAGAAGCTGTTTCTACCTGTTCAGCTAACATTCGGCACGCGTCCAAAAGCCTCGAGTATCAACAGCCCTGGTGATTCTTACAGATCCTATTTTTATCCCTCTGTCTTTCTGGTTCTCCTTTATCTGATTGAAGTTATGAATTGCAACAGCAACAAAAAAAAAAATACGCTGCTTCCGTCAGGGGATGTGCACAGCTGCTCCTTGGGGAAAAAAGCTGTGCTGGTGGTCTGGGTGCCTGCACCCAGCGGCTGTTCTGCACTACCGATGCTCTAGTGGCTGGCTGCAAGGAGAAAAAGGTGAAGAGGGAGAGAGGGGAACAGTGCAGTGCTCTGGATGCCGACTAGAATCGGGGTTATGGTCGTACTGGAGGCCACTCGTTGTGTCAGTGGCAGGGTACAGAGACAAACGTGTTTCCTTCTTGAGTGCTGGAGGAGAAAGCCTCTGGACATCACGCTGCTGCTGGAGGGCAATGACACAGACTGTGCATCCGCTTCTCGCGGTGCGCGCTGTGCTGGCGGTAAGGTGATCGTGGTGTTTGGGAGTGTGGGAGAACGGTGACTTGATGTACCCAGTTTTATGGATCACAACATTCTCTGGGTTACCCAGTATTTCTCTCATCTGATCCTTTTGCATTTACTTGTCTTTTATTTTATTCCCCGTCTCTTTAAGCCAAGAGCTATGTTTTGGGTGTGTTGTGCAGAAAAGTTCTTAGCCTCACTTAGGAACTTGGGCATTTTCATGATCAAGACTGAAATAACTTTGCATCCAAGCCTAAACCCTGGATCTAGCTGCTCTTTACCCCTGTGCCAGTTACAGATTGGTAACTCTGGGAATCTGTTTGATCTTGCCTAGCAGGACAGAAATGCCTTCCCTTCTTGCTGGTGTGTACTCGGCTGCAGAAGTGAAGAGAGTTAGGTGAAATAAACCTGCAGGTGCAGCAGCAACTCCTGCCCACTGCTTGGCCTATGAAGATTCCACCCATGTCCTGATTTCTTGGGCAGCCTCTCTAATCCAGCGGTGATGGCACCGTTTGGTTTTATTTTTTAATAATAATGATGGTACAGTCCTTGATTAGCCCTGAATGTCTACACAGCTTTGACACGGCAACAAAAGCTTTTTGCTAAGGTTGTCTTCTGCTCTTCACTATACTCGCTCCTGCTTTTGGCAGCTCGTGTGGGAGTAAATGTGTGCCAACAGTGGCATGAGTTCTTGTTGTCCACTGCTGAAGGTGACCAAAAATGTTTTGCTCGTCAGTTAGGAAATCACTTTAAGCAGATCAGTGTAATGAGATTCTGAAGCCATATGGCACTGGAATTAGTGCCTTCTAGTGCAGTAACTGCGTGCAGTGATTGCAACAGTGATGTATGCTAAAAGTAATTTCAAGAGCCAAGATGTTTTTGCTTCTGCTCATTCCTTTTACTCCTTGGGGCTTAAAACAGTGCCTGGGATGTAGCCCTGTATTGAAAAAGGAGGGGAGGGAATCCTGGTTTGCTTTTTATTAGTTGGAAGAAAATAAATGGAAGTTAATAGAAAAGACCCGTTTTGGTTTCCTGGCTGAACAGTGGAATGGATGTTACCTGTAACAGTGCGAAGTGTGCTCGGATAATAAACCTTCCTTTCAAGCTGCTGAAATGCCTTGTGTCTTGTCAGAGTTATCATCTGGATGGTGGGGAAGGCAGAAGGAAGGTAAAGGAGGTATATGCGAAAGGAATGGTGTGTTTCAGCATAGCTATCAAAGAACAAATCAAACTTCAGATAAAATCACATCAAGAATAGGAAAATGTGAAGTTGGGATTTCAGAAATGAAATATGGATTTGTTTTTTTTCCTTAGCTTCTATTTATATCAGTCTTAGTAGCAGCACTGGATTTAGATTATGTATTTCTTGGCCTTGTAGAACACTATACACAGGTAGGGGAGCTGCTGGTCTTCATGAAAGAGTAAGATGTCTCT
The DNA here is from genome assembly GCA_013399095.1 of Psophia crepitans. Classification (NCBI taxonomy): domain Eukaryota; kingdom Metazoa; phylum Chordata; class Aves; order Gruiformes; family Psophiidae; genus Psophia; species Psophia crepitans. The sequence continues at coordinate 752,107 of VWZZ01007696.1, read as the reverse complement.
TGCTGATCTCACTGGGGTGTTTTTCTTTGCTTTTCCTATCCGCCAATGATTTAAAACAATTTTTGAGTCTCATCTACTAAACTTTCTTGATGGGCCTTACAAGGCTCTGTTGGAAAGGGGATGTTTGTTTCCCCTGAATTGTTTTTATGACTGTGTGGGGTAAGTTGCAAACAGGGAATGCGCTACAGTTTTTCTTGCTGCCTCATTTACACCTACAGCAGAAGCAGTCTTCCCCCCCCCCCTTCCTCTGGCACATAAATGCTGTTCCCAAATTTAGCTCTTGACTCTTCACAAGAAGCTCTGTCCACTGCACTAAGCATCATTGAGATTCAATGTGTGTGTTGCATGTTTCGTGCATCACAGTGACACCGACCATTGGAGTGCTGCTTTTTTGGGGGCAGAAGCGTGTTGCTTCACGAGAAGAGATGTGGGGCTTAAACTGATTTAACTGCCTTGACTTTAAATTTGTGACTCCTTGGGCCACACAGTAATGACGGCAAGCCCCTTTGAGCAAGCTCCAGCTCCAAGGTGAATTGGTATTTCTAATGAAACTAGGAACTCGTGCGGTTCCTCAGGCAGTTTTGGTGAATGGTTTTTGAGGACAACTGAGTGGCTGGGTTTTTAATTTCTGACACTTTCTTACATCTGTTTATTTGCTTATTCATTGACAGCCTAGCCCAGATGATGTTGCTAGGCAATGCTGGCAATTCAGGAGCAGAAAATATCCTTTTCCTTAGCTTTCCCAAACATTTTGCTATGGTTTTCTGGAGCATCGGGACAGTAACTCCCCTCCATTCTGTGTTACAGACCCAAGGAAGCATGCTTGCTGTTTTCTGTACCTACTCCCTCCACCATACTCTTCTGCATGTAAAAGCAGTAACTTCCTTTCAGTCAGACACATACCTTTTAGCTAATGGGCGAAAACTGGAGAATAACCAGATTTCTCTGTCCCTCCATCCATCCATGTGTCCTGCTGCTAAATGGGTAGCAGCTACAGTCAGCTTATTTTTGGTCTAGAGCTGGGTTATAGCATTGTAATTGATCAGTATTTCCTAAGGAAAGATTGAGAGTTAGATGATTTTAGGTAGCTTCCCCCGTGTGTGCTGTGACTACCTGTGCTTCAGAAGCTCACACCTAGGGCAGATTTCTTCTTGCATTCCACTTCCAGCATCAAGTCTCCCCCTTGGAACAGTGTGTTTCACAGATCCTCCTGTTGCTAAGCCACGTGGATGCCGGTGGGAACAGCATAATCAAAGGATGGCAGACAGAAGTGTGTTGTCACAAGTGGGGGATTCTCCCCCATTGTATAGTCTCTATATGTGCAAGGTTGAAGTGCAGTTAGTCTGTCAGACATACACATATTGTCAGAGCTTATTTTCTGAGGTACATCATGTTTGCCTGTGTAGGAGGATACCTTGAGCCCCTGTAATGAGAGAAAAGAGGATGGAAGAAAGGCTTTCAGATAAACCTGCTGGGTTACGTTTCTAGTTTTCTTATCTCATGATGACAATTTTCTACAAATTAGTTCTGCCCTCTGTGCCACTGCTCTCCCGATCCATAAAACATTGCAGCCCCCTGGGGATTTCCCTATGGAAGCTCTAATAAATATTTTACAAATGATAATGAATTGTGTCATGCAGCAGCTCAGTGGTCATTGTCCTCACTTTGCAGGCAAAGAGCAGGAGGGTGACCAGCTTCATGCCATGCAGCAAATTTTGGGGGCAAAGGAACACAAATCTTTTGCTTTAAGTGTGTAAAGTGCCAACAGGTAGTAGTGACTGAGGCAGAGGAAGGCAAAGACCTGTCCGTAAGATCCTTGTTGGAAGCTTGTTCTGTGCTCAGGTCCCTGCAGTTGAGCGCTGGGTTGCAGCTCAGCGCCGATTCATTGGGCTCTCGTTGTATTCTTTGCACTGTCACCACTGCTGGCCTCATGCCTGTTCGCGCATCTCCTGTGCGGTCCCTCCTGACCCTGGGGAAGGCTCCTCTTTATTTCACTGCATCAGGATTGAGTGCTCGCTGCACACTGTTCCCCAAGGACTAGTTTCTTCACAACGCTCCCTGATATGTGATTTGTATTATAGTAATTGTTAAAAAGGAAAAATGTCAACTGAACTATCCAGCACCTTGAAAGAGAGATTTCTAAATGTATGTTTCAAACTTCTCATTTTTGTGTCAAACTGATGGATCCAACTTCTTTTTTAAAACAAGTTGGGGGGGGGGAAGGGGGAGGGAGTTTTTACAGGTAGCAGAACATGTGTGCCACCAATATTTCCCTTCTGTCCTCCATTTGCTGCTCTGTTCATTTAGATTATCAGATCTTATGAGCAGGGACTGTGCACAGCAGCAGAGAGCTTTTCTGTACAGTTGCAGCCTCCCAGTAGCACTGCCAGACATATGAGTAATTGGTCGAGCAGCTCTGCAGAGCAGTCTCCTTGCACCGTCCAAGCTGAAATGCAGAAGTAAAAAAGTCCCTTCTCGGTGATGAAGAATCATAAAATCATAAGCTTGAAAGGGACCAAAAATCAAAGAATTTTTCTTTAAGGAAAAGTTTTTCTTCATGAACGTATCTGGCATGCTCTGTAAGAGACATCCTGTGATCTTGTAACGTGCTGCTGGGATCTCTCTTCATTGTTGTTTATAGGATAGCTGTAAATTAATGATAAGGAAGCCATTCAGGGCATGGGCTGTGCTGAGGTTCACAGCTCTCCCTCTGAATGAGAGAATAAAGTAAACTGATATTGAAAGCAAGGAGGGAGAAACAAACACGGTCAGTAAGCCTATAAAAGTCTTAGCCAATTGCAATGGTGAACATCCTGCTGGCGAGGGTGACCTTGAATGAACTAAGGGGGATAAAGTCACCAGCCTGGACTGACGGCTGAAGAATCAGGCTGGATTCCAGCACACTGAGAGAGCAGATTCCTGACAAGAGTCTCCTGAGCTGTGGCGATGGCTTCTCGGTGTCGGAAATGTGGACAACAGGTGCCCAGGAATCCACCTTTCACTGCTGTCCGGATAACGGAAGGAGAAATGCAATCTTACCATGATTTTATAGGAGGATGCGTTAGACTGGAACGCCTGGCAAAGAAAGGTATGTGAAACATCTTTAAAAGAAACAGCATCTTCTCTTAGGAATGCAATGCAGCTACCACTAGGAGATCTGCAAAAAGAGATTATTTTTCTGATGCTTTCTCTGAGGAGTCAGTGATAAATAAAGCCGACGGGCTGGGTTTGTGTACTAACTCAGGTATGAGTGCATCGTTTGACTGGGCTGCATATTTCGGGGATGTTTGTTGTGATTTGACCTAGAGGAGGTTAAAATGAATGCTGGACTCATTCTGAATAAATGTTTATAGCACTCTAGTGTTAGACATTAAGGTTTCTGTACATGTCTGGAGCAGGTATTTGCTGCACATGTAAGAGACCTTTTTGAAATGAGTGTAAGGAGATGGGGCAGTGGGCTTCATGACTCAGCTGGCCCTGTCACCCTGCGCTCCTAAATTACTACGTAGAAGGTCAATATCTTTCTCACTGCAAAGGTTCTGGGTTCACTGTACTCATAACAGAAACTTGGGCTGAGATTTTCTTTGCGTTCTGTGTGCGTTAGTCTGGGTACAGGGTTATATTCCACGCTGAGTTGGTTACTAGCATAAGATGCTGGTGTCCTGGCACTTTGTGCTAATTGCACGTTAACTCTGAAGTGGAGTGATGGTAGTTGAAATCTGTGCTGCTGACTGTTTAGTCATAAATCAAGATTGCTGAATCATAGAACACTTCTCTCTGTCATTTGGAAGAAATACTTACCTTTGCTTTTATTTGCTCTGTGGACTTGAATAAACCTTAAATCCGGAAATTTGTAACATGTTGACTAGTATGTAGCAAAAAATCCCCAAAAGCATGCAATATCAGCATACTTTCCAGTTGAATTGTTTATTATGATTCACTTAGCTCTTCAGTAAAGGTAGTTGCATTCAATCTGGTATATCGAGAATATTCTACAGAAAAAGAGGGGGACCAGAAGCAGGTCATCTGCTGGCAGCCACTGTTTACAGACTGGGGTTTGCAGATGCTTTCTTTAATAGGGCTGTAATGCACAATACCGGGGTTTGAAAACTGCAATGCTGGCCCATTGTACCTCTGCTTCTGTTGGCCATCTATCCACGCTGACTTTGGGCTCGGTGCCTACCTATGCGTTGTTGTATTTGGCTGACCTTTCGGTAACACCGATGTTTCCAGTTGCACTTTTCGTAACGAGGCGTTCGGAGTTCAGCGTAGCGCGGCAGAAATGTCTGGCCTCGGAGTGAAGGACAGAACAGAATTAACTGAAGTTCCTTCCTCAATCTTTGATCAGGTGCCTCCAGGTTGCTCACGGCTTTGGGGGCCCGTGGGCCTGCTGGAGGCAGAGCTCGGGCATCTGCTCATCCTTCTCTTCCTGTAGGCAGAGAGGGGAAGACACTGGTGAGAGCTTTGCCATGGTTACTGTTCCCAGGGAAACACCTTCCCTGTCTCTCATGTTGAGAGATGACCTGGCATAGCGTTACGGGCGGAAATCCCTTGGAAAATAATTTTCTGCTAGAGAACAGACAGTGTGTCAACTAGTCTGAGCCTGTTGCCGTTTCGTGAGGCGGAAAGCATCTTTGCTGCGTTTGTGTTGAATTCTAGCACTGAGGCGGCAGGAGGGCAGAAGTTAGGTTACTGCTAGGGGCAAGGCGCCTTCAGGCACACGCGGGAGAGCTGTGTGAATGCACCAGTGACACCTCTGTGTGGTAGTTGTGTTAAAGGGAGGTAAGGAGCTGGCAAGGTGGCACAGGAATTCATAACAGCAACGTTCCCTGGGGTTTTTTTTTCCTGCTCCAGACTGACTCCGTACTCTTTTCTTGTTTCAACCTTAGTTTTTTTTATCTGTAAAGTAGTAGCAGTGGGAATTACTTGCCTCCATAGGTGGTGGATCCTGATGATGTAGCTGTGACTATCCTTTGGAGATTAGACCAGTTTCCCTTTGCAGTAAGTGCTGCATAAATGGAGGGGAAGAAAGATGATCTGTCCCAGAGAAATTGGGCTTTGTCTGCCCCATCTTGCTACTCCTTTGCTGCTAGCAAAGACTTGTTGACAAGCTCAGGGGGTGGATGTGTGCCTCTCTTTCGGTCTGGCTCTGTCTGAACAGAGTTGGTAATGCAGGATCATGGATGTCTGGTGTGTTCTGACGTGACTCTCACTTAGGGGTACCCTTTCTGCAATGTAAAGGTCTGGCTGGGGAGTTGTTGAGCACTAACTGGTTAGTTCTTAGCACTTCAAACTGCGAAGCATTTGTCTTGTACAGACCACATCTGTGGAGTCCTGTAAATAATTTGTGGCAAATCTATCTCTTGTACTAAATATCATAATGAGAAGAGATGGAAGACACACAGGTAACCTGCCTTGTAGCAGCAGCGCCCCATGGCAAGCAGCGCTGTGCCAAGCTGATCTGGTTCCTGCAGCGTGCAAGTTCGACTTTGATTCAATGCAATTTGTTCTGATGAGTGCTTGAAACTGGTTGTAGTCCCCTGCTCACGTGAAGAGATGAAAGCAGTGAATGTTTACAAAAAGAAGGTGCTGCTGTGAGGAGCCAGTTGAAGGGTGGTTTCCCTATGGTTACGTGATGACAGCTCAGAGCTCCACAGCCCTGGGTCCCTGCAGCAGGTAGAGGAAGGACCCTGCTGTATGAGCTGACCTACAGATGCTGAAGGCCCCTCTGGGGTCTGTCGTACAAACGGTGCTACGTTGGGTACCAGTATGTGATCTTGAGACTCCCTGGGAGCTGCAGCTCCAAGGTGTTAAAACTGCCAACCAAGAGGAAGGAGCCCCCAGAAAGCCAGGCAAGAAATGTGGTAGGGACCTCAGTCCAGTGCTGATCCTCCTCGTAGTGCTGTCAGTTCCTCATGAGAGATACTGAAGCTGAAAGCGGAGCATAGCTTCTTGTCATGAAATACAGCATTATTGGATGGTGGCTTGTGTGCCTTTTCAGCACTGACACGACTAGTCGTGTCGCCCAGCTGCTGGTTACCATCTTCTATCCTTAAGGACACCGCCTGCCAAAATGGCCCCCTCTGTCCCCAGATGCTCTTGATCAGCCTGCCTTGTGATGCTCGAGTCCTCCAGCGGGACCACTCAGCTCCTGGGCCTTAACATGCATGGATGAGCATTGGCTGGTCAGAGTGTGCTTCCGCACGCTGCGAGGCCTGAGGCTGCATGCGGATTATATATTTTTAAGTGAATAAATGTGTGGGTTTTTATCTGTGCTCAGGGCTGGTGGCTGTGTAAAACAGGGTAATGAATCTGCAGACGCTGAGGAGGATGCAGCTCATTACTGAGGCTATTCAGGATTTTGCAGTTGCTGCAAAACCAGGCAAGGTCCTCCATGCCAGTAGGATGAGGATGTGTCTTCTGCACTAACAGAGTATTTCTGGCTTTGTCCTTCTGGAGGACCCTGTCCAGCAATCATGGGCACTTGTCCTCGGTCCTACTGCTGTGTGTCTCTTGCTGCTGGAACTGAAAAGCAGTTCTTCAGGTCTATCTGTTCAGGGAGGGAAAGGGACTGAGGTACTGGGAATTGTTTTAGAGCAATTAAGGACTTAAAGATAGAAAACTGCTTTTATAGTGCTGTCTCGGGAAGGAAATCCCGTCTGAATGAGTTCAGATTGATATTTCTTGGACTCTTTGGAGCTTTTCCACCTTTAGTAGTGAAATAAATGAGAAATGCTTTCCTTCCCCACATGGCTGACCTTTCCACAAAGGTGCTGGTTACTGGGAAAATGTTTCATGTGAAGACTGAAATCTGCAGTGTACGTGGAAGGTATTTCTAAACCCCTTGAGACTCAGTCACAGTGTCTCCTTGTGTGTTGCTCAGAATCTTTTGTTTTATTTGCATTCAGAGTCTATTCTCCACTTTAGAGTAAAATACTGCCTCGGGAACCAGGGATATACATTTTTTTTTCCCAGCTGGCTCTCGCTGCAAAGAAAATAGCTAAAATAAAATATTCTGTTTTCCACAGAGATTTTTCTAAGAGAAGATCCTTACCTTAGATCCTTGTGTCTCTCTTCACCTGTTCCATTGATATGCAGCCTGCTCTGCCGCTATTGAGCAGTACTGAACCCTGCTTACCTACTCAGAAAAGTCAAGAGAACGGTGATGAAAGTAGGGAAGGCACAGCTTGATTTCAATTCGAAAAGAGTTTTGTGAGATAAGTAGTGCTGCGAAGATCAAGAGAACAAATTCTCAGAGGGAAAGTTATAGCAGAGGCCTTCTGGGTATTTATGATTTTCCCTTCCTCCCACAGTACCAGAACGAGAAACAACCTGGTAAAATGGAAAAGCATTAAAACACGGATAGACAGATCGCTGTAATTGGTGATGTTTTGTTAACTTGTGGGACTATTACCAGAAGAGAATAGCTCAGTTTGCCTATTTTGTATTGCCTAAATTGTAGCGTGAACTGCCTGGGGAGAAGATTTCAGGAGGAAAATGGTGCTCAGTGTACTGGGAGGTTGGAGAGCATCTGTGCAGAGCTCTCACCCTGCTTATGCCCACGGAGCTGAGTCTCCAATTTCAGCCAGTTTTGCTGCTTCAAGCCCCACTTAGAGACCCACTTCTGCTGTGCTGATATACTGATCTCGTGTACAAACTGTGCTGCTGGATCTTGCTGTGGATTAGCCTGCCCGTGGACTCTCCTCCTTCGTGACCTGGACTTTATCTTGTAGAATTACTGGTGCCCAAGTATAAAAGAATGATAAATAAAACTCAGTTCTAGCAGCCCAGCTTTCTATATATGAATATCTGAACTATGTCAGGTGTCTTGTCACACAAATTTCTGATTTTATTAGTTCGTTCCATTTATCAAGGGGTGGAATCCTCCAGGCTCTTACAGCAGACAAGAATTATTGACCAAACACTTCTCTTTTTCACCTTTTTCTAAGTCAGGATGTCTCAGCAACTTTGTTTTGCACAGAGACAGCTCTTTATCCATATTCAGAACCTGTTCCTGCGAGTCATTAAACTTGAGATTGCTGAGTTTGGGCTATTTACCTAAATTTGAGTCACCACCTTGACACTGTGCTGCTCCGGGGGCCTCTAAGGAGCAAGGATCTACATGGCTGAAGATCTGATTATGAAATTGAGATATCGTTAATTAGTAAGGTCATCCTCTGCTAGCATTGGGAAAAGGTGAGGTGAGATGGGAAGAGGTAAAGGAATGGGATACTCTGTTCCATTTTCCCTTGACTTTACCGCTAGTCTCAAGGAGGGAGATCTGCCAGAGGGAGAAAGAAATTGAGGGCAACTATCAAATTTTTAAATCAAATCCACAATAAGAGTCAACAGGCAGGAAATTAAAGCGAGAGCTTTGACACACAAGCCAATTTCTTTGAGTTAGGCCAGCTCCAGGGGAAGCAGTGGATTTGCAGTTGCCTGGAGTATTTAACATAAGATTAAAGAGCTTTCCAAAGTACTGGTTTAATCCAATTTCTGTGAACTTCTTGTGTGTTCAACAAGTCAAACACAATGAACCTAGTGGTGCCCCCTGGTTCCACAGTCAAAAGAAGCCGGGATGATGATGTCTGAGTTAGAGACACTTGGGTATGAGCCATACCCACAGGTACGAACATGGGAATTGAGGGGGATCAGGTGCTCAGGTGGGGCGAGGTATTTCAGTGAAACTCGGGTGTATTATAGCAGCTGAGGATCAGGTCCTTGAATAATTTTTAAACATAAACTTCCAAACGTACTGCAGACATTTGGCAATAACAAAACCTGAAACACCAGTAAGTATTGCTCTGTTCTGTATACTATATTTGGATAGTACAAAATATTGTTGTGCTGAGAGAGGCATGACTAAGCCTTTGAGCATGGCAAAGACATTTTACAGATGCACACTGAAATTACCTTTACTAATTATGCAAATGAAGATGATGTCTGACACTTGTAAATCCATTTTATGAAACTGAAAGTGCTGTCTGAGCTTTCCTTTGAGCACGTATGGTAGATTGACTCTGGCTGGACAACAGGTCCCACCAAAGCTGCCCCATCACTGCTCTCCTCAGCTGCCCAGGGGGCAGAAAATATGTCTTGTGGGCCAAGGTAAGGACAGGGAGAGATCACTCACCGGTTAGACATGGGAGAAATAGACTGGACTTGGGGAAATTCATTCAATTTGTTACTGAATCGGAGCCTGGGAGCTCTGCCCAGGAGAGGGCAGTGCACTACACCGGACCTCGGCTGGGGAGCTGCTGGGCACCGACTGTTTTGGGGTTCCCCCAGGGACGAGTTGGGTCTCGGTGTGTAACTGGGCTGTTGGCTGTTCACTGTGTGCAGGCGGAGCTGGAGCTGAGTCTGGTGGCCTGAATTCCTCTCCCTGTGCCTCAATTTCGCTATCTATAAAATGAATGACACTTGTGTCTCTTTAGCCTGACTTGATGGCAGGACTTACAGAAGAAACAAGATGTTGCTACTGCATGGTGCATCCTAGGGGACAGCTGCTCTGCTGTACCCCAGCTAAGGAGTGACCCGTACCTAAAGCTGCTGATCTGCTGGGGTTTGTGGCAGGAAAGGGATGACTTTTTCAATAAACCTAATGCTAAAGTGATGACCCGGTACTCTTCAGATGGCAATAGATGTTAGCATTGTCGCATCAAGGTGAAAGCACATGTACTTCATGCACCATGCAAACCTGTGTCCTGAGGAATTTATTGAACTAGGTATGTAGAACTGATTACTCCCCTGCACGAGAGCTGGCACCACGTTTCCAACCAAATTCGTAGGTCTTGTGCACCCTTCTCCTTTGGCTTTAAATGACAGTACTGTGCCTTGGTGCGTGGGTGTGCCCTTGGGATAGCACTCCAAGCCTGCTATTCACAGCAGTGGTCTTGGTTTCCCTTGGCCCTGAATACTCTACTATTGGAAGTTATTTTAACAAGAGCCATTTCCATGCCTTAATCTCAGCAAGTGAATCTGTTTTGCCTCTTGTCGGGGTGTACCTTTGTGCTTAGCTGTGCGTGCCTCCAAAGCGTGGAAGGGTCTGTGCGGAGAGCTGCCGGGGAGGGAAGAAGCCATCTGTACCTCGGAGAGGGTTAAAGCCTGGGTACGGTGCCTGTCAGAGGTCTCCGCTGTGGTTTGCGCTGAAGCAGTTACTAAGCAATTTGTGCAGTCTCCTCCAGGAGAGCGTCAGCTCTTTGGTGCGCTGTCGGTTAGACCCAGGACTGCTTCCACAGACGGCTGCCGCTCTCCATCCCTCCCCTCTGCCTCGTGCGAACTCGTTACCGCAGCGGGACTGCGGAGACACCAGCCTGGGACACAAGGGAGGGCACGTGCTTGTGAGTGTGTGAGGGTCTAAAGGGTCGGCAGCGCTCTTTGCGGTCTGTTTTTGTTGCTTTTTCTAATGGGCATCTGAAATGAGATGGTGGTGACAGCTTGGAGAAGGCTGCTGGTGGCGTAGCTGGGTCTCCCCGGGCAGAGGTCGGCTGTGAGCAGTGTTTGTGCTGTTACTGGCAGAGATGCTCGGAGCGGCGCTGGCTGCTGCGGCTCGCTGTTTGTCTCCGGTGGCAGTAACCAGGGAAATGTTTTTGACCTGACCGGCCTCTGTTCAGGAGCGAGCAAGAGAACAGTCCTTCAGTTCCTGAGCTGAGTGGTCCCTCAAACACTGTGGGAATAGGCTCTGAAATGATTTTGCTGGATGTGATAGTTCAGAGCAGAGCCCGTGGCTGGAGTTTTTCTGAGATACTGTTTCAGCTGTGAAACTGCCTGCTGGCAAGCTCTGGGGAGGGAGGAATGAAGTCTGCCATGCAGTCTGCCGTATCTCTTGGTGAACTTGGTGTCTGAGTATTGTAGTGAATGTATTTTAGTTCTGCAGTTTGCCACATGAGGTTTTTGTTAGTCATGATGGATTTTGACATGGCAGTGTGGGAATGTAAAACGTTCTTTTGTTGGTTCTGTCGGAGCAGGAATTTGTGTTCTAGCAATCCAGCATTGTTGTGAAGCACAGATTCTGGGAAGATGCTGAATTAACTTTTCTCTGGCAAAAATTAGAAAACATCAAGAAGTTTCTACTACTGAGGGACTAGGCAAGGGCTGCGCCATGCTGCGGAAAGTGCGGATTAAATTCTTGAAGTTGTTGCTGAGATTAGACCTTGGACTTTAATGCCTTTTGTTAGGGAAGCTTGTCTTGTGGAGGGCAGGATACAACAGACCCCCTAAATATCCCAGCATGTGCTCTGTGAAATCAGGCAATGTCTGTCTCAAAAAAACTCTCAAAACCCAAAAAACTTGCTCAGCAATGGTGTGGAGCAGTGTCTTTCTTTAGCTCTTTGCTGATTACGGATAGTTCATAATGTAGATCTGTTAATATTTTCTTATCTATCTCTCATGATTTTACAGAAATATTGTGTCTTCATAAAAGGATGGGATAGGAAGTCACCGAAACCGAACAGTGTGAATATATGCTTAAGGAATTTTATATTAGTTTGTACAATTTCAGCTTTTATGGGGATTATTAATCAAGGATTCTTAGATGTGTACATAAACATCTGGTGCATTCTGACAATAAGAAGTTGTCAAAGTCCTTGGAGTGTGACTACAGATAGAAATTTTTACACACAGATATCTTTTTGCAGAATGTACCAACAGTAAATCAAAATACTGGCTTATTTTCACTTTCTGGTTTGCTTATGCAGGAGATGGGGTTTTTTTATTCACCAAACACTTTTAAGACCATTTCTTTAAAAGTAAGCAAAAAAACTCCACACCAAACAACAGCAAAACCCAAACAAACCACCAGCCAAACAAGAACATCAAAAGACTGTTTTTCAAGAAGTGGTTAAATGGAAAAAGTGGCAAAATCTGTTTCTTCAAAGGAATTCTATACCAAAATCTTTTGACATTAGCTTAGGGAGCTGAAATAAACCCTGGAGTGTACTTGTTAGTAGTAGCAGCATCACTGTGTATAACAGTAGTAGAGACCCATCCTGCCTGGGTTGGTGACGGCCTGATTGCCAGGGTGACGCTGAAGTGAATAATTGATTTATAAGCTATAAATAGTCCTGATTAAGAACCATCAACTTCACCAGTTCTTCTGAGTCTTGGGGTTCCCTGGGCTCAGATTTTAATTCTGTGTCTGAACTTCCTGGCCATCTGCTTTCATTTTAGATTAATAGATACTTAAATGTTTAATGAAAGAGGACTCCAAACATACGTTTTGCCTAGTTTCAGCGCAGGGGCACACGGACTGGACTTTGCCTTAAGCACATGCCTGAGGAGTCTCCTGAACTAGCAGCCACCTGAAAGCCTGGGTCTAACGCCTGGGGGAAGTTCAGGTTTGGATCCAAAATAAATGTGGGTCACTTCTATTTCCAATGTAAAGTAGGAGCTTCCTGGGCTCTGTGATGTGAAAGTCCGTAAAGTCCTTGCAGTTAGCTAATAGATGGTGTGATCTTGAGGGTAAGCTGGAGATCTCCCTCTTGTATAGTGGCAATGTTGACTGGCAAATAACTGGGAACTCTAATTCTCCCCAGTGTCCTTGCCTGTCTGCAGTCCTTACCTCCTCCTTACTTGGACAGCATTCAGAAGTCTCCTTTGGTGGCTGCCACTGACGACTGCTTTCAGCCTCTCCTGAATCTTCCATTCAGTAAACTTCAAGCACAGGCGTGTGTTACTGGGTTTGCGTCTTTAGGGTGCTACGATTTTTCCAGTTACTGCAACAGCCCAAGGTACCTACTCCAACTGTGGGGTTTCCAGTTGGAGGACGTGATTTCGGTTCCTTGCTCTAAACAGCTCTCCTCTCACCGCCTTCCAAGGCAGCCACAGTAGACTCCTTGCATGTACTACGCCTGCCTGTAAAAACAACTTGTTCAACTCGGTCTGTAACCCCTCCTGGAGCGTGGGAAAACGCAACCACTGAACAGGTCTTTTCCACTTTCTGACCTCTCTGGTCCTCTAACTTTATGTTGAAAGTGAACATCAGATTTAGTCAATGAGATGAACTGAAAAATGCAGTGATCCGGAGTAGCTTGAGCGATTGCTGCTGAAAGACTTAAAATCGGGAGGAGTTTTTAATGTGCCTGTAGAGCAAAGCTCAGGTGAAGCTGTATGCCCATTACTGGCGGTGCAGAATGCTTTGGAAATACTCATCGTGACTTAGTGTAATGGAAGGAGAACTTCAGGGCAGATCTACTGTGCAGCAGATGATCACATCAGGCACCAGCTCAGCTTTTGCCCAAGTAGACACCGAGGCTCACCAGCTTTTGAGCCTTTCAAAGAAAAGGATAAAGAAACATCCATCTTTGATGGACATTGTTTGGGAAAGCTTGCAAGGCAATTCCATCCCCACCATGGCCTAGATCTGTCCCCTTCAAGGGATCGGAGCATATCAGCAGTGCATTGCTCAATACAGTTGGAGTCTTGCCCCTAAACTTGCTTGTACAGATTTCTACTACATTAGTGTACATAAAATTGGGTTTGTTGTTACAGTTAAAGAAAACTTTAAAGGATACCTCCAAATACGAACTGGATTTACTTAAAATATTTTAGTAGAATCTTCTGTCTTTGGAAGCTAGTTAGCAAACTTTGCTAGGAAACTTGGTTTTAATGAGGATAGAAATTGCATTTGAACAAGTGCACTTCAGAAGTTTTACAGTTGTGCTTGGTTAGCAGATGATCTGAGGGAAAAGACGCCACCAGTCACGTACCTACGCTGCATTTTGGCTTTTGCTCTAAGCTGATCCAAGCGTGATTCTCCACTGGAAGAGGCAGCCCTGGCACTGCCCTTTCCCACCCCGTGCCTTTGCGGAGAACTAACCCAGATAAGGAACAATCCACTAAGAAAAAGATTGCTTCACTTTATTTACAATAACTCTTTTCCTGGCTTAGTTTTCAGTTGAGTCAACGTGGGTTAGCGAAAAACGAGGTGGTGGGAATGTGCGGAAGAGCAGGAGAAAGGATGGGATTTCCTTTCTGTTTATAGCTGGATTTTCAGTTCCTCTTTAACGTGAACAATCTGTAGCACAGCCAGCTCGTGTGCAGCTGATCTTCCAGTCTGGGCTGGAAGAATAAACAAACCTTTTCAAAAAGTAAATGAAGGGCACAAATGGTGAGGAAGGGAAATAACTAGAATTAAAAAAGGAAACCCAAACCAAAAGCTTGCTTCTCTGGTGTAGTAACTTTGAAGTTCTTTTTGGCCTTCAGGAAAGGAAACGTTTTGTTTAAGGGCTTGTACTGGGGATTCTGGTGGGACAGAACACTTTCAAATCCTTTCGCCTGCTTAAACCTTATCGGGCAAGACATGCACGTGTGTCTCCCTAAAGTGTTTAATTCTTGAAGTGTAACTTAGCTCCGCTAGACCCTTAACTAACTGTCTGGGTGGCTATTTGTGTCCCGAAGACACAGGACTTGAGGGAACATTTGAACTGTAGGTACTTGGAACTTTCAAACTCTGGATTTGTGTTGCCTTTTAGTAATTTCTAAGATGAATGAGAACATGTAACATTAAGTGTCCTTTCATGCTCTTCAAATGAAATCTCTGGCCTTATACCTAACCCTATCTGATTCTTTCCCATCACCTCGGCAATCTGGTTTTTCCCAAAATCCACAATTTTGATTTGTACGCAGTGAGGGACACTTTTGACTGAGCTTGCGCAGAGTAGAGGTAGGCTGATGTATTCTATGAGTTTAGCTAAAGATTTTATTTCCCTCCTAGCTGTCTTCCTTCCCTGTGGATTACGTGAGTCTGTCATTACAAAGATAGGAACTTTGCTTTGGAAATTTGTAATCCTGTATTCCAAGACAAGTGACTTCAGATGGGGGATCGAAGCAACCCCCTCTAGTCCACAGAAGGCCAGGCAGTTGCAGCGTTCAGTCACTAAACCCAAAGAAGCCCCCGTGTCCTGTTCCGGCTGCCTGCCTTTGGTTCTCTTTCACGGAGCAATTGGCACTGCTGTGTCTGCTCGGCACGGTCAGTCTCTCCCTCCAGCAGGTCAGCTTCCCAATGGTTGAAAACCATTAGGTGCCATTAGCGTGTAAACTAGTTTCTCTCTCCTCAGAGAGGAGGGAATAGATTATATTCGTTATAGCTTTTATTGGGCTGCTGTTGGCGTAGCCCTGAAGGCGGCGGGCTGCGCTCCAGACCTGCTGCAGGAATACATTCGGCTGTGCTGAGACATCAAACAGGCAAGAGTGTGTGTGGGGAAGTCCAAGCGTGTTTCAGTTTTAAATGAGGAATTATGGAAGTGTAACTGAATGGCTTTCTCCTTAAAGATTAGATATCACAGTTACAGCTAGCCTCCCTGGAGATCTGGGAGGGAGGAGAAGCTGTCGGACAGATGGCTATAGTAATTGCTTTTCTTCTTGGTAGAAAAAGTTGGGAAGCAAAATTGTAAGGCCTAATTCTTCTGCAGTGAAACTTGTCTTGCATGTAAAAATTTGAATAGTCTTTGCTAGGAATTTATAGCTGTTTAAGAGGAGAACCAAGAGTAGGTGAACTGACTGGTGTCATTGTTTTCCCCCTAGGATCGTGTCCTTTTTCACAATGTAACTGTCCTGGCAAATGCAATTAGCTCAGGTAATGAAGAACTGTGTGGTATGTGTAAAGGTTCAAATAGCAGGTTGCTTCTGCCCCAGAGGCTGAACACCGCTTTGTGCAGGCTTGTGGCTTGCAGTACGCAGACTGGGAGGGCTATGGAGCCTCCTGGTATAAAGTTAGTGGAAGATACGAGCAGATTAATGTTCACTAATGGTAGGCAAAATGTCATGGCTTTAAAGCAAACCCAGACCTCTGTCTTTTTGTTTGCTTTTAGGAATTTTTTTCAAGCTTTTCTTTAAGTCAAAGACTACAAGCTTCCTTCAGCAGCCCAGGTAATCATGTGTTTCCAAGGACTGAGGCTTGTGTTGCAAGCTCTGTGCTGTGGTGGTGTTACAAATTCATCGATATTGGAGAGTAATTAGTTTTAAGCACTGTCCTAGAGGAAGACACAAGAGGGCAAATGTGACCCTGTGTGCTGTTGGTTGCAGCTACTGACATCTCGTAGCCATGGGACTGATTTGCCCTTTGGGCTCATGAGGCACCTTCCTGTGCTCCAGATTTTCTCAGGCTCCTGCTAGTTTCTTCTCTTAGTTTTTTTCCCCTGTGTGTCACTGCATGAGCTATACTCACTCGCTTGAGTGTGTGATTCCTAGTCATCAAATGTATTTTCTCCCGCCTCTCTCATCTGAATGTCTCCTGCTGCGTGTGGGTGTTACAGCAAGTCCCACGTGGCTCACTGGGGAGAGTCTTGCCCAGGCAGGGGATTTGATGAGACCTAACTGGCACTTTGCGGTTCTTGTTTCTATTACTTCATCTTATCCTTAGACCACAAAACTCTCTTGGTAGCAAAAAAACCTTTAGAAACCAGAAACCAAGCTATTTTTAGCGCAAGCTAACAAAGCAGCTATGTGAAAGAGGGGAAGGGGGAATCTTTTTTGCTCGAGACTGGTTGACATTAGTGATGCCTTCATATTGGCAAACATCAAAAGCAAGCTGCTGTACTGACAGGTTTGGTACATTGGAGGGATGAGCCAGTCTGAGAGGCTAGAGGCGGTGGCACGTTTTCTAGTTCGTTTTCCATTTCTGTCAAGCCTCCTCGTGACCTCTCTCACCCATTGCAGAAAACATTGCTCCTGTTTTGCAACTGTTTGGCGTAAGCTCAGTCCTGGTCACCCAGACCTGAGTGCTCCTATCTGTGGGACTGCACAGTTGTCACAACATCTTTGCATCTTCTGGATGCTGAAATCAACAGTATTTTCTCAATGGATGCTTCAAGGTCTCTCAATACTAAGAGCCTAAGCTCTGTTTTAATTATTAATCAATAATTAATTATTAAGATGAGAGCAAGAGGGCTTTATAAGGCTTCTTGCCATGCCAAGCAAAGGCAAACTGTCTTTGTGTTGATGGGGTCATCTCTGGAGGTTAATTCATGAGTCCGTGTGTAAGATGCTGTTGCAAAGCTGTGTTGGGATGTAGTTTTCACTGTTGCACTTCTGCTGCCTTGGGGTGGGGAGAGGATACAGTGAGTTTCCAACAAAATCTATATCTACCATCTGATCTGTTGTGATCTCTACTGTGTGTTCAGGTTTTGATTCAAGCAACAAATCTAAGGTGTCCCACTATGCTTTTTGAAACAAACTGCTCTCCTCCCTACCTGCAGCCCCCACCAGTTTGAGTCTTGCTGGTCTTATACAGACACGCTGTACCTGACATAGAGTCAGATCTTGGACAACTCTTGGGCTTCATTCAGGTGATGAAAAAGGTGGTATAAAATACACTTGGGGACTAGGAATCACACCCCCAAATAAGTGAGAGAGCTCACACTGACATGCAGGGCTCTTGGGTTGTAACTGTGTGGCTCAGTGCTCTGCAAACACCCGGCTCGGTTACTTGGGGCAGTATACCTCTGCTCAGAGTCAAAATAAACTAGTCTGTGTCCAAAGCTAAGGCTTAGCTCTGGTAACTCTGTGCAAGTGTAAATACGTGACCATAGCAGTTGATTGAAATTACAGTAAATTCTGTGAACCTCACGGAAGCCAAGGCCTTTAGCTGTGCTTCATTAGTCTGCTCTTCCAGTTGCTCTTAGCCACCTGCGGTGTCAAGAATCAGAGAAGCTGATAGTGCGCTGCACAGGATGGAAATCAGGGCTCCACATTAAAAACATCGCTTGTTCTAGTTAGACTTTCCCCCTTTCAGTTCAAAGGGAGAAGTATTTTTTTTCAATTGCTTGGAGTAACTGCTGTGTCTTGTGCATCAGCCAAAAATCTATGCAACTTTTTTCCATACTGTGTGTCACCCTCTGCCTAGGAGAGGGCGATGACACAAGCTCTTTGTCTCAAGGCGTTGTGAAGTGCTTGAAGATGAACAGAAGAGTTGCCAAGTGACACTGTGTCCTTTAAAACTAGAATCTGTAGTTATGGTAAGAATCTGAGTAGAAGTCTGAAAACCAGAGAGAGATGGTATTTTGGGCAGCAGAAAGAAGCTAATTTCTAGCACCTTTGACCTCCCTCTCTATTTCTGGACAATTTGTTTAAAACCAGGTGCACCAAAGTATTTCAGTGCCTGCATTGTCTTGACCTTGGTGAAGATCTTGATGCTTAAATAGGGCAACTCCCTGCCTTTACTCTGATCTGTGGTCTGTCTGGACCCCGCTCCCTTCCTTCCACCCCTGGGCAGCTAGAGGTGAGCTGTGCAGAGCCAGGACTGGTGGCTGTTCTGTAGCTGTACAGTGGCTAAAGGCTTAATTATAATAGGTGCTACTGTAACATAAACCTTGGTCTTGCCGGTTGAGCTGGCAGATGTTCCCCAGTAAATGTTGCTGGTCTAGACTGGGATGAAGAGTGGGGAGAACACTTGGGTGCGCCTCTTACAGAAAGAGGTCAAGGTAGCTCAATGTGAGACTTGTTTGCTGGAGACTGAATAGGTCACACACAAAAACTGTGGTGATTTCTCCCCAGCTGATTGCCAAGTTATTTTTTAACTTTTCAGTGTTTACTTCAAACGAACAGGCTTTGTTTTCACGAGAAGAAAGCCTCGCAGCCTATTATTTCCTGCCTTTACTATGTATTCGCTTGTAGCGGAAAAAGCATCAGCAAAGGAAACTCTGCTGGATTGGCTGGTTACACAAAGTCCTCAAGCGGAGAGCAGGGAGCTCGGGGTGGAACATGGCACGCTCTCCGAGATAGACCTTACTGTTTCAAAAGCTGAAAAGCTGCTTTATGGGGGAGGCCAAATGCAGTGGCTCAGTATGGAACACGAAGTAGGAAGGAGCAGGCTGTCAGCTTGAGCAAACCTGTGACGCTCTTGGAGCCTGTTTATGAGAAGCTCTCTCTGAAATCACAAGGTGATAGATGAAGTAGGCAGAAGATGAGACTCTGTAAGTATCATAAACGTCTCTGATACAGTCGTATGACATCTCAGCCAATAGTCAAGCCAGGCTCTGCTCCCCTGAGTGTCATCTTTGTTTTACTGGGTACTTAGAGGATGCAGAAATTGTCATTAAGGTTTTATTGACTCATTGAAGACTTCTGTTTCTCCCTTGCACAGATGAAATCATGCAGCAGGAGATACGGCCGCTGGTTGCAGTCGATATAATAGAGCAGCTCCACAGGCAATTTGCTATCTTGTCAGGTAAGAAGTTGCTGGTTATCACACTGGGATTCTCTCAGAAATGTATTGGAATCTGTCATGCTGACTGTCACCCTTTGGCTCCCTACAGCAGTTACAACAGTATTTTTGTATTGCTAATGAAAGTGCTGCTGCAGACATTCATGGTGTATGGAACTGATGAATGCCCGCGTGCCGCGCTTGTCTGTCTTAAGGCGAGTTAATTTTCCATGCTCTCCACGATGGGATGGGGGGAGTAGATTTAGAGGGTAAGAACTTAAACAAATTTTTCTGCACGTGTCTTTGCACAATGTCCAAGCATCTTGTTTGTGGGAAAATATTTTGTTCTATCAGGGAACTATTCATGACCTTTCCCTTCTTCCTTATTTGCCTTTGTTTTAGAAATGATTCATTTCTGAAGTGTAAGGTTCTAATCTCTTAAAGATTTGATTATTATATATTCCTTTGTTTGCCTGAAGCTTGCAATCACACAAAGTGACGCAGTTCCTGCCCTGAATAAACAGCTGACATTGAAATATTTGGCAAATTATTAAATACACTTATTTCATATACTGTAGAAGAGAAATCCTTATCTGGGTCCTAAAATGGCCTCTGCTGTTGACTGTGTGGCCCCTGGTAACTCCTTCCCCCACCCCATTTCATCCTGTTTTGCAAATAAAGAAATTAAGCATTTGCTTAACACAAGCAAAGTATCGTGAATTAGCACAAAATGCTGTGATGGTCATATTAAGGTACTGCTGGACAGCCTGTCCATCTCTGCCTGGGGAGGAACTCTGGGTGCGCAGTGCAGAGAGTACACGGACCCAGCTCTGCAACTTGGCAGGCCCGGTTCTTGCTGCATCCCCACCTGAGGTACGCTCCAAGCTGCCAAATGAAATACAAATCCGAAGTTACTTGAAATTCTTCATGGGACTCTGAGTATTAAAACTTGATTTTGGAGGTTTCCAGGCAGCACCGTGCGGCACGTCCATAAGCTCAATAGCTACCTGCTTGGATTTGGCGGAGAGTGTTGACTGAGCAGAGGTGGAGCCAGCTGTCTTCTCATCTGCAGTGAAGCATCTCAGGGTCATGTCTTCCTAGAATTCCTAATAAACATGCTGAACAGTGTCAGCAACTGCATAAAATTGCTGAAACCTTTTGCTTTCTGCTGTTGTGCTCAGTGCAGGGTGACTAGGAAATGCCCACGTGGCATCTATCCTAAGACAATAACGTTGCAGTATTCTCCTTTGGCTGTCCAGGCTTTCACCTGCGTACCATGTGCTTACTATAGCTCTGCCATGCCAAACTGGAGAGGACACCAAGTAACTTGGTAGTGTTGTTAAGTGCTCCATGCCTGACTGCCAAGGGTTTTGATGCACAGGTGCCACAACAAGGTCTCGGAAGCTTTAGGCGGTCAGAGAAAGCCTGGCACCCCTTTCCCTTTGTGCTACCTGCTTAACAAAAAAATCATGACTGATGGGTGGGAGATGACTGTCTCTTAATCTAGGGGCTGTTGTCAACTTTGACACTTAAAGAACTGCTTCAGGAGTGCTACTCAGATCCCTTTTATTAGTGCTAAACTGACTTTAGAATATTCTAAATACAAAGGAGGGAGCAGGGGATCCAATCACTGTTCAACTCTTCTGGGCCTTGACGTTAACTTCAGTCCAGTCACAACTGGGATGCTTGTCTGCCCTCTTTTAAGCAAGAAAACACTTATCAGCTGGTCCCTCTAGAATGCTCTGCTTGTTTTCAGGTTTTTTTCTGTTCACCAGGCATGCAGAGCTGCTGAGACCAATATTGTTTTCAAGGCCTTTGATTTAACTGATAGACGAGTGCCTGAAAACAGTTATATCTGTGTAAAGAACATCATGCATGTTGAGAATTCAGGGCCTCACGTGCAATGCTTGCCCAGTAAAATGTGGAGGACTGCTTTTCTTAAACCCCACTACCTTACAACATTTGAGGCCATTAATGAGAGCAATATATGGCATGTGATGAGCAACTTGTGGAAAGCGGCTTGCTAAACAGGAAGAAAAACCCATTTCCAGCTAGATCAGAAGTGTCAAGGCTAAATATAAAAAAAAGCATTTTTATATTTCTTTATGGACTCATAACTTCAGCAGTGCCTGTATTCCCACCTGCTATCTTAGCAAATTGAACTCTTCTTATTTGATCCAATTCTTTTATTCTTGGAAGCAATGAGAGAGATGTTTAAATAAGACTATTTAAACCTGAAGTGCTTAAAGAATTTGGAAATAACTCTTCTTAGAAAGCATGGCTGGGGTGCGTGCTTGTTAGGGATAGGCAAATAACTGGTTCAGTGGCACACAAGTACTAGTGACAAATATCAAAAGAGAGTGAAAAGGTGCCTTCACACCCCCATCTACATAAAAAACAAATCCCATTTGAAGAATTTTCAGGCTTATCTAAAATCTCCTTGGTACAGTCCAGAAATAATATCCTAATACGAAACAGGGCAGTATAATTCATAGTTTCTAAGTCAATTTCAGTCTCAAGTTTACAGTTAAATTTGGAAACCTGGGTGCCTGCGTCCTCTCTGAAATCCCCATGGCAGCCTGTGAAGATGATCATGAACATAAAAGCATCTACTCAGAGGTTCCTTTAGCCCAGTATATTAATCTTTTAGTGACCACTGGTGAGTCACAGGTAAAGTATAACAGGAATCTCCCTTACTGTCCCTTTATTGCCTCCGGCAAACTGAGAGGTTTAGGTACGAGCCAGAAATGACTACACATCTCAAAAATTCATCTCTCTAAATAAGCATAACTTTCTTTTTCCTCTAGCAAAAGATTGGGTTTTGTTATCCAATAAAAACAGATCTGGGCACTCTGCTGCCTCAATTTACTTAAAGTAATTCACACATAAATTACCTCATTTCATTTTGATGATTTTATTTTTTTCCTAGGTAGCTCTGCAGCTTTTCCTTAAAGCATGCTGCTTTTCATTAGGCACAAGCAACCACAAATATTTTGGTGCTTCAGTGCTTGCCTACATGGAGACTGAAAACCTTGTGATACTTAGCCTATTTCCTAGTTTTCCGTGCTGATACATTTCAGCTCAGTAGCCACTGTCTGAGGAAAAACCCCTCTGCTCTTTGGTCCCATCACTGTCAGCAGTAAAAGACACTCCTAACTTACCTGTAGAGTGTTTGGGGCATGTAATATATTTTTATGAACAATTTAATAAAAATTATGTGCTGATTTATACTAGTTGGGGATATTTCTTTCACTCTGTAGGCTGCAGCCACCTCTTGCACATGCAGAGCTCGGAGGATGTTAGCAGTGACTCTGGGTTGTGCTACTGCACAGCCTCTAGCTTTGAGCTCTCCTGCTCAGTCCCATGGACCCCAAACTCACTTGTCCAGTGATAACGAAAGTATCTGGCTGACTGTTGGAGAGTTTGTTATAAATGAGTAGTTATTTGGCTAACATCAGCTTTTCATGAAGAGCTGGCTGCTGGGGCAGACGTGTAAAACCACACTATCCCCCTGCAGCAAAGCACGAAGAGCAGAGCGACTGAAGTCAAAGGCTCTTTGTTTGCTCTGGACATGACTCATTAAAACTCTTTACTGTTGCTGTGTACAAACCTCGTGGAGGATCTGACTGTCTTGCAGTCTCTGAGCAGATGGTAGGAATTATGCGACTGGCCTAATGAGTTTGGTGTTTGATTGTGTCCAGGTCTAGTTGTAATGACTGTACTGGATACTGACAGCCTCCTCTTTGTCCTGGCCCTCTAGCTACCAGACTAACCAAGACTGTACTGTCCGTGCCAAGAGCAGGGAAGCTCTCCAAAGCCTTTCCTGGTCTGATGTGGTCATGGAAAGGCTGTGGTGTAATAGGACAATGTCCTTAATCACCTACTTATGCTTCGGTCATCTCTTTCTCCATGTGCTGATCTAGCCCTGCTTATTTTGTGAGATCTGGTGAGAGTGCTGGTTCTTGTGGTTAAATTCTAGTTTTGAAACCACTCCTGCCTCTTTCCTTTCCTTGAAAACTGAACTCCCAATTACGGGACTACAGCTGTGACAACACAGGAGTGCACAGCTATGCTTGTGTGTTTCCTGTAGCTCTGAGGAGGACTGGATCACAACGTTGGGTAGCACTGAAAACCTGGCTGCTCTAACACACACCAGTTCTTACTGCAGAAGGGAGAAGCACTGGTAAAATACTGTTCCTGTCCTAAGCTGCTGTACTGGTCTGCTCTCGGAAGGACTACTACCCCATCCCTTTTATCTGCAGCTTTACAACCTGTTCTTATCTGTAGTTACTCTTTCAAAGAGCCCAACCTGCTATTTGCAGCAGTAATGGATCCTGTTAGTAAATCACAAATTTATTAGACAAACTGTCATGAAGTGTATTAGCAGAGATTCATTTCTATTGTGTTCTGCTCCTGTTAAGTCAATGGGCTTCAGTGAATGGGTGGCTGTATCTGAAAATGGTAACTGACTCTGAAGCTGGTTTATTTAATTTCCAAAGCCTGGAGGGTATTGGCCATCTGGTTCCTGTTCAAACCGAGCCTTTTGGAAAACCTGGCCTGACCTTGCTTGCAGGACAGTTTGGAGTCTGTGTAAAAAAACCAAAAACAAAACAAAAAACCCACAAACACCAACACAAACAAACCACAAAAAAACCCAACCCCCCCCAAAAAAAAACCCTCCCACAAGCAAACAAACAAACAAAAAAAAACCCAACAAAAAACCCCTTAGACCCAGGAAGCATGATCTAACTTCAGTGAGAAATTCAACATTCGCAACCCTTAATCAACATGCAACACCAAAACGAGAGCATGGGAAAAGCAAAACCTGACCATGGCAGTGAAACTTCAGCCAAGGTATGTCTGAACCCTTCCGCTGTCTGACCCAGGAGATGAATTGTGCTCACATCTGCGATGACTACAGGAGCGCTCCGCATGTGGGCAGACCCAACCGGTTAGCTTGCACGTGCCAACGAAATCTGAAAGAAAACTTTCCAACACTAACTGATGAGCTGGTGTCTGGCAGGTGGAGGAGGTGTGCACTGTGGAACTTCTGCCCGGAGTCTGGTTTGGTTTTTTGGTTTGTGTGTTTTGGCTTTTTGTTGTCAAGGGATTAGCATCTTTGGTAAGATCTGGTTAGAGGTCACTTTATGAATGTAGCTATTGGTGCTACAGGAAGAGCTGCTGGCTGTGGAATAGGACTTCAGCGTAGCTCCTGACTGTCTAAACCATGGATGGTTTTGGTCCCTGGGCAGAAGGCATAGGTGGGCTAGAGCTGGGAAGTGGCAGATTTCCTAGGATCCCCATCAAGTCCAGGAACTTGGCCTTGCTGCTTTTTTTACATCAGTCACAGCAACATGCAACCCCATCTGTAAGAGCTCTCTGAATTCAGCACTCACACCTCATTTGTCAATCACACCCTTCACACTGCAAAGCAAACCTGGATTTTCTCTGCTGCCACATCCCGTTCTCCTCCATGCGTATTCCTGCCCGAAAGACTTCAGCTGTTTTAATGCCACAGCTGAATTCTGGCCCCATCTTCACTGCAACATCTAGCCAGGCTGCACTGGCAGCTGGAAAGCCTACCTACCAGCAGCAGCTATGAATGCTGCTTTGTGTCCTGGGACTGGGGGAACTGGCATGTGTATGAGTGAGCAATGGTCCCGTTACCATCCCTTGTACTACCCTGAGACAGCTTGTGCGCCATCTTTCCTACTTTCCCTTCCACAATTCCCTCTCTATAATTCTGTCCTGCCACTCAGATTCTTCCTGGCCCTTTGCCCTCAGGCCACAAAAGAGGAGGAAAACCTCAGCAAGGAGCTGGGGTGGAAAATAAGGAAAGTGCAGGAAGAGGAGAAAAGGGATGTTGTCATTCTGAGTAGCAACCAGGGCAGAAGGTCAAGCTGACTGTAATCTGTTCCTCTTAAGTCTTGCCTTTTTCCAGCCTTCTCCTCCAACTCCTACTGATGCCGTCTGCCTCATTTGTCCTTCAAGTTGTTGAGTTTGCCACATCTCTGTGTGTGACCCTGAATGCAAATGAATTAACCTCTTGCTGATAATCTACCTCTGATCATCCATCAGTACCTTTAATCAGAACGCCTTTCCACAAGCAGCAGTGAGTCTACACCTTTGATGCAATGAGTTTGGGTTGGATGCAAGACAGGTTGCTGTCTGCAGAGGTAGAGAGCGGAAAGGAGATGGACCTCTTGAAGGAACTTGATGGAGCTGAACCAGGGTGGCAACGTGTGTTAAGTTTGTGGATGTTATCTGGGAGGGGAGCTCAGGTCTGCGTTAGGAGATGGTAGACAATCTGGTTGACTTTCCCTTGCAGGCAGAGGCTCAGCTGTGACAGAGCAGCCTGGGGTCTAACTGAGGAGCAGTGACCCCCAGGAGACTGCCAGAGATGGCCTGGCTCCCCCGAGGCAGGTCAGGCGTGAGCCCCATGTTAGCTCAGCCAGAGGACAGCCCTGAGCCTCCGCTCCCACCAGCTGAACCTCCAGAGCCTGTGGCTGCTGCGGACAACCGCCACTGCCACCAGCAGCTCTTTTCCTGGCCTGGCACCAGCATTTGGAGCTGCCAGAAGGTGTCGGAGGTGGCTGGGTGGCTTGAAGAGTGCTGCAGAGTGGCATCTAACGGTGCCTGGGGGAGCTGCAGGTCGGTGAGGCAGGGCTGCATGAAGGCAGCTGCCAGCCATGCCCATGCTCCCCACACACTGAAAACCAGCGATCTGCTGCTCCTTCTGGCTGCACCAAACTCGAGTCACTGCTCGCTTCTCCCGTGGGGCGCTCTACCTCAGCTCACGCCCGGCTTTTTGTCAAGCTCCTTTGCTCCTGGCAGTCCCTGGCCCCCTCCCCTGGCTGCACAGATACTGCTGGCCAGAGCAGACGTGCCTCAGCCAGCCCTCACGTCACCCGCCCAGCTTTGCGCTCGGTTTATGTGGCTCACTGTGGTCAGCACCCTTCGGTCTCCCTCCTCCTGCCCTCACTTTCTACTTAAAATGTTGTCTTTTTTTTTTTGTTTTGGTTTTTTTTTTCCTTTGGGCCATGCAGCTCCTGGAGCTTGTTTGGTTCGATTGTAAAATTTTCTGTTTAGCAATTAGACTGTTTTCACAAGTGATGCCCACGAGCCTGGGGGGTTGTACATAGTCCAAGGGTGGTAGACAGAACGTCCTTGGGGCCAAATCCCACGCACTTAGTCCTGATGGCTGTGGAACTGACTGAAGACTGTCCCTGTTGGTTTTTAGTTTGTGCTCTCTGCTGTTCCAAGATATTGAACAGCCAGTTAAAGTGTTTCACGGACTGGAAGGAATCTAGTCGCACCTCCCTAGAAAGGTTGATGGCCCAGGAAAAAAAGGGCTGCAGCTTGTCAATTCACATTCTGCAGAAATTTGCATACTGCAGCAAAAAAACTGCATCTTGGTTTAGTGTCAGGAAAAAAACCAACCCACAGCACTAGCATTTAGATGTATGGAACTGCTCTCTTATCCGGAGGAGAGAGTTTTCCAGACACCATTGGTATGTACGGAGTTTCCCTTTTATCCCTTATCATTTGCTCTTGTTACCTTGCTAGATGTATGGATAAACAGTTATGGATCACTTTCACTTGTAACCCAACTACTGCTCAAGGTGTTTTTATTTTTTTTATGTTATTAATTTGTGTTACTATTTGTTGCCCACCACTTCAAACACTCCTGCTTTCTCCTTGTCGTAGTATTTAATAATATCTGATCACAAAACTCACTCAAACTTCACCCTAGTTTCATGGTATGGCAGGAACTGGGGATTCCCTTGTCTGAAATACAGCTATATTCAAGAACCTTCTGAGTGTTCTGTTTTGGTTGCAGCAGTAAGCACTACCTTCACCTTGGAGAATGAGATGGAGCCCCAGAGCTGTTAAGGGTGGGTGGTCTGGAGGTAAGGAGCTCCTTGCTCCTAGCTGAATGCTCAGTCTGAGGCAGCTCCTAAGTGTCCTTCTAGATTTGTTGCCTGTGGTGAAGGGAAGAGGGCAGTGTTCAATCTGCTTACCTTCATTCCTTGGGTGGCTTTTTATAGGAGAAGATCCTGCGACAAAAATATGCACCCACGTACGTACAGTGCGTCATCACCCTGCCTCATCTAGTTCAGGGAAAAGAGGCCAGAGCACGTGTATGAATGTGGATGCAAGAGAAAGAGGGTAAAGGGGGTACAAAGAGACCCTGGTCAGCAGGAGCATTAGAAATGCCATGTGAAACTTGTCATTTAAACAAATCTTGAGTATAACTGCAGGTAAATTATCAGGTGCTGAAGGAGGGCATCCAAGGGAATGCGTCTTGTCTTCCAGAGGCAAATATTGCTGCTCTGAACCAAAATATTCCATGTGAATGGGAAGCATGGTGCCCCGGAACCATGTGAACGCGTACCATCTATGGAATGCCTTGGTACTCACTGAACTCTGCAAGCAGAGGCAGAGCAGACAAGCCTCCCCTTCCATTTCCCTGGCCATTGCTGTGTGTGCCCAGAAGGTGTCAGCAGGAATCTGTGACAAACCATCCTCACCGAGTACCTGCAGGATGGAGTTCCTGATCTCTAGAGTGCAGCACTTTTCTGGGGAAAGTCTGACTAAATTTGCAGGACGGCATATTCCATGTCACTGCTGACTGCAGCTAGAGTGCCCTGAGATGAAGCTGCCACACATCAGTGTTTGGCCTTATCCCAAGGTCAGCATGGAGGCCGTGACTCTGCTCAGTATTTGAAATCCAATTCAGTGCAGTGTGACTGACAGTCCACTGCCTTTGCTTTTGGCTGAAAGCCTTCTGGACCTCTGCAGGGCTGGTTTCCTCCCTAGCAGGGTGAGTTTAGGGATGACCTAACACATCTGGGTCATTTTCAGATGTAATTAAAGCAATAATCAACCTTCAGTAAGGAAAATAGGGGCTAAAGTCCTGACAAAGCCACCGTGTCACCAGATGTCAAGAAGGAAAAGGGTTTCCTTGTTCAAAATTCCTATTTTTCTAGAGTTCTCACTTTTACATTATGCAAATGTTGTGTTCCTCAGCATCCCAGGTCCCCATGGCTGGATGGCACAGAAGGGACCTTATTTGACATCAGAAAGAAATTCTTTAGTGTGAAGGTGGTGAGGCCCTGGTACAGGGTGCCCAGAGAAGCTGTGGATGCCCCATCCCTGGCAGCGTTCAAGGCCAGGCTGGATGGGGCTTTGGGCAGCCTGGTCTAGTGTAGGTGTCCCTGCCCATGGCAGGGCACTGGAACTAGATGATCCTTGTGGTTCCTTCCAACCCAAACCATTCTGTGAGTCTATGAAATAATCCATCTGAGGAGGGTTGGGCTGAGGCAGGATCAGGACTGGCAAGGGACTGACCACTACACGGAAATAGCTAGGAATTACTGGAACACTTCTTTGCAACGACTACCAAAACAGGAGCGGGAGCAACTGGTTTGTGGCATCAGATGTGGTTATCAGCAGGGAGCAGCCTGGAAACAGGGTTCACTTGTGGGTCTTTAGAGGGTACTTTTGAGGAATGAGAACTCATGTGTTTTTTTCCTGAGTCTCTGTTTCCTCCTGTGTTCCTAATGAGATAATTTACTGGATATTTTCCTTGAGGAAAGTAATTTTCTGTCTCCCTCTCACAGCTTCCCCTTCACTAAGGGAAAGCTAGAGCATAGATATTCCTTGGACAAAAATCTTCTGTGGGTGATAAATTAAAAGGAAAACTGTGTGTGCTGCAGGACTAGGTTCAGTATTGGATTTGTAGAGAATTCCTCAGCCTGGTGCAAAAAATAGACTTACATAGAGATTACAGAGGAAGGAGAAAGACTCAGAGAAAGGCATGTCCTTAATGCCCTAAGCAGCACTGAGGTACCTGTAACAACAGCTTTGTTTCATCGTGTTCCTTTGTGTGTCATTGCCTCGTCGGTCTGCTCTTCGCTCTGAGTTCAAGTTGGTGAGAAAAATCCTGTTAACTTCTGTGTGGTTTTGGTGATGCCCAGATTTAGTAGCAGAATGAAGTTAGGATTGGTCCTACAAGTAAACAGGGTTTGTGCTGTGTACTACAGTGTCTAGATCCGAGCGTTGTGTCGGGAGAATAGTAAAGATGGCTGGGTCTTCCCATAGCTCTACTGGATTTTGAATACCGCTGTTTGTGTCAGTGAGTCCCTCAGATTGGGACTCTTCTTGACCTTGCTGCCTATGAACTTCCTGTCCAATTTAAAGGAGATTTGATGCAAATAAACAAGCTAAGAGCAAAACTCATTGATTAAATACTCCATGTACTTTGAGCATTTTTTTTTTTTTTGTTAAGGAAAGACCTAAGACTGGATTGGTTCTAGGCTTGTGTCTTGGGTTACGTGTGTATATTCAAAGCTTGTCTGCTCTATTACTTCATTTCCTTTAACGTCTAGAAGGAATCAGTGCTGTAACGATACACAGGGAAATGTTGTAATATTATCACAAGAAATTATTTGGAAATGGGAAACAAAGAACCAAGGAAAGTGTTTAATCAGAGTTATGCAGAAGGTTCATGAAAAAGCTGAGAATAAACAACAGAGACCAGAATCTCAGCTGGAGTAAACTGAGGTAATGAAACCACAGTGAGTTATAATACTACATGGGAAGCTGATCACACGTGTACTGGATCTGGGTGCTTTTCAGTGACAGATGTGCCAGTGTTTCCCATTTGGGGACTGACCAGTCTGTCCAAAGGCATAAAATCACCCTCTAATGTTTACAACCTCTCTTTTGCAGGAGGAAGAGGGAAGGATGGGGCACCCATTATTACCTTTCCAGAATTTGCAGGATTCAGTGACATACCTGATGAAGACTTTCTGAATGTGGTCACATATCTAACCAGCATTCCCAGGTGAGGCTAAGCACAAATTTCTGTTGATATCCTAGAGAACTTTGCTTCCTCAGTGGCTCACCACTTTTAGCGGTGCTACCAGGATGTACTGGGATGTACCACATCCCTCTGGTCAGAATGAAACTTTCCCACATGCAGGAGGCCCTAGGAACCACTTCCATCATTTGCATGGGAAAGAAAGCTTCGTGGAGGACAGGTTTGCTGTTCAGGCCTTGAACTGGGTGGGAGGGGGTGTAGATCTGAGGATCTTTGATAGATCAAAAGGGAGCCAAGATCAAGAGGGGGCCATTTGTGAAAACTCTCAGGGGCACTGGGTGTAAGGAGGGAAAGGTTGCATCTTGAAGAAGCCAAACTTACATAGGTCCTGTCACTGCTAATTCTCTGAGCACATCTTTCTGTGCAAGCTTTCTCTTCTGAGAAAGCAAGCTAGGTGCCCTGTTGACAGGATTCTGGCAAGCACCATGTGCTTTCCGATGCTTCGTTTTTCAGGAGACTGCTCCACAGCTAGGATGTTTTCCTTGCAGCTGTGCAAGGACAGCGCAACACACTCACTTCCACTGCCCTGAGGAAATGCGCTAAGGCATGGCTGCTGAATTACTTCTTGTTTATCCAAAAAGAGAGTTTAATATTTCTTCAGTCCCCTGATCCTGTCTCTGGACCATGGCTGTTTGTGCTAGTTAGAAGCACAGCAGGGATTTATTATTTCCTGTGGTCGTGTGTATAAAGGTGCTTAGAGGATGATGAGGGGAAAACGTGCCTCCCTCAAGTCTGAGTAAGAAGTTTCCCAGCTCCACCTACATGTATTCCCCGCACCCGTTGCCAAAGCAAGCTCAGAGAACCCACACACTGCGAACTTAACAGCTTCATTGTTTCCCTCTGCTCTGTAGGACTTTTGTCCTGCCAGGAGAAACTCTGCCTTATGTATTTCTCCACTAGCTTCAGGGTTAATAAAACTGCAATAGTAGCTGAGAAAAACAGAAAACTCGTTTGCCAGATCTTTGTATTTAGTGTGCTGGTGGTTGAGTCCCAGGAACGTTGTCGCGTGTTGGGGAACCAGCACTTTACATTGTCAGCACGATAGGCAGAGATGCTCTATGATTCTTCAGCCTGTGCGAAAGCCAAAAATACATATGAATTGAGAAGAAATTAGCCAAGTTCATGAGGGATAGCTCCATCAGTGGCAGCTGAACATAGTGGCTCAGAGGCAAACTCTGCCTGAAGAAATCCATGTGTTCCTTTATGCTGGGACTGGGGAGAATATTCCAAGAGAAAGATGGTCCTTCTCACTTTCCTTCTGCTTTTGCCTCAGTATCCACTGCCAGTCAACACTGGAGACACCGTATTGTGCTAGATGGACTTCTGCTTTGATTCAGTTTATCAATTTGATGATGAATTAAGTTTCAAAACTTTCTAAGTTAGGAAAGCTGCAATATGCCTATTTTAGAGAGGATGACGTAGGTGTAAGGAGTATCTTACACCACAGACAGGCTCACCAACACTTGTTCTGAGTACGTGACTATGTAGTTTGATTTAAATGACCTATTCAAGGCCAATGACAGGCTGGGATTTGAACTTGCATTTATGCATGCCAGCACATTGGTTTGATTGTTAGGTTCAATCACAGATCATGCGGCGGGGATGTGAGTTTTCCAGGAAGTTGCTAGTCTTTGTTGCAGTGCTTTTAGAAAGACTGACTGCATTTCTTGAGTCACTGTTTGAAACTTGCCACCCTTTAAGTGGAAGGTGTAGGACAAAGGTATTCCTTTAGAAGAGGAAGAACCTGAGCAACAAGCTTTGGTTGTATGATTTATGACATAATTATATGAAGCACACTCTTAGTGTGACATAAGTAGTGGACCAGTTTGGGTGCAGGAGAGCCTTGTTAATCTGCAGGTGCCTGGTTCACGTACGGTCTCTGTCGTACAAGCAGCAAAGGGACTGGATGGTTACTTACGTCAGCACTACAGTACTGCATGCTACTGTGTGTATTATGACAGCATTCCTGTACCTGTTATTTCACTGCTACTAGTTCTAATTCCCAAGGAAGGTGTGCAGATATCAAAGAAAATGACTAAGAGGAAAGAACAGTTTCTAACTCTTGTGGAGTTATGGCCATCAATCAGGTAAGATGACGTATAGTTCGAAAAGCATTTCACCCTGTTTGTCATAGAAAATACTTCCTTGTTCATAGCTCAGTGTCGTGGTTTTGCCCCAGCCAGCAGCTAAGCCCCACGCAGCCACTCGCTCACTCCCTGCTCAGTGGGATGGGCGAGTGAATTGGAGAGTGAAAGAGAGAAAACTTGTGGGTTGAGATGAAGACAGTTTAATAAGTAAAGCAGAAGCCATGTGTGCAAGCAAAGCAAACCAAGGAATTCATTCCCCACATCCCATGGCAGGCCGATGTTCAGCCATCTTCAGGAAAGCAGGGCTCCGTCACACATAACAGTTACTTGGGAGGAAAAACTCCATCACTCTGAATGTCCCTCCGCTTCCTCCTTCCCCCAGCTTTACGTGCAGAGCATGACCCCATACAGTATGGGATGTCCCTTTGGTCAGGTGGGGTCAGCTGTCCTGTCTGTCCCCTCCCAACTCCTTGTGCGCCCCCAGCCTACTCACTGGTGGGGTGAGGAGCAGAAAAGGCCTTGACCCTGTGTAAGCACTGCTCAGCAGGAACGAAAACATCTCTGTATTATCCACACAGTTTCAGCACAAATCCAAAGCACGGCCCTGCACCAGCTACTGTGACGAAAATTAACTGTATCCCAGCCAAAACCAGCACACTCAGTGAACCATAAAATTGGCATAATTTCTCAGGCAAATGTAGAAAGAATATCTGTCTCTTGTAGTGTCTGTTTCTGCATATCCTGTACAATAAGGTTCATGCTAGTTTTGGAGATAAGATCTATGACTGCATCTGACGTCATTCAGTGAGTTAGTAACCTTCTATGTCCCTCTAGAGTGATTGATCTTTTGTGCCCATATGACAGAACATGGAAAAGATAAAGACAGCAGATGTTGTTCAGATGCACAGGCATGCACTTGTCTTTGACACTGCTGA
This sequence comes from Psophia crepitans, assembly GCA_013399095.1. Lineage (NCBI taxonomy): Eukaryota > Metazoa > Chordata > Aves > Gruiformes > Psophiidae > Psophia > Psophia crepitans. The sequence goes on along the minus strand of VWZZ01007696.1, from coordinate 719,059 downwards.
GCAAGTTTGCTTTACAAGCTGTGGCATACCACAGTATTTTGGGGTGGGCTCTATGTAAACATCGTACTTCTGGGCTTTAAAACATAAACTGCTCTCCAGGATGGAAGATCAAGCAAGTGAGACCTTTGTAATCTGATTATTTTTTTCTCTCTGGTTCAACACCTGCTCACAAGAATGCTCCAGCAAAGGGTTCTACATACATACACATCCACAAAGATATGTAACGTGGTATATACACGTGCATACCTCTATGCATTCACATTTAGAATAGGGAGGGCCAGAAAGCCCTTTTTTACTTGCTTTATTCCATGGCTGGAATTGCCTTCTCTTCCAATTGATGTGGATGAACTACTTCCAAAAATGTCAGGAAACTCTCCTTCCAAAAATGTCAGGAAAGTCGACGTCTCCTGGTCGCCTCAGGAGAGTGTTTGAGAGCCAACCTGAATTCAGAGCTGATGATGGAACAGCTCTGCTAATTGCACAGATTTCCCTCAGGAAAGGGAACCTCTCTGCCAGGCATCTGTAGATCTAAGCAAACATGCCAGAATTTGGTTTGGAGGTAAGCCTGATGTTTACCTGCTCTGCAGGATTGACTTCAAATCCCTCTTTTCAGAGAACTGGAGAAACCCCAATGCATTTCTATAACAAGGGTAGAGATATTCCAGTACTGCCACTGAGAAAACATTGAGTGTGTGTGTTTGCTTTTAAACAAACTCCCTTCCTCTGGATGTACACACCCATGGGGTATCTCAGCTGGACATCCACTTCTGCTGATGCTGCCGTCTTGGCCTCTTCCCACAGCTGTTGCCTGCGTGCATCTCCTAGTGCCAAGTGATATTCAGACCTTGGTATGGACTTTCTCTTTGGTTTGCTACTGAAATAGGTGTGCTTGCTGACACCCTGCTCATTTCCCTGGCTAAATTTAGGTCTTAAATCAGCCCTATTTAGTTAAAAAAAGGTAAAGACATACAAATCCCATTGGCTTATCTCAGTGAAGACAACTGATGTCATCCTGAGCATCAAGGTGAAAAGCAGGGAATAACACAGGGTTACAGGACTCTTTTGACAACAGTTTTCTGTTGTCTGAAGGTACCTCTCCTGCCTAGCTCCTTGTCATGTTGCATCCATTGACCTGTACCAGCCAAGGTTTACAGAGGCGTATCTCTGACGGACTCTTTGCTGCTTGCCTTTGCGCAGTCTGCCAGAGTGGTTTTGAGTGATGTAGATATTATCCCGTATTTTCTTCTCTGCTCTGATCAGCTGCTTTCCTTTTCTAATCTTCTCTTCCCGCTTTTCCTCCTTCCTCAGATCATGTAATTTTTAAGTCTATTTTCCTTTTTTTTTAACCCATCTAATCTCAGGCAACGTAATAAGTTCAATGTTGTAAATGATCCATACTGCAACAGATAACCGAGTTGTTTGCTTAATGGCCTGATCCTAATTTTACCCTGACAAATCTCTCTCAAATTTCATGCCTTGGCTTGTTGTTCATACTGTTCCGCAGCCAGGATTGTACCTGCGCTGTTCGTGTAGCAGTGTCCTGGCTGTGCTGGCGTGTGCCCCGTCCCCCCCCCAGCCCGGTGTGCCAGGCATGGCTGGTGGGCAGGTTTTGTCCTTGCCAGCCAGCTGCAGTCACTACACTTGGTCTTGGAGAGAGAAAGCTGTGAGCAGCTCCTTTGCTCTGTTCTCATATCTAATGACTTGGATTTAAGTATCTATTTCCTCTTTCGTTTCCTCAGTTTGTCGCTTTAACCAGCCTGCCGCGCTGACTTGCAGCGGTGACTGATAAGCAATGTTCCGATTCCCACGTGTTTGCAATTCGCAGCTCTCCCCGCCCCCATGACTCTTCTTGCCAAGCCGAATTTCATGAGAAAATTCTTTCACTGCTTCTCTCTTGCATTTTCCTGTCTCTATCTGTATTTCATAAGCTTTTGTTCCTATTATCAACGAATTCAGTTTTTCTTGTTGCATCTGATGCCTGGATGCTTTTCTGCTGTTACGAATCCCCATGCAGAAGAACATCTGAAAAAACTGCTCGATCATGGACATTTACTTGGAAAAAAAAGTAAAGGCCTCTTTTCAAGTGACTTCTCACCTACATGTCTGAGGGACTTCTAAAAATGGGGCTTAAGAGTTAGTCTGCAGCACGGAGGCAAGTTTTACTTGGCACGAATACTTTTGTGTTTAAATCGCATTTGTAGTTGTTGCTTTTGGCAGATGCTGTCTTGTCAGCTACTTCCAATGCAGTTTGCTCACCACGGTGTGATCATAAGGGCCTGATTCTGAATTCTTTTAGGCCTCTAATCCTCCTTGTACACTCTTTTCAAAAGCCTTTAGTCAGTCTCTCAGACTAGGCAGATGGGCAACCCAAGGGAAATTCTGTGTGCGCTCAGCTCGTGTGGACATGGTGCTCATGGACACAGTGATGTGGGGGTTAGCTACGTCGCAAATTTTGTGGAGAATAAATTTTTCTCATTTTTATTAACCCGATGCTAGTTGAATGATATGTTTCTTTAGACCAGCATCAACATTTTGTTAACTTCAGCTGACACACCTTCGTTGGTCATTTTGTTATAAATCGCTGGTTTCAACAGAACTGCATCAGATTTGAGCCTGATTCTGCGTGTCCAATTATTGCCCCAGAGATACCAAGCAGCTACAAATTGGTTGCATGAGTCTGAGCTGAAAACATGATTAGATGTGGATTACAATACATATTCTCTGTTTCTTTGGAGTAGAGGCTATATTTTGGTGATCCGTTTGATTCAAATAATGTTCTCTTACATTCCCGTTTTCCTGCTGCTTTAACATGGTTCTCAAAAATCAGCGTGGTTGTCAAATATGTAAAGAGATATAAAAGGGATATATAAAGGGATATTAAAGAGACAGCCTTTTCCAAGGTCATCTAAGCATGTAACCATTGAAATGATAATTGCATTGACTTAATTCCCCCTTCATATCTTGTTACATTACTAATAGCTTTGTTCTAAACCAGTTTTAATAACACACTGTAAGCAACACGGATGTTGAATTGTAACGATGTTCTCTTGGAATTAATTAGTCACAACAAGCATTTTTTTTTAATTTGTTCTGGGTAACCAGCTACTTGGATCAAATCCCGTTCCCTGTAAGAGCAAAGAAACCGAAGTGGGACATGCATCGTGTGATTACTCATTTCTCTGGTCATTTGAAGAACCGCAAACAGAAGAGCTAACCCGCGCCTGCACGGGGCCAGGGCATGCCTGAGTCTGTGCGTTAGCAGGAGGCCGGGGAGGGTGCTGGGGTCGTGCTTTAGGAGCGCTGGTTTGTGACAACTGTTAGTGTATTATCAGTACCAGATGTTTTAAAAAATAATGTTCTGGATTAGTTTGAACTGGTGGATAGTGTGTAGGAGAGCTTTTAAATATTTGTTAATGAGTAGGATCCAGTCTTCAGACAGCAGTCAGTGTTGACTGGATGGTCTCCAGTTCCCTGGGCCAGGGAACCGGGTGCAACCCACGCCAGGCTGGTTTTCAGAGCCTGTTTCTTTTTGACAGCTTCTGGGGTGGTGGTTGTATTAACTGGAGGGCCGGGGGCTTGTAGTTCCCAGGTTCATCTGCAGTAAACGGAGTGACTGGAGCTGCTGTTGGCACAGGGATGGGCAGACTGTGGTGCCCAGGGTGGCTGAGGAGTGGGGGGTCACACCACTCCAGCTTTTTGCCTGGAGTGAGATGCTGTGCCGGGGGTATAAAACGGGAACAGAGAAGCAAAAAACCACCCTTTCCCTTTCCCTTTCCCTTTCCCTTTCCCTTTCCCTTTCCCTTTCCCTTTCCCTTTCCCTTTCCCTTTCCTTCCCTTCCCACTCCTGAACGCATTTGCACCCTACAATTTCTTTCTGTAGTGACCTAAATGTTTCTTGACAAATTACTAAACAAAAAGATGATTTTTTTTTTTTACATGTATCACACAAGCAAAGGAGGAAAATGAGCTTTGTGCTTGTTTTGATTTCCTGAAATCCTTTCCCTTTCAGCAACTTTATCAGCAACTTTATCCCAACATTCCCTATTTGAGATGCAACCAGAATTCCTGGCACCTCACCCACAACATCTCCATTAGGCAGAACAGGCCCCCTGTCCACAGAGATGCTGCCTGGTGGGCTGAGGGCTGAGCCCTTTCGTGCCTACCAGACTTCCAAAACAATTTTTGGTCCCAATCAGCAGAAGCAGTTTGATAAAACCAATGCAGATTTTTGGGAAGGTTAGGAAGCTCCCAAGGTTGAGAGTCCTGCGTTTAGTTTCTCACGCCCTTTCTGTAACAATCTGCAATATGCACCATTTCTTTGTTGCCTTCATTTGAACCTTTTTTTTTCTTAACATCTAGAGCAACTACACAGATCACAGAATCACAGAATCACAAGGGTTGGAAGGGACCTCGAAAGATCATCTAGTCTAACCCCCCCCGCCAAGGCAGGGCCACCTAGAGCATATCACTCAGGAATGTATCCAGTCAGGTTTTGGATGTCTCCAGAGAAGGAGACTCCACAACCTCTCTGGGCAGCCTGTCCCAGTGCTCTGTCACCCTCACAGTAAAAAAGTTTTTCCTCACATTAACCCGAAACCTCCTGTGCTCCAATTTGCACCCGTTGCCCCTTGTCCTATCGCTTAGTGAGGCCGAGAAGAGCCTGGCTCCATCTTCCCAACACTCACCCTTAACATATTTATAAACATTGATGAGGTCACCCCTCAGCCTCCTCTTCTCCAAGCTAAAGAGACCCAGCTCCCTCAGCCTTTCCTCATAAGGGAGATGTTCCACTCCCTTAATCATCTTAGTGGCTCTGTGCTGGACTCTCTCTAGCAGTTCCCTATCCTGATACATGCTGGGCACTTTTTTTTTTCTTGAAACACTTGTTGGGCTATTGAATGATACGCAAATATTTGTGTGTATGTGTGTAAATATATATCTATAAAAGGAGAAACTGGTGAATTATCTTCCCTGTGCTTGAGAGTCCCTGCTGCACACACATTTTCTGGTCTCTGTATACAGAGCTGCATGTTGCACTGCTTAAGAGGAAAGGTCATCTGTTGTCGTTGAATTTCGTAATTTTCAGAGGAATGCCATAAAAAATAACGAAGTGGGAAATTCAGCGAGTTTTCCTAGTACCAGCATGAACTCTTAGGAAGACTTGCATAGCGTCCCAGATTTGCACAGTGCTTTGGTTTCCAAGTTGCTGTTCTTGACCCTGCAGAGCTGCAGCAGAACCTCAGAGTTGGTGTTCTTCGGTGGATTATCGACAGGAGTTTACCCAAAATGACCCGTGAAAATGGTGTTCCTGGGATGCTTCTTGTATAAACAATGGAAAAGGGATCAAGGAAATGTCTTATACAATTTCTCTTTGTCCTTAACTGTAATTAGACATTTGATCGCAGTAGGTCCTTTGATTATGGTAACACTTACTCTTTCTGCCTGCCTCTGATTTGTCCAGAGATGACTGAGCCATCCTCCCATAATGAAGTTTCTGGTTCCCTTTCAGCGTGTTCTTATTAGTTTCCAAGGACTTCTTTCCAACTCTCAGCACTCTTGGAAAGCAGAGAGTAGGGCAGTCCCACTGAGGCCCTGCACACCAAAGTGGGATTTTTGAGGGAGAAAGAGGATGGGGTATTTGAGATCTGCGTAGCTGGGATGGAGCATTGAATCAGTGTCTTATAGAACCTCTTTGAAAAGTACTGAGAAGGAACAGTAACTGTTAAAAGGACACTTCTGAATGACTTGCAACCCTAGAACCAGCTTGTGGTTGGCAAGATACAACTCTGCAATTCCTGCGTTGTCTACCAGAATTCCTGGGGTGCTGTGGGTGCAGCAAGGTGGTGACAGTGGGGAGATACCAGCTCCCTGGAGCTAAGTGCCCCTGTCAGATGTCGGTGTTCTTGGAGAATGAAGACTGAAGTGGGGTGTCTAATAACTGGAATTATTTTGCAGAGAAAACAAGATCTGAGGTTTCTGCCTTCAGTACAGCACAGTGTAATTCGTGATCCTGAGCTAGTCATATCGCCTAGATTTGGCAGCAGAGTGGCAAAGCAGCTGAGAGATTTAACAGATAAAATATTCACTAGCTAGCCTTGAGCTGGAAAGAGAAAATTTGCTGGCTTTCGTTTTTGTGAGAATTTCTGCCAAATATTCATTCTTTCCACTGTACATTGCGTTTTCATAATCAGCGTACAGGGCGATCTGACGGAGGCTGGTTTTGCTGCGGTACGCTTCTTGGGAATGGGATTATCTTCGTGTAACCCAGCACACTCATTTCATCTGTTTTGCAGTCTGGAGGCTGCCAGCATCGGATTCATCATCATCATAGACAGACGACGGGACAAATGGAGCGCAGTCAAGGCATCCCTGACACGGATAGCAGTGAGTGCTTCCTTTTGTTATTTACTTTCTAGAAATTAAAATTCTCTGCTGAACCTTCAGCACAGAACAGTGTCTCGTGCTCATTTTTAGCTCCCATTTTCTGGCTGTGGATGCAGATCCTCCCCTGCCCTGAAGCTCACGAGTGTTAAATAAGAGAGGGAGGAAGCTGCAGTAACAAATTACACAGCCTTGTTTCCCGCTGGATTAGGACAAACTCCTTATTTGCTGGGTTGACTGTAATATAAATTCTAGTAATTTGAGGTTGGTTCCTAGAAGAGTGTGACAGAGGTACCCTTCCATGCACCGAGGCGTGGTGACGTGGCCTGCTTATGAAAGAACCAGATCCCAAGGGACTTGTGTTTGCGTGGTAGTAAGTGCTCTCTGTCAGAAACTCTTAATAGCTTATTATATTTCATTTGCAAAAGTCAGAGCTAAGCACTGATTTTCAGTGCTAAGAAAAGCAGCTGGTTTTATACACCGATTACCAGGAACATGTGCTGCGTGGGGAGCAAGTGCTTATACACAGAGGTGTAGGATGGACGGGAGGGGGATCACTGAGGCAACTTTAAGTTCTTTCAAGGAATTTAGACAGAATTGCTTCTCATTCTTAGTTCTTTCTAGCTGCCATCTTCTATAAATTGTTCATTTTTATGTGTGATGAGCTCAGAGGAGTGCGTGAGAGATGTAGGCTGGGTGTTGCAGACAGGGCCCTGTCTGATGAATGTGTTGGGGGGTGGGGGGAAAATATGTGAGGTTGAAAAGATTATAAACCCTTTCCAGAGTGAGAAGGTAGGTCAGCCTGGGGAAGCCATCTGTGCCACCAGCTTCTATCACCAAGTCCAACGTGGGTAGCCAGTTTTTGTAGGTAGCCAGTTTTGTGGTCTAGTGGCTGCAGCCTAATAAAATGGAAAAACCTGTGGTGTGGTGGTGCAAAGGGGGTTTGGTGTCAGTCAGGTCTGGGGGGAAGGCACTGGTGCAGAAACTGTAGAGCTCTGTGATAAATCCATATCAAAAGCAATGCACAACTGGCCAGGGAAATCCATGGGCCGGTCTTTCTGTTGGCTTTGGAGACTGCGGCAGTGAGAATGTGCTGAATGGACCCGCTGATAGTACTAGCAGCTGGACTGAGCAAGGTTCTGTAAGTCTTACCTGCTTTGCACCCTGTAGGAAACACTTGGCTGAAGATTCCCTTGGCCTTCCCATAAGGCAGAGCTGTGCCTTCCAACAGTTCTGTATTTCTTGCAGGGAGCTTTTCCAGGAAACCTGCAGCTGGTGTTTGTCCTGCGACCCTCCCGCTTTATCCAAAGGACAATCGCTGACATTGGCATTAAACTCTATCGAGATGACTTTAAAATGAAGGTACCGGTAAGCATGCATTTTTTTTGTCCCTGTGTTTTCTTTATGTCCATGCCTGCAGTTCTTAGGTGTCAGCAATTTGTCATAACCCAGTAACTGAAATTCGGTTGCAAGTGGCAAATGGGGACTCTGCTCTGGGTTGTATGGTGTATGTAATGGTAATGCCAAAGAGTTAATCACCAGTGGATGCTTCACAGTGTTTAATGGACGTGTTCCCACATGGAAGGTCAGTGTAGCTGTAAGATGTGACTTGGGTTTTGGGTATTGACATCTTAACTCAGTGGAGCTGTTCCCCTGATGTAGGCAGAGGTAGATCTTCTCATTTCAGTGGCAAATATAATTATTTAGGACTACAGAGCAGTGAAAGGCTAGGGCTGAATTCTGCACTATTTTATGTATTATCCATGGGACTGCTGACAACCTGACGGCCCATTGCATAGCGTTGCCTAGTCTTAACACCTTTCACAATCCCTGTGGCCTCAAGATTCAAAGTTTGGGTTTTACTTCTTTTTATGCGCGCTTGGCATGTGCTGTGGGTTGATGAGAACGTGATTTGAAGCAGGTTATCAATCCTGAAAGAGTTTAAGATTTAGATTATTCTATGAGAGCTCTTTTGGGAGTTGTTCCTAGCTGCATGTTTGCATGTGGTTTCAAAGTGTTTTATTTATAAAGTTGAATGATGTTTATTAATGGTATTCCATTCTGGAACAGACTCATACTGGATTTTGCTTGTGATTTTATATTGTTTGCAAAAACCCATGGTGCTCTTCCAACATATTCTAGCTCTGTCAATACCTAAGTTTGAAGTTCAAGTGTTTAAGACCCTTTGTGCTTCTGCTGAAGTAAAAGACAGCAGCCCATTTATTGCAATGCATACAGAAAAGGAACCCTGAATATTCATTTGGTTATTGTGGAGTAAATTGTAACTTTGACTGTAGTTTGGCGCTGGTGGCTTTTTGGTAATTAAAATGCAAAAGTCATCTAAAAATATATGATTCATTACAAAGCAAAATCTTTTATTTTACATTGAAGAACGGATGTTCCTGTGTGTAATAAGCCACAATCTGTTACCATAGCAACTGCTGTACCAGCAACTGCAGCCCGGGAAGAGACAACTTCATCAAGGACTGGCATTTTCTGGCAATTCAGGATCTTCTGTCCTTTTAGCAGTTTTTTTGATGCCAGTGTTGCTTTTCAAATCCAGTGTGAAACTACCAAAGTTGGAAGAGAGGTTAATTCTAGGCAGGGGTCAAGCCCTGCATTAAGTATGAAATAGCAGCTTACCTTCCTTACAGGCAGGAAAATCAAGGTATGAGTTTAGTTTGGGGTCGTCTTGGACATGCAAATTTTGAGCCGTCTTGGGTACGTCCACAGAACTTTTAGAGAGCAGTCCTGCAAAAACTAAGAGCGTGACACGCTTGCTGCTAGATCCGCCTGCCCCCCCGCCCAGATATCAGCAGACAGTCTGTCAGATTCATATATAGGCTGCCCACGTATGCCTGATGCTATTCTAAGTTGGTTAGGGTTGTGCTAAAGGTGTCCTATGCCCTCTGGAGGGGCCTTTCAGCTGTGTTTGCAGCCCATCCTAAAAACATCACCTGGACATGCCCCTGTGTAGCCCCATTTCAGAACGAGTAGGTTACTGAGGGCAACATCTGTTCGTTTCTGTTGAAAACAGCATCCCTCATGCCAAGCATGAGAACAGGGCCAGACAGTCCCTCTCCCTTGGGAGATACCTTTACTCAAGGAATTCAGTATCAGTACCTATCTTTAATACCAACATCGTCCTTTAAATTGTTTGCAGGTTGCTTGTTCGTGTTGTGCATTTGGCACTATGACAGCAAATGTCATAACTGGGCCACGCAGGGGCTGCATGTCCTATCACAACTATAAGTGAGTCAGGGCTAGGACATGAGCATTCAAAAGGGACTTCAGGAATACGGTGTGCATTTGTTAAAATCTTTAATAAATGATTCCCTGTCTGAGCTATCAGACTGCAAATATGTTCAGTAAAACAGATTTGCTGGGTTAAATCAACATGGGATTGAATAGAAGCCAGAAGATCAAACAGGAGTAGGAAAGAGGCTGAAATAACAAAGCAGACACAATAAGGAAATACAGGGTTTATGACTTACTGACTTATGAATGTGGTTAATAAAACCTCCTGAGGTAAATCTCTATTGGGATAGTTACTTGATTAAGTATCATTACCCAGGAGCAAAATACAGAAATATTGGAGATACACAGGGGTTTATCTGGGATAAAATCTGGGAATTCAAAAGAAATACCCAGAGATTTACCTAAGGAACCATCATGGGAAGGCAGCTAAAGCATTTTTATAGTATACACAAAAGACTGAATAATCTGTCCATAGGAGGAACTTCTTTGACCTTTGTAGACTGTGACTTCTTTCAGATTGCCTAACCCATCATGAAGCAACCCCACCACAGCTCTATGTTCTGTGCCAACATACTTATGCAGGCCTTCCTCTTCTAAACTGCTGCTCTCTTGTATTGCCCAGCCTACTGAACATGGCTGTGTGCAGTCTGGCAAGAAATACTGGAGATGCTAATGCTCTGTAAGATTGGTTTCTTAGATGGATTTGATTTGATTGCTCCTAGGCGTTCTCCCGCAGACATGCCTGCAAGGCGAAGACTCATGTCCCTTTGAGTAGCATCATAGCTGACAATATTAATGGATTTGCTGTGTGGCTCATGCTGAGTGTATCGGGTTAAAACAAACATCTTCCTAAAAGAAAAGTGCATGACAGTGTTCCTCTGTAGTTTCAGTGAGGTTTGAAGTATCAAAAGATGTCCAACTTGTCAGCGACATCTCTGATGGGGAAGAGCTACAAAGCAGTAAAGGGTTACTTTCTCAAAGGTGATTTTGAATTCAGAAGTAGTGCCTAGACTTCACGTTCCAGTCTGAGGCTACTCCAAGATGATCTACTTTTTGAGTTTTCTGGCTTTGATCATAACAAAACAGTGTTTGGTAACACATTCATGGAATAACTTGCCCTTTAGCTTTGGCTGAGGTACTACTCTGTGCTTTCTTCATCACAAGGTTTCCTGGCCCCTGAGTGTAGGAGCAGCATTCAAGGAGATGAAGAACTGCTGGAAGTGAAAAAGAATTGAGTCAGGGACTACTTGAGAATATGCAGCCAACGGGTCCATGAGACCAGATGTGTCTCCCACGATATTCTTGTATCCAAGTTAGGATGTTAAAATCTCAATGAGTGAACAACTGGATAGATTTAAAAACTAGTTGTATAGGTAATGGCTCATGAAGGCTCAGAAGGTAATGGCTCATGGGTCATATGGCTCTGGAGGTAGGCAACAAGTGGCATGGTGTTGTGGTATCTGCTGGGACCTGCCCTGTTTAACAACTTTTCCAATGACCTGGAAGAGGCAACAGGGTGTGCTGTCACCAAGTTTGCAGATGACCCTAAATTAGGAGGAGCAGTTGGTGCACTGAGGACCACTGAAGCATAAGCTCAAGGAATGGGCTGACCAGCATACTGTGAAATACAAAAGGGACAAATGCGAAGTCCTGCAACTGGGAAGCACCTCCTTCCTCAAGAAGGAAGAACCCATGTCGTTCCCTCCCAAAAGCACAACAGTGTTGTATTGTTGACACCAATATAGGCAGCAGCTTGACTCTCTGGGAAGCACCTCTGCTACAAAGGAACTTGGTAGACAGCAAGCTGTACATGAGCCAGCAGTGTCCAGTGGCAGCAAAGGAAGCTATCAGCATCCTGCATTAACAGCAACAGTGTTAACAGGAGCATAGCCAGCAAATCGAGACGAGCGATTATCCCCCTTTACTTGGCTCTCATTAAATTGCATTGAGAATACCCTGCCCGGTCTTGGTTCCCGCAATACAAGAGCAACAGAGCCATCAAGAAGGTCAAGGCTTGGAGCATGTGCTCTATAAGGTGATGCTGAGGGAACTGGACTTGTCTAGCGTGGAGAAGGGAAGGCCTGGGAGGGTTAACATGATGTAACAGCAGCTTTCCAGTCCCTCCAAGCAGGTTACAGAGAGCATGCGGCCAGGCTGTGCATGCTCTGTAGGACAAGAGATAACTGGCATAAAGTGAAACAAGGGCAGTTCTGACTTGATATAAGGAAAAACTCATCCACCACCTGATTATTTCTCTGGTGGACCAGACTACCTAACGAGGTTGTACAGTCTTCATGCTTGGAGGTTTTGAAGACCCAGGTGGATAAAACCCTGAGCAACCTGGTTTGATCTCACAGCTGACCCAGCTTTGAGAGAGAAGTTGGACTAGAGACCTGAGGTTCCTGCCAACCTGAATTATTCTAGAATGATTCTGTAACAAAGATCTGCTAAAAACCTGTTCAGGGGTGTTCTCAGGGCTTTCCTTGGAGCACTCTCAGCCTAGAATATACATCCTCTTGCCTCCCATACATCTGTGGTCATCTCACTGTCCACAGTGCTTGCAAGTGGAGCCTTGCAAGCAGGCACAGCCAGTTATGCTTTCTTTAAGCAGCAGGGTGAAGTAATACATTTGACATCTATTAAATTCTAAGCCTTAAAATTTCTTGTCATTTTTGCTAAACATCTTGTTTTTCTGTTGCTGAAATCATGTGTTTTCTAGCTGTTAGAACAACAAGGCATAAGTGAATTCGCGTATGTTATTTGTGTAACTGCTTGTGTTGCCAGATTTACAGAGGTAGCCAAAAGGTAATACTGCTTAGCTGAGTCTGAATGCAAAACTTTTGCTTTCATTAAGCAGGTCCAAGTGGTAAGGAGACTCTTGAAAGTAAAAAAATGGATTTAGGTTTGCATCTCCTTTCTCTTTCATCACGGTTTAAAATTGAATAGTGCCAGTGAACTCAGCAGATATACAGTGTTGTAAAAATGATGCAGCTGAAAGAGAAACCTTATTCTCAGCGGTCTTATTTGAGCATTTCCCTGGATCGGGTGGTTGGTGTTGAGGAAGCTGTTTAACCTGCCTACCCCTCCGTTTCTCTGTAAATAACAGTTATCTAGAAAATATAGAAATTATTTGATGGAAGTTTAAGGGTCTCGATGCGTATGCAAAATGACTGCATCCTCAGCCTGGCAAAGAGCAAGGCAATGTCAAATTATAGTTAGTTCAAGAACGGCCACGTACAAGTTAAGAAGGCAAAATCTAGTGGAAATAAACTGTGGCCATTGCATGAACAAATACAAAATGAGAACTTACTGCCTATGGTGGAACTGCAGTTTGGTCATATATGTTTAAGGCAAGCCCAGATCCTAGGAACAATGATTGAAAGGGCTCGTTATTTCTCTCAGTCCATTGTGTTTGGATTCGTTTCAGATCATCATGTTAAATTCCGTCTCTGATCTGCATGGCTATATTGACAAAAGTCAGCTGACCCGGGAGCTGGGAGGAACCCTGGAGTATGGCCACAGTCAGTGGATACATCACCGAACTGTGAGTGGTGGTCTTACGCGTGTCTACACCCAGAATTGTCCAGACAACACATGTAGAGCAACCATTAACTAGTAACTGCAGCTGCATGTCAGCCTACAGATTCCACTAGGGGCTCATGGAAAGAGGAAATCCATGACTCAAACAGAGAAAGGTAAACTCCCCAAAAGTTTGTAACAGAAGTAGTAATCTATGTCTCACTGTTGACCTGCACTAGGGCCTAACACTGTCACACTATTCTTAATCATCGAGGCCCTTTGTATAATTGATGAGATTCGTAAGCCTTCAGCTCATGGCTGAAGCTGAACACACGCTTAAGCACTTTACTGAATTAAAGGTCAAGATTCTCACTTTAATGATTAATTATGTCCATGTTTTTACGAGAAGAAAGATACTCAAGACACTAGATTTTATTTTCCTTTGTTTTCATTTCTGTGCTGTGTAAACATGCAGTCCAGCTGGGTCTTATTTTGAACAACCGAAGGACAGTTAACAATTGTAGGCAAGCAGAAAGACTTTTTTTTCTGTTGCCTTTGAGGTAACTTGTTACAGGTTTGTTTGTTCCCATTTTGAGTTGGCTAATGCAATCTCAGCAGATGCTTCAAAACAATGTAAGCAGTTCATTATGGTGCCTAGAAAAGGTGACCATTTACAAAAACCAGACCCCAAACTCTCTGGCACATCAGCAGCCAAAATATTGTCTCATCTTATCTGAGCAAAAAACAGGCAAAGCTGGGTCCTGATCCTGGAAAACAAATTAATTTCCCAGAGACTGTGTGCAACTTTTGCACCTGTCTTTGAGTCTGCTTGCAAGACCTGTACGTGAGAGCTTGCATCTAAGCAGCCCCAATGTTCTGCAGTGTTCTGAGCAGCCTTGGGTTGGAGCCTGGTGTTGATAAACCTGCAGGTCAGGTCTAACACTCGAAAGAAGAGCTTTTCTCAGGTAGCTTTGTTAAGTCAAATCACTTTTGTCCCTTTCTCTCTATGATTTTGTGTGCTTTTATGTCCATATAAAATTGAATTTTACTCTCCTTGAGAACCATCGAATATCTCTGGCTTCTAAATGTGAAAACACAGAATCTGAATTTCATCTAACGCTGGTTTGCCACATTTATAGCTGTGTTGACTACAGTGAGGTTAGGATTGAGGTAGGTGAACAGGCTTACGTATTAGAAGTATCTAAAATAGGAAACTGTCCTTGTAGGAGGGGTGAGTCTAAAGGAATGAATCATCTATATGAGTTTAAAAACAGCTAAAGCTTTGTAAAAATGAGGAAGGGAAGCAAAAAGAGGCAAAAGAACGGCTGTATTGTTCTTAATAACAGAGGTTTACATAAAGCAGGAATAGAGAGTTTGGTAAAATCTGCAAATAGCAGTGAGTCAGGGTTTGAGGTGAGTGTGGCCATGTAATTCTCAGATCTTTCAGTTAAATTTGCTTGAAAAACTTTTACCAAGCACAGAGACATGAAAAAAAAAACAAAAAAAAAAGCCCCCAAAACCCCACAGGCATAACTTGGGTATATGAAACACTGTATTGCTCATACACACAGGAGAGGGTCGGGGCAAGCATGCTGCTAAGTGAGGAGATCAGCTCCTGGTGGAAGCTGCTAAGTGAAACCCTGATCAGCTCTTGGTGGAAGGAATCTCTGCTGGATAAGAGGCTGTCATGAGGGAGGTGTCAGCCTCCATGGCACCTTGAAACTGCATGACTTTCAGTCTGGCCGAGCTACTGTCGTCTTCCCTTTTCCTGCTTCTCTTGGTGTTCTCGTGTCTTGACCTGCCAGTGCTTTTTTTCTTTACTTCCTGAAATGGCCTTAAACTGTTGCTAAATGGTAGCGACACAGCGATCTCACCGCATGGTTCTTTGTTTCTGCTTTCTTATCTTGAGTGTCTGGGAGCCTGTGAGCTTTCTCACCCACCGAGCACCTTTTTGGTGGTGGATAGCTCTACCTGTGCTGCAGTCAGAAGTGGGACGTTTCAGCCAACTTTAATCCAGTCGTTTCAGTGCTGAGAACAGGAAGCTACAGCTGCTAAGCGCTAAGCCAGAGCATATGCGGGTCTGTACTGCTTATGCTGAAAGCAGGCATGAATTTATGGGGGAAAAGGGGGTAGAAAGCTATGAACCCTGCTGGCACTGCCTCATCTGGGGCATGTTTTAGATCCTGCATATGGAATGTAAGTTCTCTCTGCACCTTTTGAATGATGATCTATCTGCAGTTTGTTTTCTGCAGAGCACACAGCATAATTTTAACTGTCATGGTTGCAAATGAGGGAATTCCCATCACAGCTGGAGGAGAGAACACAACTTGCAGCAACTGTGTAGTGTTTGAGTGGGTGTCAGAGCATCCCTGGTGCTGTTGACAGACTCAAACCATTGGGTGCTTTGGATCAAAAAGTATGAAGAATAAAGAGCTATGCAGGACAATACAGTCCCTACAGAAACTGGAGCATGATAATGAAGAAACATCCCATGCGGTTACTTGCTACTAAACACAAAGGTTTTAATTCCATCTCACAAGTCTGAGCAGTCCCGCCCTGAAAACGCAGCATTCCTCCTAAGCCTTCCTCACTTCCCCTTTCTTTAGTAAAACCACAGATTTCTGACAAGTTTTGTGCTGGTGCACCCCAGTGATAAAGAAACAACAGCGTTCCAATGAATTTATGCATTTTAGCTGTTTTTGCAGTAAGTTGTTCTTGTATTTGTGAACTAATATGAGCAGGTGGGCGGGAGTGACTGTAATGTGTCTGGTACAGATAGAGACGCACATTTTCCGAAGCCGGGGGAAGACAGATCGCTGCTGAGTGAACAGTGTCTGTATGAATGTAAAAAGGTTTTGCCCTATATACTTTCGGACTCTCCTCAACTTAAATAAAACCTTAATTATAATTTTAAATGCAGCAAAATTTCCCAGCAAGCATGGGCAGAGGATCTCAAGTTCTAGTCCTGGCTTTGAAGCTGATGTCCTCTGTGGTTTCATGATGTCTTTTCAGCTCTGGGAGTTCCCCAGGTGGTTCCTGGAGATGATAATACTTGTAGGCCTGTGAAAAGGCAATTTTGTGACATGAGATTTAATTTGTAACTTTTAGCATATCCACCCAAAAAAGGGTAAGGTGGCCAGCTTTACAGCCATGCGGTACCTGCCGCACAGCATGCCTGAAGGACTAAGCGTTGTTAAAGGGCTACGGGTAAATTGCCTGTGACTTTGTGCTCTTGATTTTCCAGGCCATTGAAAACTTCGCAATGACAGTGAAAACAACAGCACAGATGCTGCAGACCTTTGGAACAGACCTAGCAGAGACTGAACTTCCCAACGATGTGCAGTGCACAGAGGAGCTCCTCTCCGCACACACTGACCACCACAGCAAGCTGAAGGTGAATGTTGTCTCATGACAGCTCATCAGCATAACACATGATTTTTTCATTTAACAAAATTTTCTGTTGTCACCTGGGGGAGTCCATTGTCTGGAAACTACTGAAAAGGAGAGGAACCTGGTTTCAGGAGGCTGATTTCATTCAACTATGAAAAAGGTTGTTCACAGCTTCAGGAATGATAGAACAGGGAAGTGTTACCTCTGCTGTATGACACGGTGTGAGGGGATCACGTCTGGAATAGCATCATCTGGGCTCCTGATGAAGTTCATCAGAAAGGATGAACTCACACTGGAGCAGATACAGAGAACATCTGTGAGGATAATCCAGGAACAGATGGAAAGAGCTAACTAGATTATGACTGTCCTTTTGTTGTTTTGTTTTTGTGTGCATGTTTTGTTTTGTTTTAAGTTGGGGAAGTTTAGCTTTGCAGAGTAAGGCTCAGAAGAAAACGTTACTGCTGTCAGCAAACACCTTAGGTTAAACATAAGAGAAAAAATACTCCTTAAGCTGTATTAGCACAAGAACAGTTTTATACAAGAAGTGTGCAGCGATCTGGGGACACCTCAGCTGAGATGTTAATGTTTGTCCTTTCCATTGCTCATCTTTCATGCTGGGCAGACACCTTCTTCTGTGGATGACTCCTTGATAGCTGACGTACTGTGGCTCAGCGCGTCACAACGTTGGTTCAGGGGATTTCATGAACTAGTGCAATGTCTCAGCATGGTGTCTCAGCTCACTGAAAGATCTGTGGCACATGTTCAGTTTGTTGTAGAATAATTTATGCTGCCAGTTGCCTGGTCAGAAGTGCAGTCTGCTCAGAAGTTATATACTATTCCTTTTCTCAGAAATATATCTATTATTCAGAGAGAACAGATGCAGTCTCTGCATTTCTAGACAGACATATCTTTGGTAAGCAGTTATATTTTGTTCCAAGTATCTAATACTACAAAGGAATCCTCCTTTAGCATTATGATGGTGTCCATCTAAGAGATGTGAGTGTTGTTAGAATAAGGACATATGATTTGGCTTGTTTTTTTTCCCTCAGGATGAGCTGAAACTAGCTGTGAAGCAGGGGGCCACCCTCCTGACATGCATTAGGGAGCCAGTCACCCGAAGTGCCAACAGCAAACTCAGTCCAGATGAACTGGAAAATGTGGCAACAGTAGAAAGGTCAGTGAAGCTGGATTACCTTGTGAAAATTGCTCTCTATTCCTAAGAAATGCAAATGTAATTTAAATGATTTAAATATGCAGGTTCTAAATTCCCACTGTTTGAGTTCTTCAAGATTTATTGGACAGGTAACTCGGAGAAGGGAACAGCTTTGGGGAAGCTACTTGATTAAACTGTCAAGGCAAATTCCAACAAGTCCTGAATTTCTTGGTAATTTTTAGTTGGACCACTAACTGCCTGGTTGATGATTTAATGTGGGACTTACTTTCCCCATAACATAAGCATCCTCCAGACTTTTATGCCTGGTTAGAAAGTGGCATCTGAATCCATGTGAGCTGGGAGAGTATGTGCTTGTGCATGTCTGTGGAAACACTGGGGGAGGAAAAGATGATGATGATACCCTGAAACACACCCCTTCACAGCTGCGTAGAGAGAAACCTCTTTTCCTTCCTGCAGTGCTTGTTATTACCATAAAGCTTTCAGTCACCCTGTAGAAGTTTCTGCTGTGCCATGTGATGCAGTGGAAAGAGAAATGTCACGCTGGTGTTTCAGCGTGTCCGCATTCACTGGGAACAAAGCTGCCAAAAGTAAAGCTGAGCTGATATTTTTCACTGAATACTTTAAAATCCTTTAAACAGTCATCCCAAAGGAATTTGCGAATTCATCTTGAATTCAACAACTAGCTTTGACTAAAAACATGTTTTTCAGGGGTAGATTGAAAACAGAACTTTGTATTTGAGAGGAATAGGAGGGAGCTATTGGTGTTTGCCCCAATAACCCGATGATTCCAGCAGTCACTGGGCTTGTAGGAGATCAGTCCGGGTGCCCTGCCCTCCCAAAGAGTGCCCACCTATTGAAATATAGGATCTTCAGAGAAGAACTTTTCGGTTTTTTCTATTTAAACTGTTCTGCTTTGTAATATAATTAACAGATCATTGAAAGACTGTGAGGGGGACTCACTGGTCTGGTGTCACACATTTTACTCAAGATCTATGGAACCTTGATACTAATTTATTTATGAATAAATGTTTCATCACTTACATAAAGTGAAACAATGTCCATGGACAGCATTATGAGCTTCTAATCTATTGTTTTTAAAGGACTGGGAAAAGTGATTCAGTCCTTGCCTATTTCTGATGGGTGAAGAAAATGAACAAGTTGTGGAGCTCCGCTTTAAGCATTCCTTAAGATAATAATGGCATCATATCCAATCTGCGTTAGTCTGGGATGAATCTTTGAAGGATTGGGTGGAAGCTCGGGAGCATCAGCTGCCCTTGGCTGGCCAGTGCATGCAACAGCTCTGTGTTCCTGTTGGGGGTCAGGAGGCAGTGCTGCGACTGCCACAGTGGATCGATCTGTCTAGTTGTCACTCATCAGTCACATTCCTGCCTGTCCCACTGCAAACTTAATTCCCTTTTGCTTAAGGGAAAGTTGACACAGAGCCTTCTGATGTAGGGGTAGGCTCCCCACCATCTCCCTACTCTTTCTGCCATCAATTGGTGTAACTTAAAATAAATGATCTATAGGAAATAAATTCTTTTCACTTTAATTTCTTAACAGGTTGTTGGCTCAGTTGGATGAAACAGAAAAGGCTTTTGATCAGTTTTGGACCAAGCATCACCTAAAACTAGAGCAATGTCTGCAGCTTCGACACTTTGAACACGATTTTAGAGAGGTATTTCATTTGTTCGTTCTGTCTAGCCTCCTCTGGTAAATAAGGTCAAATTTTACCCACGCTTAGAGTATACTGGCAATCCAAAAAGGAGTTTGGGAGAGAAGCCCTTCCTTAGGAAATGGATATTCAGAAATTAAATTCTTGACAGTTATCACATCTTACAACATTTGAATACGGCACAGTGGGGAAAGCGCCAGCCTGCTGGGCTGAAATGTGAAACACCAACTTCTTGATTACATTATTTTGTATTTATGTGTGATGTTATCAAATATCTCTTCTTCTGTGATAGTAAGTTGCCAATCCCACGAGAGTGAACAGAATACAGTTCAGAAAGCCCAACTGTCAGCCCAGAGGCTGGAGCAATACAGATTTTGGAGTAATATAGACTCTGGAGTACAGGTCTTTGAAACTGTGTGTGTCTAAATAATAGAGAGAAGCAGGGCAGCTCTTTGAGGAATAGTTGATTGTTGCTTTATTCCTTGGCTTTTCCATTTTGGAAGGAGCTGAAAGACTAAACTTGAGATGCAGACTCTTCTAAAAGATGTAGGTGAATGTTTAGAAGCCGTAGGTTTGTTATAATTTTATAAATATCTTGTCATGGGATTTTGGGTGGGGGTTTTGTTGTGGTTTTTTTTAATATTTTTGTTGGGTTTTAGGTCAAACTGGCACTGGATAATCTCATGGAAGCACAAGCAAGTTTTGCTGACATTGGAGACAGCGTGACTCGAGTGGAGCACCTCTTAAGGGAGCAGAAACAACTGGAAGAGAAAGGACAGGTCTGCGCTCAATATAGTATTCTAGCTGCTACGGACATGATCTTCTAGACACTTCTCTGTCACTGTCCTTACATAATGCTTGCTCTCTTCTTATGAGTCATTATTTTAAACTGCAAAACTCGCACCCTAATTTCAAGAAGCCAGGGTTGTTCAGACCCAGTAGTTCCAGTTTCTTACTTGGAAAGCTAGAATCCAGTTCAAAAATCAGTTATTTTGAAGGTTAGGTCCATCTTTGAAATCTGAAAAGCTCAGAATATTTAATAGGTTACTGTGACCAGGTAACCTTTAGGACTATTCTATCGAGACTCATAGCAGTTTGAGGAACACCCATGCCTTCCAATAAAGACCTCTCTTTCCCAGACACTTGGACTTTGTAATTCCATCAGCTGCTCAGCTGTGATATACATCACATTTAGTATTATTGGAAAGCACTGAACAAATGAGTAAGTGGAATCGGAGGAGGATGCACATGAACAAATGGAAAAGCTGATGATCATCTTTAAGAATAGAATTAAGATTTAGAAATACTGTAATCTTTGCACAGCTCTTCTGCAGAAGCCTAAAAGGGTAGAAGTCATAGTAACATGCATCTTTCTTCCATTGTCCACATCCCATAACGTATTGATGTGTGCTTTATTCCCGTTAGCCACCTCTAATTTCATCCGATTGGGACTAAGCTTATGAATTGTACTCAGTAGGATCTGAAGGGTTTTCCCAAATATGTCTTGGAATCAAATATAAACTAAAGCATTACGAACCTGGCAAGTAGTGAGGGTATTATTATTATTGTTATTGTTATATTATTATTATTATTATTATTATTATTATTATTATTATTATTATTATTATTATTATTATTATTATTATTATTATTATTATTATTATTATTATTATTAACTTTGCAGGGGAAGAGAAACTTCTATAATGAATGTCCCCAGAATGTGAGAAAGAAGGTGGCATACACTCACAGAATCACAGTTATCACAAAATGATTAGGGGTGGAAGGGACCTCTGGAGATCATCCTGTTCAACGTCCTTGCTCAAGCAGGGCCACCTAGGGCAGGTTGCCCAGGAAGGCAGGTTGTCCAGATGACTTTTTAATATCTTCAAGATGGAGACTCCACAACCTCTCTGGGCAACCTGGTCCAGTGCTTGCTCAACATCACAGTAAAAGAAGTGTTTCCTGACGTTCAGATGGAACCTTTTGTGTTTCAATATACTCACTGACAACAAAGTTTGGTCTTCATTTTAAATGTAAAGACAAGACATATCAGCTACATTAATATCCCAAACCTCTACCTCCAGGCTACAGCAGGGATTGAGGAGATGGATTGTCTTTATTGTGCATGTCATTTTAAGACCTAACTTTGGATTTTTTTCTCATAAATTTCACAGGAACCTTTGGAGAAGGCCCAGTCTCTAGCTCTCCACGGAGAACAGCTCATCCAAAACAACCATTATGCAGTTGACTCCATTAGACCAAAGTGTGTTGAACTCAGGCGTATTTGTGATGACTTTACCAATGAGACCAAGAAAAAGTATGATATTTTGGGAAAGTCTCTTGAGCTGCATAAGCAGTTAGATAAGGTGAGTGAATCTTCTCAGGAAACAGCCCTGGTAAAGTTCCACTGAAAAATGAATGTTTTTATAAACTCAGGTAATTTGGATGAAGAGAAAATATTCCTCTTTTTCTCCATGTCATTCAGAAACTGTTACTATAAAAGAATGGAGCAGTAGCTTCCCATAATTATGGTCTTAAAATGATGAAAAGTAGGAAATAAAACAAAAAAAATTGAACTCGAAATGAGAACCAAAGGTATTCCAGTGCTTAAAAAAAAATGAACAGTTGACTGCTTGTTCAGTTGCTTTCATTTCCTCTGAGCTAGCTAGAATAGGAATAATTTCTTTGAGAATGTCTGTGTGCTATTCCAGCCTCATCTGAAACACAAATTACCAAAATTTTGTGGTAAAACCCTGCTCTAGAGTATTTTTAACTGAGTTTTATAGGCCTAAGAAGTTTTGGGGAGTTTTGATGTGGTTCAAATATTTGTTTCAGTTTTTTGGATAATTGTTTGACTGAACACCGAAATGAGGTAGTGCAGCTGACAGATTCGATTTGCAGCAACCATGTAACACTTCTCCTTTTTGCTCAGAATATTATTATTTTACACATTACTGGACCATCTAGCCCATGAGAGCTGAACTGAAGTTGCTGTTGTTCTACATATCTAGGTGGGGTGACTTGTGGCCAGGGACTGTTGGGTGCCATGAAGTAACATTCATTCCCTTTGGTGACATGTCAGGGCAAATCTATTTCATGGAGTAGAAGCAACGCTTCACAGCATGGACTGTCAGTGATGATGGAACCCTTCTTGCCCCATTTTTCTTTAAAGGCAAGCCAATGGTGTGAAGCTGGAATATACCTCTTAGCTTCCCAAGCTGTGGACAAATGCCAGTCACAAGAGGGAGCTGAAACTGCACTCGTTGAAATTGAGAAGTTCCTGGTAACAGCTAAGGAACACCAGCTCTCCAACCCAAAGGAATTCTACAATCAGTTTGACATGATCCTCACCCCTGAAATAAAGGTAAAACCCCTCAGATGTGCATGCACTCACTTTCAATTTCAAAATTACCAGTTGCCTTGTACATGAGAATGTACTGGGCTATATATTTGCGTCTGCTCAAATATCCCTCTGCCCTTACACCAAAGGGACACAGAGGTGAGCACTTGGGGCAATAAGTTTTACTCAGATAAGTAGTCATGGCACACACGTGATTTTCTTCAGAATAGCACTAGACTGTATGAGTCACCATGTCCTACTGGGTGAAACAGGTCTGTGCAGGGTATGTGGGCTGGGTTGCATTAAACTGCCACACAATATGATCTTCAGCTCTAATCTGAGTCTGGGTAGCAGAAGTCCCACCTTAACTTGCTCAGTCCAGCACTGACAACCATCTGTTGTTTACTTTTTCTTTGCCTAGGCCAATGCCCAAAGAATTCTACAAAAACTAGAAGATGTACAAGAAATGTTTGACAAGAGGCAAGTAAGTCTGAAGAAGCTGGCAGCTAAACAGACCCGGCCAGTACAACCTGTTGCCCCACATCCTGAATCTTCCCCAAAGCGAGCATCACCAAAGATTACCAGACCAGCAGGAGTAGGTAGGCCATGAACAGCTGCTTTCAGATATACACCAATGTTGTAACCAAAATTAAATGTGACCATGTGGACATCAGAATGAAAACTTGCATTTGATGTTAGTGTCAGCCTTGTAGGCCCAGCTCTGAAAAATGAACATGAACTCTCTGTCACTGCAAACATACACACAAAGGTGAATCAAAAAAAAAAATAAATTCAGGCTTCTCTTCCTATGTCTAATCTACAGGGTACATTTCTATGCTGTTTCTCAGTATGTCTTATATTGCTAATTATAGGATCATATCACAAAATGGTTTGGGTTGGAAGGGACCTCAAAGATCATCTAGTTCCACCCCCCTGCCATGGGCAGGGACACCCTCCACTAGACCACGTTGCCCGAAGACTCATCCAATCTGGCCTTGAACACTGCCAGGGATGGGGCATCCACAGCTTCTCTGGGCAACCTGTGCCAGGGCCTCACCACCCTCACAGTAAAGAATTTCTTCCTGATATCAAAGCTAAACCTCCCCTCTTTTAGTTTAAACCCATTACCCCTTGTCCCATCACTTCCTGCCCTTGTAAACAGCCCCTCTCCAGCTTTCCTGTAGGTCCCCTTTAGGTATTGGAAGGCCACAGTTAGCTCTCCCCGGTGCCTTCTCTTCTCCAGGCTGAACAACCCCAGCTCCCTCAGCTTGTCCCTGAAGGAGAGGTGCTCCAGCCCTCTGATCAACTTTGCGGCCCTTAGTGAAGCCATGTTGGCTGTCACCAACCACCTCCTTACTTTCCATGTGCCTGAGCATAGTTTCCAGGAGGATCTGCTCCATGATCTTGGCAAGCACAGAGGTGAGACTGACCAGCCTGTAGTTCCCCAGATCTTCCTTTTTTCCCTTGAAAACCTAAACCAGGCTAGTCACTGCAAGTATGCAAGGTAAACGTGAGAACCTCTTTTACGTTGCACGTACTGTAATGTGAATATTTGCCTTTAAAGGGTCACAATCCCTCAAGTTTCAGTCAGATACTTGCAAAGGTGAAAGGTTCCTTAGCAACACTGACTCATTTGTTGAATTTTTGTTTTTTCCCCTCTATATAACTGTTTATTCACTTTCTAGTGTTGTCCTCTACTAACTGTAACAGTTGAACATTGCTTCTGTTTGGAATTTACTGAAAGTTCCTTGTCTGAGGTTTGCATGTGCCTTTAACCAAGATAGTTATTTTCTGCAAAAAAGAACATGGCTGAAGCTAGTTTGAAACAGTTCATCTTGGAGACCAACTACCCTGTATTTGCGGGCAAGAAGGGGTTGTCCCTTTTCAGCAGAAATGGTTAAAAAATTAAAAACTGGAACCTTAGGACTTTTTAAAAGGGGAACTTTTAACAAAAAGCCTTAAAACCCCCTAATTTTCATGGAGAGCATGCAATAGACTTTGCTTTCTCAACAGGAAGATTTGGACACCAGTAGCCTGACCATTTTGCTTTCTAGGCATACTATGAAAAATGTCTCTGTTTTCCTCTGTTCCCCAGCACTCATCCTTTCTCACCAAGGAAGATTCACAGATTGGTAGGGGTTGGAAGGAATCTCTAGAGATCATCTAGTCCAACCCCCTTTCTAGAGCAGGATCACCTAAAGCATGTTGCACAGGGTCATGTCAAGGTGGGTACTGAATCTCTGCAGAGAAGGAGACTCCACAACCTCTCTGGGCAACCTGTTCCAGTGTTCGATCACCCTCAGCATAAAAAAGTTTTTCCTCATTCAGACAGAACTTCCTGTGTTCCAGTTCGTGCCCCTTGTCCTGTCACTGGGCACCAGTAAGAAGAGTGTGGCCCCTTCCTCTAGACATCCACCTTTTAATATTTATAAGCATTGATCAGATCTCNCCCTTTTAATATTTATAAACATTGATCAGATCTCATCTCAGTCTTCTCTTCTCCAGGCTTAACAGACTCAGCTCTCTCAGCCTTTCTTTATACAAGAGATGCTCCAGCCCCCTCATCATTTTGGTAGCCGTCCGCTGGACTCTCTCCAGTAGTTCCCTGTCTATCTTCAATCAGGGAGCCCAGAACTCGACACAGAACTTCAGATGTGGTTTCACCAGGGCAGAGTAGAGGGGGAAGATAACCTCCCTCAACCTGCTGGCCATGCTCTTCTTGATGCACCTCAGGATACCATTGGCCTTCTTGGCCACGAAGTCACACTGCTGGCTAATGGAGAGCTTGTCATCGGCCAGGATTCCCAGGTCCTTCTCCACAGTGCTTCTTCCCAGCAGGTCAACCCCTAACCTGTACTGGTGCCTGCAGTGGTTCTTCCCTAGGTGCAGGACCCTACACTTGCCCAAGATCATCACCTTCTTCCAGTTACCGTGTTGGTTTGACATCTGTACTTTTTTCCCCCAAACCATACTAGCTGTGTTCATAACGTACAGTCGCTACCACAACTTTCAACTTAGCTACTGGCTTAAGGCAAGCGGAGACCACATTGCTGGAGGATGCATGGGTAGCAGAGCAGCACCTCTTCAAAGGCAGCGTGTTCCCCTCTTGTACTGTTGTTGGCAGTCAATTAGCTGTATGAGTTGTGATTTACCTTGGAAACTCAATGAACTGGCTACAAAAATGTACGGAGTTGGGTTTCCGTTGCATGAGTTAGAAAAATGTAGGGAGCTCTGGAGGTTACATAGCCCAATCCCTTGCTCCAAGCAGCCCTAACTTCAAATTGGGTCAGATTGTTCACTTTGTGGCCACTACTGCTGTAGCAAAGGAAATTGCAGAAAAATGAGGTTATGGGGTCAGTAGCTCAGAGCTAGTTAGTCCCCGTTAGTGGCAGTACAGTTTTAGAATGGCTGTTAACTGTTGTGAAACTGCATCTCCAGGCTAAAAGCTTGCCTGGCAATTCTGGTCTCTGTGTTTGTGCTTCTTGAACTTCTTTCTTCTCATTTTAGAGCCCTTGCAGATTTTTTTAATTAAACTTTTGGTATAGATAGAACCTTACAAAATAATCATTAGTATATAAATGACAAGTTTTGATTCTTGTTCATATGGCCAATACTATCAGCTCTTTCCCAGAAAATAATGCTTGTTCTCACCCTTGCGTGTCAGTTCAGTGTTACACAACACAGTACAGGATATCTGTGTGACAAGGATTACCCTCGGATGTCCTGTTACAAATCAATAGGCAGATGGAATTTATTTTAAAATGTTACTCCAGTTTTCTCTGAGGAGATGCAATGCACAACCCAGTCCTGTTCAGACACTGAGTAGACTACTAGCATCTCGTTCAGATTCTTTGTGCCTAAAGATGATTGACCTAGAGTACCTCTGCACAAAGAAACAGGAATCTCTGGCTATCTACAGCTTATCCTGGGGCCCAAACCCAGTTACTTTAACTGCCGTGAACAGTACACGTATATTTACACACACTGTGTAATGGCCTCCTTTGGGTATTGTCCAACTGTCCACTACAAAGATTTACACTTTGAATTTCCTGGGTGCCCTTTCCCTGAGAATGCCAAAGCACTTGGCAAGTACTGGTAAGTATTTTAACCTCTTTTTTACTTTCAGAAAGGAAACTGAAGCACAGATAAGCTGAGTGGTTCACCAAGGGGTTTCACAGTGTGAGTCTGAAACGTGGCAGAGAATAGAAACAGGGACACCGAGTTCTATTCCAAGCCTTGAAAATCAGGCTGTGAAATTCTGTTTTTCTTGGAGCTACCTTCTTTTGGACTTTACTCTGTGCCCTTTCTTCACGTTCACAGCGTCAATGCAGAATCAGCATTTATTTATGGAGAGAATTTAGTGAGCACCGTCTCGGAAAAATGGCAGAGGCTAAGAGCACCTTCCTGAAACAGATATTGTAACTCATTGTAATTTGTTACCCAGGACATACCAGAATATTTCTAAAAGCTTACAAAACAGAACACGGCAATAGGAAAACCCCATGCTCCTAGGCTGTGCAAATAGAAAGGCAGACAAAGGCAAGAAAATGTGGTAAACAGAAGACCAGAAAGGCAGGCTTCTGTCCCCAGGTAGCAGATGTAACAATACCACGGCAGCATCGCGATGGTTGCCTGTGAAAGGAAAAAAAAAGTTGCATTCGTTCAAGAATAGATTTTGGTTTGGTTTGTTTTTACTTGCTGACTCTCCATTTCCCTAACAAGGAGTGGCAGGGAACACTCAATCCAATTCAGGGTGCTAATGGAATAAATCATAATAGATGCGAAGGCTCAGGCATGAAATACTCCGTTATTGTGAGACTCTTCATTTTATGTGGGCACATACATCGGTGCACACAGGCAGAGCTGATATCACATATAAGAGAAAGGGCAGATTTCTATCAAGGAAATAACTGTGACAGTTTCATATGTCTATGTCCTTATGGTCTCTGGTGAGCCTTGGCAAAGGCTTAGCTTAGCGAAGATCCAGAAAGGCAGCTCAGAGCTGCACTGTAAACTTTCCCTCGCACAATGCTTTTCTATGGGTCTGGAAATTCTGAAACAAAATTTTAAATTAGTCCTATTTTTGCTTGAAGCTTTTGGTTTCACAAAGAAACTCATAAATTTTGCAGGGACAGGCCTGTTTGACACTGAAAAACTAGTACTGGAACTATCAGGATGCTCTAAAGTCTACGCCAGCTGGACTGGGTGCAAATTTTAGCTGTGGGAATCTGCTCAAATATTATTCACAGATTAACCCAGTGAGGCAGAAAACCCTCTGCTGACCCTTTTATAATAAATGCCTTGAAGATCTTTAAGCAGTATATATGACACCTTATTTCAAGGAGAACTCCTTACTCCCACTGGAAGCTGCCTGAATACTGTTGATGGCTAAACTTGTCCCTGTATGTGTTGGGAGGAAAGAGGTGACACTTGATGGGGAAATTCTTTTGCTCTAGTTCACTTCTGAGGGCATAATTTTGATGACTTGTCTATGTATTTGCAGACTGCATTTCTGTACAAAACCCCTTAGCTGGAGTGCATCGGGATAGATCCGCAAAGTCAAACCATGCAGGCCAGTACTGCCCGCAGGCTGCCAGGCACAGCGGGGTAAGCCACACAGCTGGAAAGGATAATACAAGCTATTAGGGATGACTGTAGTTAGCATTTCCCTATTTTCATTTGCTTTTAATTCTCCTAGACTCTTAACTCTTTGAAATAAAACTTTCCCAAAGGCTGTCTTCTTCAGCCTGACACTTTCTTGGAAAACTTCAGTAAAAAATGGTTTGGCCATCTCAGTGAACACGGCTAGGAAAATTGTTTTAGTTACCTTTGTGGCAAGAGCTGGAACATGGCAGTGCAAAATAGTTTTGTCCCTTCCCAAAGTGTCCAGATTTGGCAGAATTATAAGCAGTTGTGGGGAGAAAAAAAAAATCTCAGCTCATACACGTTCATTATGTATGAACTTGCTACAGCTTGGCTTCTATAGTTTTGTTTCCTTTCTCGTCAGCAAAAATCTTTGGAACCCAGAGACGAAAATGCTTCTTATCCCCTGCACTGCTTGTTTCCTTACAGAATGATCTTGCAGCAGCTTAAGCCCTTCTTAATGCCAGGCTGCCACAGCCTGCCTTTCCCCTCTCCTCTTTGCCCAGCACAGCAGTGTGTGTGTGACTCCGTGTCCCATCCGTACTTACGGCCACAGAACTGCTGGGAATAAAGGAGGGAACTGAACACTGTCAGTGCATGCGTGTGAGGGTGGTTTTGCTTTGTTTGGCCTGGTTTCAGCTCCTCATCATCCAGTTCCATGGTCCGTACTGCTGACGAAAGGAGTCAGAAGTACCTGGCCAGGAAAGGGAGAACAGCTTGGGAAAGGGACCCAGTTCAGATGGGTTTCGACTGTTCTGGAGTCACCCCTGAAACTGTGACTGCTTACTGCTGCTTTTCACACCTGCTGACGTGGGAAAGAGAAGCCGGTGCTGTAGGTGTAAGGGCATCAACCCTGTTAAAAACCCATGTGAGTGTTCACGTGGTTCAACTTAGTGCAATTTTGGTTGTTTATTTTTTTAATAACTTGTGAACTACATACAGAAATGTACCTTGAAAGAGCAGCGAAAGACTGAAATCAGAATTACTGTGTTCTTGAACATGTGAAGTGGCATAGAATACTCAGTAACCTGAAAATTCAGTTCTAAAAATGTCAAGTTGGTCTCCCAAAGTAGTGTATTCTCTTTTGATCTTTATCTATGGAGCTCTGAGACCTCAGTATGGTTTGTAACAGCCTGTTACCTCTGCGAGTGTTGTGAAAACAGCACTTGAATTGTAAAACTAGCTATTAAAGATAATTAATATCAGAGCAGGAATTGAAATAACATATGGATCGTAAGGCTCTGGGGCCCCTTGAGAAATACAGATAAATCAAAATAGTGAATAACTGCTCATGGATAAAGTGTTTTTGATTTCATGCACTGAATGAGGCAAGGATTCTTAGAGGGGGTGGACCAAGGTGCCTCAGCAGCAAAGGGGCAAAAATTCTGTTGCACATGTAGCTTTGCTTTTGGCACCTCCTGTCTTCTAAATGCTATAAAATATTCACTTAGGGATTTCTTTGTGTGCAACATAAATGTGAAATACAGGAGCAGAGATGTCAAAATTTCTGTGAGCTCATTAAGCAAATAACACGTTTAACAGCACATTGCACGTACAAAATCCATGACTTGCCCTGCGAGCATCTTGGAAAGCCAACTTGGAACGTGAAATTCTTAGGGGGGAACACAGCTGGAGCCTTTTCGATTCTTTAAGAAAATTTAAACTGGTTCCATCTCAGTTAAATGTGTATGACTGGTCGTTGGATTCATTCCAGAGTTCCTCACAGTCACTAACGCGTAACACTCACTAACTAATAACATCTGGACAGAGGATAAAAGAAGAATGTCTTGCAAGAGCCTGGGGATGTGTGCAGGAGGAGCGAGGCTGCAGAGAGATTAGCTGACTCAGAAAAGATGGTGCATGTGATTTTCATTTATGGTTTTGGGAAACCACTAGTTTCTGTAGTTCAAGATCTTTCTATAAATGAGGTAGAGAAAAGGAGAAGATGCTTTCAGTTTTGTGGGTGTAGGGCTGCTATCGTACTAGGGAAAGTCTGAGAAGCAGAGAAGTGTGTCTCCTTGTAGAATAATATTCCACATACAGGGGCCTCGCTCTATGCTGCTTTTATGGGCGGATTTTCAGGGGGCTTGACAGCAATTTTGCAAGAGCAAAGCAGTATAAGTTATCTTGCCTGAGAATGGAAATGATTGTATTAAGTCATTAAATGATAAACCATAGATGCTCTGGTGTTTCTTTAGCTGCCTAAGCATGCTGTTTCATCATCACCAGCATTCAAAACTACTAAGTCCTTAATTATCTTCCAATTCCTGTTCCTGTGGGACAGGATGAGCTGCAAGCCCCAATAAACAGTTTAGCAGACTAGTCATTTCCATGCCTGCTCTTGCCAAAGGATCTGTTGTAGGTGATTGATTCTTGATTCTGTTGTAGGTGATTAGTGAGAATGCACAAACTCTCCCCCAGAAAACAGATGGGGAAGCACGTGGTTGGGAAATTCACACAAGACCTGAACGTAAAGCATGGTACTTATTTGAGGGAGGACTTTGAACATCTTGTGAGCGCTGAGTGTGTGTCATAACCCTTGACTACCAGTCTCTTGCTAGCTAATGAGTTCTATTTACTGTAGCAGGGGGAAATTTGAGGGCAGTTACCCAGGTGGACTAATCCAACTGTCCCTGAGCAGCTGGGAGTGGCACACGGTCCTGTCTGTGCCTCCTGTGAGAGACGAACTCCTGAGAGATGTTGCCTTACCGCGGCACGCAGGAGCAATGGGTGAAACCACAGCCTTTCGTCACACACAGCACAGCAACTTGTCCTCACTGAATTTATTTCAGTCCTGGAGCAGTGGGGAGACTGCAAAGCAACAGTGGGCCCGTGAGTCTATGTCCTTTCCTAGCAGCTTTAAAGACAGTACAGCCCATTACTACTTGCTGTAGGTAATAAAACAGTAATTCCATATTTATCATGAAACTTGTTCATAAATACTAGCAAACAGCACCAGCACCCCACAGGAGCAGCTCAGTGGTGCTCCAGTGAATGCAAGTGATAGACCCAAATCCTGCTTTACCGTAAACATTTTTGCGATAAAGTTTACCTTCGCATACGCTGCCCTTTAACAATATTTGCTTTAAAAGCAGCATGACGCAGTTTAAAATATTATGGACTTCAGAATGAAACCTTTATTACTCATTATCCAGGGGAGTACTGTGAAACAGTAAGATGACAACCACCTTGAAACCATGCAGACCTTAGATTGTTTATAGTTACAGTTTTCCTTTGTTCCCGTGCCTTTGTTCTTTCAGTAGACAGCTGAACACTTCCTCAGCAGAACAGTATGTAACGACCTTCAAATGGCCAACTGTACTGAATTCTATACGGGAGTCCCCTTTATAAAATATTTCCAGTTCCAGAGTAATTAGTGCAGTAATAATTGGCAGGTATTTGGGCTCTTTCTTTCTAAATGACTCCAGAAACTACTTAAAAGTAGCGACATGCAGCGGTCTCTGAATATGGGCCAGTCAGTAACTCAAAAATACTCTGGAACATAACTGAAAACAGATTGCTTCCAATTTTCAATTCATTTCTGGGTCAAATGGGAAGGGGAAAGTTTGCTGTGTCAATCTGAGTCAAATTCACCCTTGAAATACATGCAGCTGGATGTGACTGTTTCCTTATCCTGAATGTGCTGCCTCCTCTCTGAAATGTGCCTTACTGGTGAAGCCAAGACTAAGCTAGTAAACCAAGCTGAGTAATTTGCTGCTGGATGAAGGAGCATCTGCACTTGGGTGTTCTGTGCCCGTGCCATCTTTCACTCAACTGTCCAGTGCTCCTTCCTGGATCACCTGGACCTGAGTTTGCAAGTTGCGATCCAGACATCAAAGTCGTAACTGATTTCCACCCTTCGGCTGACTGCTTTCAGCCAGGATTCTCAGAGCAGTATCGACCATCCCTTAGCTAGGAAGTGTTCTGCCTAACGAACAGGTCAAACAGTGTGGTATTGCAGACTGTGCTGTTCTAGGCAAAAGTTCTCATGTTTCCTAAAGTTATTTCCTGTGCTTCCTTTTAATAACACATCCAGGATGTACAAAACTTGGGAATTAGCTTTGTAGAGCAATCCAATGGACTGAACTGAGATTTAGACAGGGCAACTGGACATTGGCAGCATAGCTGGGGCATTCGGGACTGCTTGGTTACGTGTGTGTGGGGAAGGGTATGAAACAATATCTTGGTTTTCCTTTAATTCAATCACAATTTTTCTGATCAAGCCTTAGATTTCTCTTTTTTTAGAATGCTGATTTTTAAGGGTATAAATAGGACATAGTTGGGAGAAGCTCCAGGAGACAATACTGTTCAGTGTGGTACGAACGATCACAGCCTGCGTCTTAACAAGATCACAGTAGGTGAGAATTTAAGGCTCAATAGAATCTTCAGGATGTATTAATATGGAGAAGAGTGGAATTTGCTGATGCTTATAACCACTTTACTCAGGGATTCATGGGGAAAAACAAAAAAGGCCTGTTTGAAAATTTATCAAATAGTTGATGAAGGCTGTATTCTGGTTTTGAGAAGGGTAGAAATCACCCTCCCTGCAGATTAGAAAGGTATGAGGAATTTTGACAAGAAGTACAAATAGCTTACATTTACTGTGTCTTGCTTTGTTTTCACCACTTTTGGGGTGACATAACAATACTTCTGAGAGAACAATTACTACTTCATGGAAAGCTTTCCTGGGGACAGGGAAAAGGCAGCTGTTCAAAGTATTGCTCTAAATCAAAACAAATCCCCTGCTGTATCTTCTGAGAGAGTGATGGAAGAACCAAACAGAGTCGACATTTGCATTTCAGCTCAGTCCTGGGAACCGTAAGAATCTTCTACTCATTGATTGGAGCTGCTGGTGGCTGCCAGACTGTGCTGTTACATTGAAGGAACTTTCTAATGTGGAGTCATTGGGAGAAATAATAGGCATGAAATGGATGTTGCCAAGTCCTCATGTTAGTCCACAGGGGATAAAACCAGGAAGATTTGAATTGGAGAGAAGCTGCTTTAATTAATTCTCTTCCCAGCTGCATGATAAAGCAGTTGAAAAGACAGGGTAGAAGAAATGTCAGCTGGTTACACTATAGCATCTCTTTCACTGCATATAATTTGTGTTTCTATTGACTTTTTTTTTTTTACTACATTAAAAGGATTTAATAACAAGGGCATTTAAAAATGTTAATGTCCTCCCCATTCAACGTATGCATCTTTTCTTATTGCATCCCTCAGCTTCTCCTAGAGAAGAAAAAGTTTGTGAAAACCAAGAGTCTCAACACCTTAAAACATTAAATTTGGTGAAACCATCTTAAACAGATCGCTACAGCATGCATTTGAAAACACCAGCTTTTATTTTCTGAAAAGGTCTCGTTGGATTAGAAAGTTTTCCCAGAATAAAATGGAGAAGGCCCTAATCATCTCAGAATTGCAACAATTTTGTTCTTTGTTGGCTGATTCAGACTCTTCCATAATTTCATCTGGTATTCATATTTGGTTTTACCATGACACGCGTGCTTGCCTATATCAGTCCAGCAACTAAGAGAAAGGAGAGCGCTGTTTGCCCTGTATTTAAATAACATGCACTGTGAACTCATTATCAATTTAAAACAAAGATACAAGCTGTAACAGAGAGGGGATCCGACATTAGCAAAGCATTACCAGAACCAGAATTTCCTTTCTCTGGGAACCCACGAAAGGAAGAGCACCTGAGCCCAACACCTATTGCAAATGATGATTACCCAAAGTGATACAGCTGGCTAACATTTACCTGGGCTACCCTAAAGGTGGTTGCCAGGGAGGATGCCAAACCAAAGCAGCCCTTACAGCCTGGAGCTGTAGGCACTCACCCAAGGCACACTGCAGCCTGTCCCTTGTCCCAGCTGGTCCTTCACCGCTCCAGCCACAATTCAGGTCTCCGTTATCACCCCTGCGACAGGATCTTTGCTCGCTGCTTTTATTAGGAAGTGGGATTTCAAGTTTTTGCGTGCATTTTCTAACGTTAGTTTCTTTTTGATTCTTTAGCTACTAACAGGAGGTCCACAGAAATTCCCTGCCCTCCAAAGTCTGTTTCGGAAGTAGAGTTATCAAAAAAGAAAAACATTAAGAAGACTAAAGGTGGAATTAAGGTAGGAGTGCCTGTGTTCTGGGGACATCCTAAATTGTGAGAGAACTCAAAACAATGTAAACATAGGTTTACATATTACACTTGGAATTAAAAAGTGAACACTTACAGTTAATTCTCTGCTTTTTTTTTCTTTTTTACACTTCATGTTGCGGTTTGAAATTTACTCAGATGACAGTGTTAAAAAAGACACATAAAAACCAATTTACACTGAAGTAGCAATCACTTTCGAAGGACAGAAGGGGAAGTGTGGAGGGAATGTCCGACAGTAATAAAGTGCATCCAAAGTGCCCATCCTTTCTTATAGCATATGGACTGGTTTTTTTTCTAAAACTAGAATCTTATTCCAGCTCCTCTGAAGTTAAAATGTGTTATGTTCAGGGTTTTACAAAGTTATATATTTTTCCTCATTTTAAATATTTTCTAAGGATAGTTTTTTATGCAAAGGAGGAAAGACTAGATATTTAATACTTAAAAATAAACTGACCAATAAACAAACCAAAAAAACCAAGAAAAATTCCACTGTTACCAGTTGCTGCATGGGCAAGTGAGGTTCAGGGGAATGTATTTTGCTTTTGTGTTTCAATGATAAGACTTGTTGCATTATTGTTTCTGCAGCAAGATTCTGGTTAGGACTCTTTGGACACCGTTACCCTTTCTGCCCTATTCCCAGGCCTTGCAGCATGTAAGAGCCCTGCCCTTACAGCAAACAGCCTTTCGCTTGAGCTGTAGAGCTACCGAGACAGCCCGTTGGCCCTCCTGGAGTATTTTAGGACTGGAAAGAGGAGGATCTAGAAACTTCATTCATCTGCAATTCTTTAAATAGAGATGAAGGGCAGCTGCATCCTGAAACTTTTCATTTGCACAATCTTGCTGAAATAGCCACTTTCAGGGACCAGACTTCTTTTTTTCCTGTCAAGTTTAAGTAACGCCTTGTTTATCTTATTTACAATGTTTGGGTTTAGACCATGTAAATATACCTGTGAAAGAAACAGGAGCACCACTGAAGTTGTACTCTAATTACTCTATGCACAAATGTTTTGTAACTTTGCAAACATCCCCTTTAGTTACAAGTTTACCAAAAATAAGACAAAAATCAAAACATACGTAGTGCCATTTGCTCACAGCCTTTCAAATAACAGCGTCCCTTTGCCCTAGTTTTCTTGCATCTTCCCTCCATTAAGATCCATATTATGAGCTCTTTAGGGCAGTGTATCATTAGAATGGTAAAAAAATGCAATTTACCTAGTGTTTTGAGAAAGAAGAAGAAGAAAAGGGCCCTCACTGCATTGAGGGAAGTAATACAATTGATACTCAGAAAAGAATAGCAAAAGAAGTTGGGTAGTATGGGAGAGAGGTATTCTCAGCAGCACTGCAGGTAATCCCTTGTATTCCTTCTACATAGTTAGGTCTATACAACAACATTGTACGGGCTTTAAAAAAAACAGAAACCATTTTTCAATCTCATTTCCAAGACTAGAGTGCAAGTTATGCTCCCTTTTCTCCCCCCCCCTTTGCTATAAAATTTGTGTTTTGTTTTTATAATAAATACTTCAGGTGAAGATAGTTTATAAATTGATTCCATCATCACCAACAACCAGCTAAATAATTTAGATATACAGAATATGAGATGGGGGACTGCTTTTCTCCCCAGAATCAGCCCTTAAAAAGGAAAGTGCTCAGGAACTTAAAGACTCTACTGGAGTTCAGATATTGGCTTGGATTAACTGCAAACTCAGTAGCTGAGATGTTTTACTGAATTTGAAGAGATTACCTTTGAGTAAGCCCAAGTAGTGCTTGGTACTTTTAAAGCCACAGGCAGGAGGAGAAAAAGCCTGCTGAAATCCTGCCTAGAGCACACTTTAAACGATTCAACTCTGTAAGGCTGGACAAGGAAGTAGGTTAATGCTTATCAAAATATTATGTAAAAAGCTCCACTCCATTTCAACCTGGAGACAGGTTGCACAAGAGTACTTGTATTTGACAGTATGCGCCTCTTACGTCATACTGCTACCAGTACAAAGATACTTCTCAGAAGCACCAAATTCCCTAGACTTCTCTGTATGGCACTGTACAAAGAACTCTGAGAATGTGAAGTCTTTGGGTTGGCTTCAGGCCAGACACAAACAAACAAACAAAAAATAGTATTTGACAGTTGAAGGAACAGACTGTTATGTTTGTAATTATCTATGTGAGGAGATAATTCATTTTCAATGGTGGCAGAACATAAAGACTCCAACATTCCTGGAGTCAAGAATGCTTCCCATGCCAATGCTGGCCAAGCAAACAGAAGAATAGAGGCTGTATTCTTGATTTACAACCTGTACAGCTAGAATTCTATTATTTTAACTTGTCCAGTGACTTACTAGACCAGGTAGAATCTGGGTTTTATTCTTTTAAAGAGTTACAGTTCTCTAAATTAAGCGATGAAGTATTTCCACTGTTAATGCGTCCTTTTCATTCAGATCGAAGTGATGCATGAAGCTAGTCAAGGAGGATCTAGCAGAGTCCTGGTGATGAGTGAAAGTGATGAGAACTTGTCAACGAGGAGGAGGTAAGGCTGCACACACCAGCCAGTACAATTTTTCTGTTCTTAGAATGCAGAGAATTGCATCTATAGTACATTCTCTATGACTACATTTGAAGTTCATTAAGATTAATAAATTAGATCTAATCAAGTCACTGAAATGTTAATAGCCATGTGTTTATACATAGTCTATCCAGCTGAAAAGGCAAGATTATATTTTGTTTTGGGTTGGGGTGGTTTCTTTTGCATTAGGACTATTAGTTACATGACATGAGAAAATGAGTCATTAGAATAAGACTTGCATGTGTTTACAAAATACAGTATTAAAGATCATCTCCTTGCATTCAGGAAATTCATATTTGACTATATGCCTCTGAAAAGTTTCTGGTTTTCTCAAATGCAAGCAAAAATCTTTTCTCCCCTTCTGCAAAGTCTTGAGAAAGAGATTATTAATGACATATTCTAAACCACCAAATACTTAAGTCATTTAGTTTAACAAAAAATACGAAGCAAACCCAGTTTAATTTAGGTGAACTGCACTGTTTCTAGGTCAAAGGGAGCAATTAAAAAAACAAACCCACCCACAAAAAACACATACCAGCCTGCAACAAGCCCACAAACCAACACCCCCCCAATCCTCACTGACTTCATTTCCATTGTTTTCTTCTTCAGTAGGATTTAGATAATTTAGACTTAGGTTATCCCTCTCACACTGGTATACACTGAAGTTGCTTGATCCAAAAGAATCTACTTCTAAAAACACTAGCTTGATATATTATGCCAGACAAATTTGCAACATATACAAAAATGCAACTTATTACTGTCTTGAATTATACTCTATGAACATACTGTCGCTAGTCTCCAAACCATCAGCTGGTTTTCAAAAGGTACAAAGCGTGATCTGGAATAGAGCTTGTTTACATAGATACACATCTCTTAGGGAACGATCACCTAAAGAGCACGTACAAATTTAGAGGTTAATATTAACAACAGGTTAAGCTTCTGATATTTGGCAGTTTTACACAACTGCAGACCTAGAAGCTTGGTTGCATGAATTTCTGAACTGTCTCCTTTCTTGGGAGTGGTGGAATAGAAGGGAAGGGGGGATGGAGGGAAGCAGTTTGAAGTCCTCTAAGAGGGGACTCAGAACAGCATTTAAGAGCATCAGAGCTGAGCCTGTCAGTGACAAAGAAACACACAAGAGATATTTACCACCTTTGTTGTGTCTGGTTGGTTTTGGTTTTTTTTAAAAGAAGTCTGTTTATTCAAAACAAATTTTACAAAACAATTAATTGTCTTTTTCGTGGTACAGAGCAAAGTTTAAGAATAAATATTGAATACTTTGTATAAAAATTAGTAATACCAAAGGGAAACTGATGCAAACCAAACAAACAGGTAAAAACAATTTTAGCATTAAATATGCTGTGCAACAATGTCAAACTCTTGATGAGGAGTGACCATTCGGGCTGATATGGTTTTATTTGTACAAGTAAAAGCTGACAGCCCTGCATTGGAGCACCAAGACTACTGTTAAAAAATGTTCCAGGTAAAGGTGTACAAATCTTAACTCGGTGTTCAGAACCAGAATATAAGAAGTTTTCTAGCTTCTCCATTTTTTGAATAGAGTGCTTTCATGCTTTCCTTTTTATTCAACAAGCAACTTCTTTTCACTGCAGCAAAAGAAAATGCATACTACAACCATCAAGGCCCTTTTAAGAAACAATCCAAACGAAACTCAAACCAGCCGTAAAACAATTTCAGTGGTCAAAAGTGACTTTCAGATAACTGCAAGCTACATTTAAGCAGTGTTTTAGATCTTAGCTAGGTCATTACCCTACAGAAGTTTAAGCTACTTAAAAACTTGCTTTACCTATGCTTGTATGAGTGAAAACAATAAATCCCAAGACAGGTATCCTGGAAAAATTGTAGTCTTAATAGTACATTTTGGTTGCATACTGCATATGAAGACCCTCTTTCCCTACAGTGAACAGGGTGGCTTGTTCTAGTAGTGCGGTTTGGCTGTGCAGCTTGTTGATTAAAATGGCTCACGAGAGGTTAGAGATCTGATGAAGCAGCTTTCCTTCAGTACAGAATACTACTTTCTCTATATGTGCATTACACATCCTCAGTACTGTAATCAATCTGTTTAGGCGAGAACAGGAACTGGGTTTGTTCTTTCTGAAGTATAGCTCTTAAACTCTTCAATCATTCTGACACTGATACACGATTTATTTGTGGGCTCTTTATACACTCAACATTTGGGTCCAGTTAGTATTCTTACCCTTTTCCTTCTGGAAAAACCAATTATAGAAAGTTACGTATTTCACTTAGTTCTAGTAGCTACCTACCATCCACCTGAAATGGCAGCTTGGAGAACAGTCAGCAATTTGCTCCTGGATTCTGCCTACGCTAACGTATACCATTAGCCATTTAAACCATGAAAACCAGCAGCACAGATCCAAGAGCAGCAGGAATTAAAGAAAGTTTACTACTTGCAGCTTAGAACTGCCAAGTCTTGTATAGCTGTTCTACAGTAAAGTCAGAAGACACAGATCAAGTAGCTCCCTGTTCCACACAGCAAGATGCTTCAGGCAGAAGGAAAAGGCTAGTCTTGAGACAGAAAGCAAGCAGTAGTGCTCCCGTAATTAGCACATCATCATCAGATGCTTGATAATTTGTGAGCTTTTGCGTTGTCACTGCTCTAATAAAGCTTGAATGAGTCAAGCTCTCAGAAGTAGTTTTCTAGCACCATCCCCACCAGAACTTGTTCCAGCATCCAGTCAGTTCACAAGCACTATCTGGCTGTACCTTGTGTGGGCTGTGTCCACGCCAGGAAGAACTACCATAGGTTTGGCAACTAGCAACTAAACTATCTGTCCTGAGAGTCTGTGAAAATGCCATTAGCGAACTAGAACAAGAAGAGACTGCAACATCCTAGAGCTTTGGTTCTCTGCAGTATTTCTGTGCCATCGCAGTACAACTCGATGGCTGGAGTTTGAGCATCGCTTAGTCCTATCCTGATTCGCAATGCACAGGTGTTTTGTTCCTCCTGCAGGTGATATTAACATTGAAATATATTCAAGATACAGGGGTTTGTGGACACAAACTACCCTGGAATTTTAAAGACAATCTTGTATTTAGACTTCAAGGGAATATTTTAGTGATTTTGATTTAGGTACCACATTTCTGTGAATCACCATCTCCCTGTCCCTTCACTGTGAAGTCAAACTTGGTGCAGAAATATCCTCCTCCTTTGTTAATACAAGTATGAAATTTTGCTTTTTACAGTCTTTAACAGCTTCAAATTAGCTAAAAGTTATATTCTTGGGGACTTTTGCTTGCTTTTCACCTTTAGAACCATGAATATTGGAAAGCAGAAGCATTGTTAGAAGAAGAAACCTCATTTAGCTTATTTGCCTATTAAAGACTGGACTGTTTAAATACACTGCTTCAGTTTTCAGAAGGCAGAGAAAGATCAGCAAAACCAGTTCCATGAGTAATATTTCATTTTTTTTTATCCTTTCAAGTTCAGTCCTGATCTAAAGGGAGCTCCTTTGTTACTTAAAACAACCAAGTCAGAGGGAACTCAGACACTGTTTCCCTATTTCAAAGATTTAGGGAGCTTTAAGAAAAAGCTTGCAGCAGGTCTTCACTTCTAGCACTCTCTGTTCGTCAATTGTGCAGGTTCAGACTCCCTTTCTAGGAAGTAGAATTGTTGAGAAATGGTGAGTATTTGTAACCAGCTTACATTGCTTTAAACTATTGCAGTAGTCTCATTCGTCAAATCAGAAGTTCTATTTTCCTTGTTTTGAAAGATCTACTCTGTTGTGATATAGTAGATTTTTTTTTAAGTCACAAACCTTAGTTCATATAACCATTTAAAAAAGCTTATGACTTACTGACAAGTTCAAAGTAGCAGACATTTTCACCAAGCATTGAGTCTAGAAGTCCGTTATAGTTCATTTAATCAAGACTTGCATCCCTTGAGGAGTGGAAATAAACCAGGCTACATGTAAAAAGTTGCAGTACAATAGGAGAGCTATTCAAATGAGAGTTTTTGAACAGAATTTGGGACCATCTTTCCCACCCCCCACCCCCAACTATTCACATTTACATTTTACCTCTTTCCATGTTTACATGTATTTTGAATAAACAGCTAAAAAGTTGTTGCTCTGTTTTGGCTCAGTGGGTCTTCAACGCAGATATATTCAAGTATTAAGAAAATGCAGCTGAACAAGGATATGTGTCCTCGTAGTATGGTTTACAGAGAAGCAGAATATTGACTATTCTGCAGTATATTCTACCCCAAACCCCCGAAGAAGAGTTTTTAACTTTGGGATCTGTAGCCTGCTTCCAGAGCTCATGAAGATCATCTACATGTCCATGAGATGTCATCATTTTGTTATAAATGCAGGGATGATACGGAGCCTTTCCTTCCCCAGAAAAAAATACGTGATATTGTGGTACTATTCCCATTTTATTGGCACAAAGACCCATGAAAACATCATCTATATAAAGACTTGTATTGAGAGTCAATGAAGCCTCGTAGACTTTAGCTGCTACATCGTTTGATATTACATATGCAGCTCCTGCTGTGTAGTCAGGGTAAGAGGGCCACTGGTACATTTCATATGGAACATAGTATTTGCTACTCTTGTCTCTTATGGGAGGGGATCCACGATGGACACGACCAATCCAGAGATCCTGAACGCCCATTTGTGCTAGGCTTTGGAGATAAGCAACAAGATTTGGCATATGGATAAATATATCATCATCTGCAGACATAATGAACCTGGCATGAGGACAGTAGGCATTCACCCAGCTAAACTGCAAAAGCAATTTAAGAGTAAGATTGTGAAAAGTATCCAAGAACTCTTGCTGAATCAAATCATTGTACTTCTGGTCTTCCAGATGAAGTTTTCTCTGTAGCTGTGATTGCTGCAGACGATCTGTTGGTTGCCCTAAAGCAAAGAGAGTTTTAATGTTGGCATTAAGGTGAGAACGAACATACTTCTCGTTACCCCAAGTTTGTCTAATTGCATCCCTCCGATGACGGTTTTCTGGAGAAGTCTTCACAAACAACAGGAGGAGGACATCCTGCTGCTGACATTTTTCTCTGTGGTTGATCAAGTACTGGTAGCTTGATACTCTGTCCAAGTTATCCCTGTTGATAGACAGGCTGTCATTCACAAAATGGTAGCTATTTATGAGGTATCTGTATGAATAGGACTTCATATGGCTCACAATGTGATTATCAAACGGTTCCCAAAAAATCATGAGAGACACTATGAAGCAAGTGGCAACTATCTGCAAAAAATGGCATTTTCTGACTCTTCTGGGACTAACAAACATTCTGATGCAGTTTCTATAATCCTTATTCTTCTTCGGGATCCGTGTTTTTACAGTGCCTATATTTTAGTTCAAGAGCACACTGTCACCCCTTCAAGATAAGTGTCCATTGTAAGGCACGTTGTCTTTCATTCAGTATCCTTGTAAAGCCAGCTTTGTTCACAGATTTCAAGAGTCATCTTTCTCAAAAAGCGTTTTTCTTTGATTGGAAGGATGCAAACAGTTTTGGAAGATGAGATTTGCAGACAAGTATTTTCCCTTTGGGGCATTTTGAAGCGAACACTACAGTTCTAATTCAATCTTCTCAGGTGTTTCTTTCCTTCATGAAGATGAATACCTACCAATTTTAAGAGGGGGGGAGAAAAGAAAAGTTTTAGTGCGCTGCCATTAACACAGCTGGTTTTACATTTGGTCACAGAAGCAAGCTGACTACTCAGACACTCACCACCACCCACCTACTGTCCCCCCAAAAAACCAGCAGCGAGTTAGAGGATCTCAGGGGTCCAGAGTGAGCTTGCAGGAGGCTAGCAAAGAAGGGAAACCCAACACAGAGGCTTCAGTTCCGACAAGAAACTTGCTTAGAAAAACCCACTTGCTACAAATAACCAAGTTTACAAGTTGTCTTTGGGCAGTCTAAACCCACAATTGCGCCCAGGTGTGGGGGCTCTGGGCCACCACAGCCCCTGCCAGGCCAGGCCAGGCCTCACCTCCCTCTCAGCCACACTGCAGGTCCCCGTACTGCCACCTCCCCTCAGCCAGGCT
Organism: Psophia crepitans; assembly: GCA_013399095.1. NCBI lineage: Eukaryota > Metazoa > Chordata > Aves > Gruiformes > Psophiidae > Psophia > Psophia crepitans. The sequence goes on along the minus strand of VWZZ01007696.1, from coordinate 675,932 downwards.
CTCTGTGAGAACGGCCCAGAGCAACCCGAAAGGGGGTGAGCAAAGCAGGAGGGCGAGCAAGGCAGCCCTCACTCCAGTCTGGCCGAAGGCCGTGGGGTGCAGGTTAGGCAGGGCCCCCACACCTCAGCGCAGGCCCCTTGGCTCCTCAGAGGGCCACAGCCTCAGCCCTGAGGGAAGGCACCACCTCCCTGTGGCGTGCTGGTCCTTCCTCCCCAGCCCTGGTGGCACCAGCAGCTGCACCCAGCACCTTCCCCATCCAGCACCTTCCAGGGCCGTGCTGCTCTCCCTCTTCCACAGGCAGGCTTGTTGGGGGGGAAGCAGCTGCCTGACTGCCACAGCCAGCCTGAGGTTCGCTGAAAAGTGCTACTAGCACAACCACGCTCCAGTGGCACCCACTACCAAACACCCACCTATCAGCCTAGGACCTCTACTTTTTAGCTGATACGGTTTGTAACCCAAGCTACGGCTCAGAGGCAGGTTATGCAGCAAGTCACACCAGGCAGGACCACAGACTCACTCCTCGGTCAGGCACCCCCATCACAAATAACACCTATTAAGAGCAGGCAGCTAACACTGCAGCGCTACCAGCTCTGCTGCTAAATAGAGGTTTAGCGAAAAGAATCCAAACCACAAAAAAGCCACCCAAGTCCAGCCTTCTCACCCTGCAGTTTGTAAAATCCAGTTCTTATAGCCAGAGTTGTCTCTCCTATCTAGTAAGAACAGCCTGAAGTAGCAGCTACTTGGTTCATCCTGTAAAAACTCAAGAATAGGGTGAGCTCTCCGTCAAGCAAGAAGTGTAGGAGTAGCACCAGGAGGAATGGCACCCCACAGGCGAAGCACTTGCACATAAACACCACCACTGAAGCAAGAGAACACCAGCTATCACTATCATGTTAGAACTTCTGTGCAACACCATTTGAGATTGCTCTACCCCTGCAAGGTCTTGCAACTAGATAGCATGATGAGAACACCACAGACTTTGTTATACAGAGATAAGAAAAGCCGGAGCAATTTTGTCCTGTAGTTATCTGCTGCAGGAAGGGGACTGGCTGCTCAAAATTGAAACCGTGCGTTGGTGCCGTTGAGGCTTGCAAATTGCAGTGCCTAACAGAAAAGCTGTATGGGCAGTTTGGTGACTAAAAGTCAGTCAGCACTTTTTATAGTATCAGTTTAAACCCTTTTTATTTTGGAAACATGAAGTTAAACAATGCACCTCAGTTACAAATAAACTCAGCAACTTTACAATAGAACGCTGCTGCAAAGCTTACTCGCTTCAGATCAAGTACAGAGGTGCAAACAAGCTGGAGCATTACAGAGATCCAAATATTTGATAGCTCCTTTTGGAGAAGCAGGTCTGAAGATACCCATTGCTTCCTGAGAGCGAGGATAAGGTCTGGTTTTCCCCTCTAACCTAGACACTCGTTTATGCTCTTTTCTAAACGTCTGTATTCTGCTTGAAGCTGGCCAGTTAGCACAAATGCTGCAGCATCATCTCCCCCAATTAAGTTTACAGCATCAGAAAAAAAAACCACAAAACAACAGAACACCCCAGAGGCTTATCCAAGGTGGTCACGTTGCCCACTGCCACCACGATAGCTTAAAAGCAGCTGACTGACTTTTCTGACAGTAAGGGGAACACAAGACAATCTATTTAACCATTTGAAGGAAAGTTTACCATGGTAAACACAGGAATCCTAGTCACCAAATACAACTTTTTTTAGATTACACTTAGATAACATGTTTTGGCAACAGTTTGCACTTGCTCATGTCGTCTTGTAAAAGGAGACAACAGTCAACATCACAAAGCGACAGAGGTCACTGAAGGCTAGCTGTGACACTAACCTACGTGGCAGTTATTGCCACTAAGGAAGAATAAAAGCTCCCAGGAAAAAAAACAAACAGAAAAACCTAAAAAACCACCACAAAACACAGAATTCACCCTGGAAACAGCTTTAATTATAGCAGATAGCAGGAGAGAAGACATGCCCACAGACTAAATTTCCTTCTCCCAAGCACCTCCTTCCTTAAGTTCAGGAATGCTGGAAAGAAAACTTAAGCTGCTCCTTGAAGAAAAAAAAAAAGCCATAAAATGAACTGACTAAAGGTTGGAACAGTCTGTTCTGTTATCTCCTTGATCTAGTTCAGGGGAATTAGATCAGCCTTTAGCAGACAGAAGTTGTTCAGAATCCTCCTCAGAAACATACCTCTCGGGTAAAACTTTGAAATGCAATTATAGATGAGCAATACTGATGAAATTTAAGAAGGCCTATACCTACACCACCACCACCCCCCATCCCTCCAAGAAAGCCTGGAGACTTGTATTGAAGGTGCCAAACAAGTAGAGTCTCTTTCATTTTCAGAACTTTTATTGGGCTATTTGCAGCAGACATCCTTTGGGCTTAGTCATGCTCTCCTTCCCTGAACAGAAGGGGTTGTGTCGCCATAGGAGCTATTTACAGCCAACTGATTCTCATAATTCTGAGAAAAGAAAAGAGACAACACACCAGTGTGCTCTGCCTAGCAGGAAGAAACCATGGAACAGAGATAAAACCATGCTTGACAGTCATTTTTCTGACCATAATTAAGGTGTTTTGTCTCTTGGCGTGCATTTTCTTACTTGTGGCTTGGAAGCTTTTAGATCCAGTCTGAGATTGGAGACACTCTGAAAACGAAGCACCCATACACAGTTCCTGTAGCTGCCGCCTTTTCCGGAAGATTTAAGATTCATAACTGCGCATAGTCTTCCCCCAGTTGCAAGTACTGCAAGCTGTGTTCACCCTGCAGCAACTCTACCTTTCTTAAAGGGGTCTGTTATTTAACAAATATTCAGTATTACCACAAGCATGATTGTCACTTGGACACCGCAACCGTTTACAGTTCTGTATTTTGCATTCAGTATATATTCTGGGATGAAAGTGGAGCTAGCATCGTTTGCTGCCTACACCATCACCACTGTGGAAAAGCAGATCCTTAGGGAGCTACTTTAAAATGTTCACAGAAGTCAACATTTGAAAAAAAGCCTGTATGAAGTTAATTTCAGGACTGAAGAATAATGGTTTTGGGAAGTCCACTGAGGAGAGACAGACAAGAGAGACCCTAAAGAAACACAGAGACAGCTCAGACATGAGACACCAAAGACAGACCCTCATGGGAAAAGCCACGAAGAAACAACATTCACACAAAAGACACTCCAGCATGGAGTTTTCTTCCAACTACCACCACCCTGATAAAAATCTAAACCCAGGAGAGAACAGCTAAGACCACCCAGAGAGAATAGCCCACAGCTCCCAGCTACAAATTTTGTCATGTGGTACAATACACAGGCTGGGCTTCAATTAATCTGTAGTAGAGTCGATATACCACAGCCTTCCATAACATGTATTTTAAGACAAAGATCATAATTTATAGTTATTTTCTGCTGCTTCTGCCTAGGACAGAAGGTAAGTTTTGATCACAAGGGGCCTTCTCAGGCAATGCAGGATACTCCAGAAACACTGTTTGAAACAGAACTGGTTTTTACTATCAGCTCATAGCAACTATCCCTTTCACACCTCAACAGCTCTTGGATAAAGAAAGTTCAGAAGACCCACAAGAAAGAACACCTCAAACATTACCTAGTTTCAAGTCATCTGAAGACCTGCTCATCTCTATGTCTTGTCCTTGGCTGTGCTGAAGAGCCACTTAGTTTAAGGGTGCAGTTCCATGTGATGGTTGAGCTCAAGCAAGAGCTTACTGCTGCTAGCTGAGGACAGCCTTATACCCACTCTTCCCCCAACCCTGCCCTCACATCCTCACCACACAGACCTTCCACAGCTTGCAACAGCTCTGGAGCCTGTATAGTTGCTCAACAAGCCAAATTCAGCTCCTCCCAAGCTCTTCCCCTCAAAAAGCAACCTTCTGGTATTTCCTTCAGAGTTAATTCAAGTCAAGCTGTATCTAGAGCCTAACCCAAGTGCTCAACAAAACTCAAGGATTTCCTTTGTAGAACCAGATGTAACACACATTATTTCTAAATCTTTCAGTCTTTTCAATTCTAAGGCTACTACCAGGCTCTGCGTTACTACAGAAAACTTGAAGCCCTAGGACACGCTTTTGGTCTGAAGTCAGGATAATCCTGTCACATGAGCTACTGCAGATCAGATTGTTTGATAGTGGAGTGGGATGTCCAGGTTAGAAGGCACACTGCAGAGATGCTCTATCCTGCTGGAAGACTTCAGATGTCACATGGACCTAAACAGCAACACCACCTCTACAGCACTGAAGGAATGCGCCCAACCAGAGGCGATAGAAGCAGACGCACTGAAGTTAAAGCTGCAGGGATGAAGATTAGTGCTGCCTGGATTTAAATTCAGACAGATTTGTAGACCTAGTTTGATGATGAGACAATCCTGAAAAAAAGTGGGTTGGATTTTCTTGAAGCTTTCAAAATCTGTTTAGAAAGGAGGTACAAGTTTCGAAGAACACAAGTTTTGGCATGTTTGAGTTTTGTTTGCTGAATAGAATGTCAAACTTTTTTTGCAATGCTTGGGTTCTGGGCATCCTATGAAATTGAACTTTTCCATCTCCAGCAGTACTGATTCATGTAAAGACCAAAGGAAAGCTAGTCAAGTTAGCACATCAGACAAGCCATCAAAACACAAAATCACAAGTTTATCAAAACTTTCCCTTCTGACTGACCAATACATAAGAAAGTATGTCCCTCAGTTAATGGGAGCAAAGCCTGAATGGACACTGAACGGACATTGCTGCTGACAGCTTTAGCTACAAGATTATGTAACCCAGGTTCCTCTTACCACTTTGCCACTGCTGACACATCTTCACAAGTCACATCGTTATCTCTACCCTGGCCAACGTCCTCCTTCTTCACTTCCCAAGAAGCAACTGCTTTGAAACTAATCTTCAAACTCCTCTTATATATGAGCTGTATCACGAAAGAAAACTGAACAGAAACACTGAGCAAGTTACACACCTCACACTTCTAGGATTTCCTGCCATAGTGACAGAAGGTCACTTTAAGGAAAAAAGATGCAGTAAGGTACTTGGCTCAGCCTTCCTTCCTACGTAGTTCACAAGCACCTAGATGGAAAGGAAGCACAAGCGCAGAGTCTGCAAAGAAAATAATTTGAAGTAATGTCAAAACTGCCACTGTTACACCTTGTTCTGTACAAAACTGGTGAGAAATGGAAGTCCATTCGGGCAGGTATCCCATAGGAAAACATGGTCACAATGACAGTGGGATTAACAAAAAGGAAGTCTAGTGTTAGAAAGATCTATGAATAAATTTAGAGTCATGTCACATATGGAGCATCAGTAAGGAACATTAATGCAGGGATGACTGACAGTAACTTTGAAAGTTTTGTTTCAAGAACACTTATTTAACCCATCTTCTGCAATCTCATATGCAGGCTTTGCCTACAGTTCTTCAGTTTGCCGGCAACTTGCAGTCAGGGTACAGTTTCCTGGGATGAAAGTCTCAGCATTCTTCGGTGCTTTTTGTGCATGCACTGAAAACTTCTCAGGTTGAACAGACATCTGATTTTCAGAAGGTGAACATCCAACACCTTCCAAAACATGAACTCCTTAAATGACTGTGAAGTTGTTCAGTCGAGAGCAATCTCTTATTTTTTTTTAAAAAAAAAAAAGGGGGCACTGAAATACAGCACTTCCTCCGAGGGAGCTTTCTATCAGAAATAACTACACCAGCACATAAAAAATGAGACATTGAAAGCTGTGACCACACTTCTCATTGATGCGTATCACTCACAGGTTCTGGGGCCATCTCTGAAGTGTTTGTTCGCAGCAAAATTCCAAGGATGGCAAAGCACGAGATGGCAATTGAGTGAAGCATTTCAACTCCTTCAGGGTGGAAGCAGAAGCAGGTTGTAAATGCTTACCACTGCCAGGAAACAGCTAACTGCCAAGAGAGATTTAGTTTCCAGAGGTTTTGCACTTGCTGTAACTGCTGGGTGGAAAGCAAGAGAGTGATTTCTTCAGTTTCCCCTAAAATGGAGCGGCAAGCTTCCCAGCTGCTACAAGCAAACCTAAATGGAGGCATCTGCCAGAATGGACAGACTTGCCTTCTGAAGTTGCTTTTATCAGGATCAGTTCCCTGAAACAGCGACTGTGACAGCAGGCGAGGAGCAGGACCCTATCTTTCAAGCACCAGTCTACATTTACACTGCGATTTTCAGTTGCTTTACCCTGCTATATCTACTGGAGAGTCTTCCCCATACAAGCTGGAAGGGAGAACCGCATTTTCTAGAATGGAAGCCTCCAAAATATGAGTCATTTAGTTCAAGGGATTTTGCACAAGACACACAAGCACCAACATGAAACTCTTTGCTTCGAGCGCAGCAGACTGGGTGAAGAGGGCCCGTTCTTTGTACTGACAGTAAGAATAATACTCAGAAGTTTCAGAGGCTGGCAGTGACACGATTGAGGCCGCATGCCCTCATTTCCTGAGAGGACTGACGAAGTTAAGTACTTCACTTCCACGCAGGCAAGTCAGAGCTCTAAGACGCAGCTGCAAAGTCTGCAGTGCTACCTACTGTACAACCCATCGCATCTGTTTTGGCAGGCGCCAGTGATGAGCTCTAATGCTATACTGAGCAGCAGTCTGCATTTATGTAAGTTCACTTTTACCATGCCAGTATTTAAAGACATGCAAGACTGGTACACATTCCTTTCAACTTCCATGTACCAAGGCAAAAATATGCAGCAAAGAGGAAGATAGCAGAGCTGAAGGATCAAAACCATTTGCACAGCACTAGTCTTTCTGCTTCACAGTGAGATTTCAGTCAGCACTTTTATAACCTCTAGAAACTTCCTCCTCCCCCAGTTTTATAGTAGATAATTCGGGTTCATAGCTGGAAGCTTCCATACAACTGGTGTAAAGAATTTTCTAGTGGCTATATATCACTTTATCTCAGAATATTATAAATACACCTTTCCTGCAGAAGTGGGCAAGGGCCACAACAGACATTACTGCTTTCTATCCCACATTTGTGTACTTACCTCTTTAAAAAAAGTGTATTTCAGACAACCCATTACACGTGGCAAGCTTTGAGCCGAAGGTTGGCTGAAACTGAAAGCTGAAGAAAACTTAACCCCATACTAGAGAAAGCAACTGTGAAGTACCAAGCAGGACCTGGTCCAAAGCTCAGCACACCAGAAGATAAGAGAATGCAAATTCTCTAGTTACACATTAATGCTGAATCCCTGTTTCATAGCATGTTGAAGTTGAAAAGCTACAACATCACAGCCCCACCTTACCAGTAAATCTTGCTGCTGCCTGCTTTAACTAAGCCCATTCAAAAAACTTTAGTTACAGTTAGATCTAGAGATGTTGTTTACTGCCTATTTTCCCCACAAACCTAAGCAATTTCTGTTCCAATCTAGAGGCCATACCTGAAGACCAAGCTGACTATCTGGAGCAGACTTTTTCCACGCTAGCAGGCAAACTAAAACAGGAAGTCAAATTTTAAAAAAAATTTTTTTCAAAAAACCCCCAAAAACCCAGCAACCTATAAAGTGTATGAAGGAGTCATTTAAACGGAAGGCTAACACTGTTGTACCATGGCCATTTCTAAACCATGCTAGAGTTTCATGCTTTTTCATTCCAGAGTAAATATTCTCTTATCTGCTCTTCAACCCATCCCTCCCTCTTTCTCAGACGCCACTCTAGCCTATGATGCCAATTCAGCATCAAACTCCAGATGGACCTCCGATATTGCAGCAAGACTTTACAGCCAAAATTTGGATGTTACATGTGTCACCAGCATGCGGGCACCAAGGCAGGAAGGCAGACAAATGAGAAGTTCTAATTTGTAAGATAGAATGCAGGGGTTTTTGTGCCAGAGCATTACATATTTTTTTCTTTCAGTTAGAGCAGTGACAATAACACATGCTGGAATTAAAAAAAGTCAAGTCAAATACCGGTTAACTTACAGGTTATAGGAACTGGTGGGTTTTTTTAGTGTTCTATTAAGATTCGTTCTCTCCAGACTTAAACTCCTGAGTCCACATTGCAGAGTATCATCCCATCTAGACGTCCCAAATCAGTTCTGCTGCATAAACTTGCCTCTCTCTCTCAAGCATGGCTCCTTAACCTTAGCCAGGTATCACGCCGACTTACCTATCCAGGCACCATTTATAGTCTATTCCCAACTGAGCATGACAGCAGCCCTGGATCACCCCTTCATAAAAGCTTTTCTTCCCATGGTTCTGTTCCCAAACCTACACATGGAGCCGCGGGAGACAAGTCTACAGGTTTACTTGTCTACTTGCCAACCAGATACACAAGAGTTGAAGGGAACTGGGCTGCAGCAGAACACTAGTGCTGGTTCCCATCCTAACAGTACCTGGCCAGTGGGAACCAACATCACTTTGATCAAAAACTCCTCCAGTTAGACAACCCAAGTCCTGCAGTCAGGAACACAGTCTGTTTTTCAGTTCTTCAGATATGTCATAGAAAAAACAAGGAGCAAATCAGGTCCCAATCCAATAGGATATAGTATCCTGAAGATAGCAGACAGTGCAGACTAATTTTTTCTTGCCAGCAGAAGTATCCAGGTCTTCCGTTTCAAAGCCATGCTTTCTGTCCCATGTAACACAGCCAGCAGGCACAAGGTCTAACACATGGTGGACTGAATCCACCATGTACAGAGATGTACTTCAAGCAGAGCACACAGCATACACAAAGGCCTCCTAGTAATTAAGGTAATCCTTTTAAAGCAACTACAGAAGCAGCCTAGAACAGAAGCAGTTCTATGGAGAAAAACAATACTTCTATCATCTCTAAGAAAGCATCTGCATATATAATTAAGGGATGCGCTTTCTGCTGAGTGAAAAATCATAAGGAAGAGAACCTCTTTAAGATGACCGTGTAACAGCTCATCACCCCTGCCATTACCACACCACTTCAAAGCACTCCTCTTGAGATCACTAAGAGCAAAAGTTGCTTAAGCCACTTTAGCTTTCCTTAGACCTACAGATCTACAAGAACTTAAGAACAGATAGTCACTTCACCCTCTGTCCCCTTGGCCCTTAACAGCATCATGCCTTGTTCAGTCTCACCCCCTCCTGTTCACTGCTGTGCATAGCTGCAAACAGATCATAAGCTGAAAGAGAAATGTCATATTCTACTCCAGGCTGAAAGGAGAGCTATTCAATGACCCTGTCTGCTTCTTCAATAATCTCATCAAGTGGGTTGTTGTCTTTCATTGATAGAAAATTAATCTATTTGAATCAAGCAAGCAGCCTGTCTGACCACGTACTTGCTTCTTGTTTAAGCATTTGTACTTCAGTTATTTTCTTGAGATACTAACTCCCATTTGAAGTAGTTCAGAAGTGATTTGCTAAAACTGTTTCAACACATGCAAATGCAGTGTATGAGAAAAGTCTGTATATACATTATATACACATTTTCCATAGAAGCCTAAAGTACTAGTCATTCAAGATACACCAACAGAATTTAAAGAACTATTTTTAATGAATGTAAAATTAAAGTTACATAGACAGCACCTTGAATTCAATTAAAGAGTCACCTTAACTTTAGGCTAATCATTATCTAGAAACAGCGAATGCATCAGACTGTCCATTTCTTAAGCCCTAGCTTCCAGACTGCAATTCCGAAAGCATTCACAGTCTCCGTTGGCATAAGAAAGTCCCAAATACATTTCAAGCTGAAACTGAATCAACATCCTAGAAGCATTATGTTCAGAGGTACACGCAGTTTGAGTAAAGTCAAACTCCCACCAAACAAACAGATACCATCCAAACCTGTCAGTTTGTGCTTTCTGATCTCCAGCTACCTGGAGATATCAAAAGGCACCACTTCTTGCAGAGGGATTGTCAGTCTGGGGAGAGGGTTAAAGAGAAAAAAAANGAGGGGGTTAAAGAAAAAAAAAAAAAAAAAAAAAAAAAGAAGAAAACCAGTTTTGCTAAAGCTAGGTGTCGTGGAAGAGGTGGCCACCAGAAAACCTTTCCCTTTAGTTCAGCAGTGAAATGTTAAGCTACAGTCTATTTCAATTATTTTGTAAGACTACAAAAGTATCAAGGCTCTAATGTAGTTTTCACATTTTAAATAGTTTGAGACAGTCTTCACATCAACAGCTGTTGGCTCTTTGTAAATTTACAAAGAGATTCAGCACAGACAGCCCCTACATACATGTCGGCAGTCTCTTTTCTTCCCCCAAGCCAGTCAGAACGATACAAACATCTCAGATTTTTTGATAAAGCGGATCAAGAACCACCTCAGCATGCACAAAGGAGCTGCAGATTGGCTGGAATAATAGCGGTCCAAGGTTTTGTTTAAGCCTGCCTGCAAACTGGTGGGATGAATTCCATTAATCTTCTCCTACTGCTGTGGGAACCAAGGAGAAATCTGGCCTTTTATACAGCCCTTTCTGCAATGCAGCAAGGCCGGGGATCGAACGGGAGACACTGCGGCTTTTTGTTATGAAATAGGGGCAACAGGCACAGCGCAGGCTCATGGCAGAAAAGCAAAGAGAACCAACACCCCCACCACAGGCACTTCTGAGCCGTGACAGCACGGTGAGCTGGAGCAACTTGAGAGCAGCATCCTGCAGTTTCTACCTTACCACAGTTGAAGTGCCCTCACCAAGAGCTGCTCACTGGCCACAAGAAGCCACAGAACAGAGAACTAAAAGAATTCCTCAGGCCTAGCTGCAAGATTCAAATCAGATAAGTTAAATAAAGGAGCTGCAAAACACTCCCAACGGTTAATAAGCAGTGAGATATCTCTAAGACTCCAGTCTTTGTAAATTAAATGAAGGAACTTGTGCATTTGCATTTAACCCAAAGTACTTGTCTCTGCTTAGGAGAAATGGATAGTAGGTCACACTATTTAACAACATCAAGAGCCAGTAAAAACAATATTTTGATGTATATACAAAGGTGTCTGTTGTGTATGTGGGTGTTTATATACAGCCAGTTCTATGCAAGAGGACAGTTTAGAGAAACAGAGTTAAGCAGAAACTACAAATGGAACTGAGTGGGAGACAGACCACAAACACTGGCCTGTGGACTCCAGAAGGAAGCTACAAAGATGGGAGAAGCTTACAGGGCAGGGATTATTTAAGGCAGAAGGAAAATCAGAGACATCTGTTAAAGAAGCCTGATCATTCTAGAAAGTTGAGCTTTGAGATCAGTGCAGAAGTCAGCACTTGTAGTTATCACAGGACTTTACTCAGGTCTTGCAGACAGAGCAGCCAGAACCTCAGAAATACGGGAAGCAGGGTATCTGTGCCACCCCTATTACTCACTGTAAGCGTTTCCTACCAAACATAGCAAATAAATATTCTAGTGGAAGGTCAGGGAAGTTACAAGGAAGAATTATGTTAAGACTAGACACAGTGCTTTCACAAGAGACATGGATTACACACCCCAGTATACAGTGCAAAGTGAAAGACCAAACCTGCCTTTGGTTAACCAAGTCAAGCAGAAGAAAACCACAAATAATCGAGGGCTGGAGGCAGGAAGCTCTTACGTACAGAAAAGCTGTACACTTCCCACTCTAAGACAAAAGGTCAGTTTAAAATCAATCAATACAAGCCTCTTCAGGTCTTAGCAGAAGTGAAACTGGAAAAAAAAAACATATCCCAAAAGTTGCAGGATACAACAGAAGAAACATGAGCAGAAAGTGACTGACTGGGCCAACAGTAAGTTCAATTTGAAGCAACTTTCCTCAGCTCTAAACGCAGAGGGCTACCTAAAATCTCTTCCTTCGCCAGTAAGTCCCAAAGCACCTCCAACAGTGCGATCTATGTTGATAAAAGGAGTCCTTTATTTCAAAGTTGCTGCACCTGAAAGGTGACAGTGTACCTTCAGAGCATGGCAGCATTCCTGGGAGTTTTGAGTGACCAAACACTTTTCATTCAAGTTTAAGACTACATCCAGCAACCTGGAGACGATACCAGACAGTCGAGCTTGACCTCACAAGACTGGTTTGTGGCAAGCAAACTTGCTCTGCACTACAAGGCAGGAACTCTTATGTATGTCCCTCTTCAACAGTCCTTCAAAGTAAGGTGCTTTCGCTTAATGTTCCCTTCTTTCGAGGTCATCTGTCCACAGGTTGCCAGAGCAGTCTTGGGATGTTAATTTTCCAAGTTACTGGGCATGTAGCAGCAGCATCTCCAAGCCACAATCTGGTCTAAGTTGAAAATCAGTCTATGCAGCTACCCAAGCAACAGGTAGACTTCAGACTGGTACAGATTCATTCTAAAAAGTTACAATTCCAAAGCAAAGGGGTTGTTTCATCATCCTCTTTGGTCAGGCATTGGAACAGGCTCCCCAGGGAGGTGGAGTCAGCATCCCTGGAGGCATTAAAAAAGCATGTAGACGTGCCACTTTGGGACATGGTTCAGTAGACATGGTGGTGTTGGGTTGACTATTGGACTCAATCTTGGAGGTCTTTTCCAATCTTAAAGATTCTATGATTCTATCTCTGTACGTTGTGGTGGTTTGCCCAGTGACTATAGAATTTAAGTGTCATCTTTCAAAGACCCTTTCACAGTACTCCCCTTCCCCTGTGCTGCCAAGGGCAAATGTCCTATTCATAAAACTTACAAAAGAGCAGAAACCTCTCAAATGTCCGTGACTTATTTCAGTCTTTGAAGATTCGGGAATGCCCAGACCTCAGTTCAGGATCTGGACCGCAATTTTCCAATGTGGATTCCAAATACAATGTCTCCTGCATGGAAAATCCTGCTGTCACTTCCAGCCAACGTGACAGAAGTGGACCATGCCACTGTCCACAGGCATTTAAAGACTAGTTCTTACTGAGGTCTGCTGAATGATCAGACAGACTCACTAGAGATGTGTGAAGCTGAGGAAGGTACTTTACTAAACTGTGCAAGTGCCATATGGAGGGAAGAGCTAGTAGTGCAATGCTAATCCATCACTTTCGGGTTCCCTCCACCACTTTCTGCCAGTTCCAAGGCCCAGCAGACCTACTGCAGTAAGAGCAAAATCACAGCAACTTTTCCCAACAACAAAACCCCCTCAGTCCTTCTGTACTTTTTACTAAGTGACATCTTCAAGTTACAGGACTGCCTAAACAATTCTTCAGGCACAGACGAATAACCGTGGGAGATGGGGCAATGCTTAGTACACCCTAGATGCCATAACACTAGGTGCAGAGTAACACCAAACACCTAAGCCACTGGCATTTCAAATAAGCAATGACTTACAGGGTTTTCCACGTGCTTCTCCCTCATCTGTAGGTGAATTACCATTCCTAGGTTCAGTACTCACTACTCCAGTTTGGTGAGATGTCAGACTGTCCCAACTACTGCTTCAGCAGCACGAGCCACCAGTTTGCTTCTCAGTAATTTTAAGCCTCAGAGAAAGCAGAAAGTGATACTGTTTTGATTCACTTCATGGAACAGAACTAGTAGGAAGCAGGTACTACTGCTATTACATTTGCCAGCAGGAAAAAAACCAACTCTGAAACCTCACCAGTGAAAGAGCTCACATTTTCACTGAGATACTACATTTCTGTATATATGGTGGCTTCTACAAAACTCTGTAGAAACAGTAACTCTTACAATACCAGCTCCACGTGATGGTCCAGCCTTCTGGAACACTGCTAGAATATTCCATGGCTGTTGTTCTCAACAGTGATTTAATATCTCCCACCCTGCTCAACACGGGAAAAAGAAAGCTAACATTTATCCTTTTGCAGAAGACAACTGTTTTCCCTTTTTTAAAATAATCTACCCCTTTGCTAACCCCATCCTTCTCCCTTTCCAGCAGCTAGGGGAAAAGCGAGAACTGGGCAGGAGAAGTGAGAACAAACAGCATCATCCCAAATAATTTCAACACTGCTGCACTAGTAGCTGCTACACCTCCCTCAGGTGTAACCTCGGCAGTCACTGGGTGAGGATGCTGCAGCGCAGGAAAGCAGCAGCACCGAGTTCACTGCTTTGTGTGGCCAGAACAGAACTGCCGGGGCTGTTCTTATCATTGCCTCGCACTTCATTTAGTTGGCGGAGTAAAGCCAGTCACTCACCTCTGGATACCCCAAGACCTTACCCAGAAGCAGCTAAAGCTACTTCTCCTGCAGACCTCAGGTGCTTCTCATGCTCCCTACAGCGAGGTGAGCCGGTACGACACCCCCCTTGGCTCGGCCCCC
>VWZZ01007696.1:566256-661454 GCA_013399095.1 Psophia crepitans | reverse complement strand
TTTTTTTTTTTTTCCCTTTAGCTTTACAAGCAGGCTTAGCGCAAACTCACTTTCTGAACGCGTTCAGTATCTCCCCCTTTCCGCCTAACGCGTTTTCCCAAGCCGATCTTTCCTACGAAACCCCGAAAAAGGGTTTGGGAAAGGGCTGCTCCCGCGCAGCAGCCGGCAGCTCCACGCTCGCTTCCAGCGGGGAGAGGGAGGAACCGCGGGCGCTAAGGCGGCCAGGGCGGAGGGCTGTCCCGGCGCTGTCGGGGGCGCGTCCCCGTGTTGCAACGCAGGGCTGAGCAGAGAAACTGCGAGCCGGATTTGCGAGTTTATTGGGTGGGAACAGTTGAGGAAGGAGGGAAAGGGAAAAAAAAAAATCCCAACAACAATCTCACCCTTTTCATGTAGAAAAATAATAATAATTTGAATAGGGAGGCGGGAGGGGCTGCCGGAACGAGGGGCGGGAGGAAACAGCCTGCTTTGAATGGGCTGTTCCACCGCGGTGCGCGGCGGCCGGCGCGCTCTCCCTTCCCGGCTCGGGGAAGGGAAACGGCTCAGGAAGGGCCAAAGTTTGTGAAGTTTATCTGGAATAATCGACTACCAGGCAGTGATCAGAGACTGGGAAGAATGTGCTAGAAGGCTACACAAAACAGGCATTAAAACGGCCCTGAAGTTTAGGACTCGTTTATCACGGAGGTTTGAAATCCCGAACTCCAACAAACCTCCTCAGGCAGGAGCGGGGCAGTGGATGCGGTCCGCAGCAGAAAGCAGCTTTTAAACAAAGCAGCTGGAAAACTTAGTTTGTCCAAAGCATGGACCCGCGATTCCAGAAACGCGGAGAAATTAAACATCCCCTCCCCCAAACAGGCTAGCTCTTACAATCCCTGAAACCAGAGAAGAGGAAAAAAAGCGCTTAGGAAAACAGAATATATTCGCTAATTTTAATTACCCACCTCCTGCTTTACACATAACTGCGGGACGAGCAAACCAAACACCCCGGTGTCGGGGGCGGGGGGAAGAGAGGAAAGGGGGAAGAGAGGGAGAGGACGACACCCCGCACAGACTCGCGTACCTCACCGAAAGGACAGGCCACCGAGCTGCCTCCTCCGCTTCCTTCCTCGGGCAAGAGGGCTCTCCCCGGCCCGGCCCGGCTCATTGACTGGCAGCACATCAGGTCCCACGGCCCGGGAGGCGGCGCCTCCCTCTCCGCCCCGCCGCGCCCCGAGCTCAGCCCCGAGCTGCCCCGCTCCTCTCGGGTATCCCACTGTTTATAAACACTCCGTGCCTTTGGGATTAACCATTCTCCCGGTGTGCCACATTGATGCTGGTTTATTATTTCTTTTTTTTTCCTCTTTTCCCAAGAGGTGATGAGAGTGAGACTGCAGTGGGGAAAGGCATCTTGCAGTGACACTCAAAATGCTAAGAGTCGTGTTTCTTAGGAGTTCAAAGTTGCTTATATCTTAAAAATATTTCAGGAGATGTGATGAAAGTTTAGCTAAATGCTGCTCTAAGTCTCCGAGGTGCTCGGTAACATCTTATTGTTGGGCGGTTAGTTTGTAGGTGACAGTGAAACTTGTTTATTCACTTTCTTGTTGGAAATCTTCGGAGAAGGAAAGAAGAGGTGGCATTAGGGTTTTTTTCTCTTATACCTTCCCCACCAACCTTGGTGACTTACTCGCATCATCTTGAGGGGAATGCCTGATTCATTGAGGTACATCAATAATAAGTCAGTCTCCGTGGTCGGTAGACTGAGATGGGGGTGTTTAAAAACCAAACCCAGCTAAGCGCTGCGAACGTGCCTTCTTTAAATACACGTCCGCGAAACTTTTGTAAAGAGAAAAGCTAGGTTAAAAAAAAGAGGAAAAACCTCATCCAAATTAAGTTGAAAAGCCACCATAGCGCAGTGCCTTGTGTGGTTTATTGGAAATCTGAGATTTCTCACTGAACATAAATATCAAACATGAGCCCAGTGTCTGTCTTCTGTTCTTTCACATGACCGTGATTGATCTGAATCACTCCTGGCCTCATGATTGACTTCACAGAAATTTAACTATTACCTATCATGACAACTAGCGTCTGCTTGTCACTTTACAACACTAAATCTGACAACAACTGTGTGAGGTGAGGAACTGCTTTCTTTTTACACAGGAGAGAAAATCAGAGGTAGGAATGCTGTTGTCAAGGGCGCCCAGCCGAAAGTAGAGCGAGGGTAGAAGCAGAGCAGTTATCAGTCCCTCCAAAGGATGTGTTGCTTTGTAACGCAGGTTTTGTTTGCGGAAACTTCAAGGCCTAGAGAGTTTTTCACTTGATCCCTCCTTTCTCCTGTTGTATGTCTTATATACAACTAAACACTTACAGCCTTCCCAGGCTTCTCTTTGTTTGATTCTGTGGTAAGACAAAATATAAATCTTTACAATTGGCAGTTCACCTAGCAGGAAAAGTTTGTAGATCATTGTGTAAGTTTAGCATGGTATTTAAGCAGCATTTAAATAACAGTAGAAATAACCTTATAAACAAAGCATCATTCATTTTTCTTACTGAAACAATAACTGCTGATTCCTTCCCCAGTTCACAAATGTTTGGTTTTTTTCAGTTTATTCTTCTTTCTTCCTTTCAGGTGTCATCCTATTCAAGCATTTTATCAACGATAAAACAGTTCCTTTCAGAATGAGAAATTCTCAGTGATAGATATTTTAAAAATTCTAGAGCACTGATTTCTTGGCTGGTGATACAAGTTTTTCCTGTTTTCATTTTCAGTTGAAATTGGTAAAGCAGAGAGAAAAAAAAATAGCAGCAGCATTCTTCCTTCCACAACTAATTAAAAATAATAAACCCAAACCATGATTCACTTATGCTTCAACCAAATATACCTATAAGCATGCAATTTTAAGTTAACATTTTTAACGTGTAGGAGGCCAACTTGCCAAACACAAGCATGAAAAAGTCTTAACTCAGAACCTTCCAGTCATTTGTTCCAAAGACATTTAAAAATTAAAACCAAAATATTTCTGTGTTATCTCTGTGTTGATAACGCAGTTTCCTGAAAATACAGCTTCAAGGAGTCACATTTTCAAAATCAAGAGATACCTTTAAAATTTAAGGGGTGCGTATGAGGAAACACAATTCAGGCATAATTACAAGACTGTAAGAACTATGTCCATAGAAACCAAAGGCAGAAGTATTAAAATCATCAAACAAAAGTGGCTGCTTCTAATCAGCACTACAAATAGACTTCCTTTGGTGTGACTGAGGTGGTGGTACAGTTGTGTCTACTTTTCTCCTGAAAAGTAACATCTGCTCAAAGGATCAAAAGCCTTTCATTTGTGCTCACTGATTTCCTGTCTCGGTTAATCTGGATTTTCCCCAATTTAAAAGAGGCATCTGTGTCAGTGGAGTAAGCAGGCTACATCCTGCTTCTCACCTGAAATTACAGTAGAAGAGTTTCTATCTGTTTCACTTCACAGACTTTATTTTCCAGTAATAAAAACAGAAAAAAAAACCCCAACCAACCACAAAACAAGCAAACAAATAAAAAACCCACAAAAATAACTTACTGTCTTCTCTCTCTTTCCTTTATTTTTTTTTTTCAGACAAAATCCTGTTAGGGCCAGATCCTCTGTTGAGATAAAAACTTATTTAGAAATAAAGCTCCACCTCTTCCTTTTCTCCAGTAATGTTGTTAGGGAGGGGGTTTTTTTTGGAACATCACCCTGATTTGTTTATAAATTAAATGTCTAACTCCCCATCCCAGCCATACCTTGTCCACTTCGGCCTCAGCCCCGACAGAGGTGCACAGCAGGTTGCATATCTAAACCATCACAACAGGAAGCAGCGCTACCGAGCATGCTGTTCTGAAAAGCACCTCGCACGCTATTCTTCTCCAGGAAACGCCACCCTCTGTGTTGATCACGCTTCATTGTGCAATGCTACAGCGTACACAGGCTCAGGTCTTCAGAGGAGTTTAGAGGGCGAAATGGTATATTGGTGGAAGGACTGATCCTTGAGAAGGGACGCAGGAGGGTACAGCCGCACGCTTGCGGGAACGGGCTTTCAGACAGGCTGATTTCTTGCGTCCAGACAGACATCTGGCACAGTTGGCCTCACCTCTGGCTGGAGACTTCAGGCCCTATTTCAGCATAAATAATGAGTTGGTAAGATTCAGCAGAACAGGGAGAAAGACCCAGGTGTTACAATTTTGTGGAATGAATTGCAATTCCTACAGATTTGGGTTAAGCTGCTCTGCTGTTATTGTTTCCTACTCCTGGTACGAGCAACGTACTTTTAGCTATTTTTGCCCAGTAGGAGAGGAAGGTAGGAGGGAGTTTCCCTGAAGCCATTTGTTTCTAGAAAGGAAAAAACTAACACAGAAGCCTGCTTACCAGTGAAGTATTTTTACAAGGACATAGGGATCAGAGATCTGTCATTTAATGCTTCTGAGCCTTTGAGTCTACGTGGACCCTTGACGAAGTCACACAGTGCTCTCAGGGACGGGGGACGGGGGGGTGATAGGTGCCTCTGGCCCAGCTGCTGCCACCTTCAACACGTAGATCCATCCAGCAGGACGGCTAGCATGATCAAACAGCATCTGTGTGCTCCAGCTGTTGACTTGTCCAGGGCGGCCCAGCATACATCTGAGCCTAAGATTCATGAGAGGAATTATTTGATCGATAGAAAGACAGTTTTTAAATCCAGAAGTGCAGTTCTGTTTGATAAGCCACACCAGCACCCTCCATTCAAAAATCATAATTTTGGACTCTCATTGCCTTTACTTTCAGGTGGCCTTTGTACTTCTCTCGTTATATCATATTCTGAGAGCGTTTTGGTTTGCATTTTCCAATCTTTCTGTATATCCACGAGATGTTTCTTGTACGAGAAATCTGATGGTCTTTCATAATCATATGACTCTGAGCTTAGACTATAAGTAGGAAATAGTTGGGCATTTTTGGTAAGATCACAAGGAGGGAAACTCTAGTTCATTTAGACAAGTGGCTGTAGGCAGGCTGTGTAGATGTTACTGTAGCAAGCTGACCAAAGTTCATGGAGTCTTAACTCCTGCACTCCTTAGTGTCTTATATGTGTTTGACTACATTACTGTGATATTTTGCAAATTATATTCAAATGCTATTATGGAGAGCTGATTTGGTCAGATGTTCTATGGTATCATTTTATAAAAGAAATTCTGATTCATAGCTCTATTCTGATGACAGTTTCACAATCAGTCTACGCTCATTTAGGGCTGCTGCTACTGTCTGTCCTTCCTCTTTCTCTCCTCACATCTGCCCCATGTAGTCCTTTTATATCCCTTATAGAGCTGCAACTGTGCAGCTACTATGACTTTTTTTCTTTTTGTGAGGTTAATTTTGAGTTGGATCAACTCATCTTGCTCACCAGTTTGTCTGAGTGTCCATGCTGGTGTACAATTACTGCCAAATGCAAGGGATGGTGCAGGATGGAGTGACTGGGAGAATGTGAAGGTGCATATTTATTCCCTCACAATTAGGCAGTGGATAAATTGATCAAGAACTGCATCCAAAGAGTTGATATTGATCCCTCTCAGATATGAAACTGAATTCCCTGTAAATATGGAATATTTTCTGGTTGGTTGCCTTTGGATCAGATTCGCCCATCATTTTTCTAGTCCATCTTGCAGCAAGGGCTGTCAGACCTTGTTAGTCAATGTTAGTGCTTCCCATTGAAACCACAACAGTATGACATCTGTTCCTGGACTTTCTGACCACAACTTCACTCTTTTCATGAGATGACCTCCCAGATCTTGCACATGGTGTTGGTGTTATCAACGGGTTGTCAGTGTGGCCTTGACGGCGATAAGCACAGCAACATGTTTGTTGAAGCGATAGGTGTGCGGTGGCAGTGGCAGGAATTACAGCAGTGTTACTTGTGTCTGATTTTCATTCATGTCGATTACTACTGATTAATAAGCTGGAAAGTTGCAAACCATTGGTGGTTTTGTGCTCAGATGTGGCATGTTGCGTAAACAGCATAATCTCTGCTTTCTGAATTAAATTCTCATGAGACTCTAAGCTCTCCTAGAGTTTATATTCAGAATTAGCTTTCATGAGTGACCAGCTCTAGCATTTGGAATCTGAAGTATCATTTGTGGGAGTTAAAGGAAAGAGTCAGGTTTAAGAATTTGGGACGGCCCTAGCTATCATGTGTGCATGGAGCAGTACTGTATACATGCAAAATAGTCTCCAAGCTTATACACAGTCCAAACTCATTGGTCAACCTCTGAACATGCACATTAAGCTTGCTTTACATGCTGAGGACATCTGTGGAGCGTTTGGCATCGCTTCTTCTGTACACCAGCAGCCAGCTGTCGCTTTGCAAACTCGCATCCTGCAGTGTGTAACTTACAGGTCTATGCCTGAAGGTGTTTGTACCCTTAAATGACAGGTTCCAACTGCAGATTTGGATATGATTTAAATTTAAGAGTCTTTTAAATTCAGTGTATCTTAAAATCTGGGTCAGGCCTACCCCCAGTGTTACTGATGTAACAAGGACTGGAAAGCTTCATAAATCAGTCTGTGCATCATTCTGAACATCTGAACATGAGAATAACTAAGTATATCACTGAATTATCAGATTGTATGAGTAGAAGAGGATAATACTTCTGCCCTGGGTGAAGAATTGAAGCTCTGTTCAGAATGAGAATATTGTGCCAGAACCCTATTCTAAATCAGTTATAGTAAAGTTGCACTGACGTTAGCTCTGGGAATTGGTAAATTTAGGTGTGGACTGCTGTCAAAAATACTGGTAGCTCAGGGATTGCTGCTAAAAGCTTCAGTGTCCAAGTGCTTCTTATAATCATCAGAGCTACACATGACAGGAGAGAAACTAAGATCTCTGATTTTATTAGCCATTGGCCAAAGAAGCAGAGCTTCTACAGAAGGCAGAGGTAAATCATAGAATCATAGAATGGCCTGGGTTGAAAGGGACCCAAAGATGGTCTATCCAACCCTCCTGCCATGGGCAGGAACAGTTTTCACTGGACCAGACTGCCCAAAGTCCCATCCAACCTGGCCTTGAACGCTTCCAGGGATGGGGCCTCCACAGTTTCTCTGGGCAACCTGTGCCAGTGCCTCACCACCTTCATCATAAAAAATTTCTTCCTTATGTCCATTTTAAATCTCCCTTCATTCAGTTTAAAACTATTGCTCCTTGTCCTGTCACTACAGACCTTGGTAAATGTCTCTTCCGTATAAACCCCCTTTATATTTTGAAAGGCTGTAGTAAGGTCTCTCCAGAGCCTTCTCTTTTCCAGACTGAACAACCTCAAAAGGGGGAATGGGTTCCCCTTTTCATGGCATAAGTAAGATCCATTGCAAAGGTTTCCCTACAGCGTGCAAATGCAAGATGTAACAAATTTCACACATAATATAATGTAACACAATACAGACTTCTATTACAATTGAGATAAGGTGATTTTGATGAGTGGTTGAGATGTGTTACAGTAGAACACCAACAGTGCTGTCTTTTCAGTCTAATTTCTAGACTAATGAAAAATTTTGCTGGTAGATGGGAAGAACTTGGAGCTCACATTTTATTAGAGAAGCATGTTCTTGACTTTGTTGTTAGGCAGAGAGCTGTTTTCTTTCACCAGACTTAATGAAAGAGCAGTCAGCAGGAGAAATTGCAAGAAACCACTAGCCATTTCTTGTTTGCCATCATCTCTTTCAACCTTTACAAAATCTGTTTTCAGAGAAGTTTCCCTGTTGGGCAGATTGGCTCCAGCACTTACAACTGTAATTACAGACCAAAGGGTTGGGAAGATCTTTGAAGTGAAATGTATGCTGCCATGTAGGGAGATATTGCTGCTGGTAGAAATGTGTGTAGAATAGCATGAGGAGACGTATTCCTACTATAGATCCAAATAGTTCTGGGAACTGGGAAAACTATTATGAACAGGACAAAAAAAAAAATCTTATTGTTGCAGTACAGTGGTTTACTGAGTATTCTGGAGGTTTCCTGAAATCCTTCCATCCTTGTATCCTTGCTCCCAAAGAATCTTGGAGGTAGAGACAAGCTGAAATAAACCCTCTTAATATTCACATGCTTTCTTACAAAATTTACACTTAATCAGATGTCAAAGGAGGATATGCAGCCACTTTGCTATTATCTCTCATACCCCCTTGCTATTGGAGACTAAGTTTATTTTAATACTTTTCAGAAATTCCAGGAATTCCTCAACTTGTTTTCTGTGCAGTTGTTCTGCTGCCTGCTGGCTCTGGGCAGGCTCCTGGAATGCAGCTGGCCACAAGCACATACTGGATGGTTGGTTTGTTTCAGGCACATGGGGAGCTTAGGATCAGAGGTATCTTCTGTCTTGCCCTGTGTCACAGAAATGTGTGTGCTCCACTTGAAAAGCGTTGGAAACTTCAGCACTCACACAGTCCACGGGAGCATTCTGCATCGTCTATTGGATGGCTGCTTCCCCCTGACCCATCTCCGGGTTTATAATGCATATGCAAATAAAGGCTGCTTTGCGTTGGCCTAGGACTGGGTGCATCTTGTCTGAAGAAGCACATGTGGGCCTGAAGGCTTCTGTGTTGGTTTCTCCCCCAGCTGTAGCTATACCACCTCTCCACCCAAACCTCGCTTTGCTCTGACCTTGGGGGTTGACAGTCCTTGGGCTTTCTGTATCTGCATGAAGGACGCCTGGATATCCCAGGTGGCGCAGGCACAAGCCAAGGAGCAGTGGGTGTTACTCAGCCCTGCTATCACTACCAAGCTGGTGGATGGGGAAGGAGAAGGAGAGGCACTGGTAGGATTGTATACCACCTCAGTTCAGACGGTGCTGCTTGTTCTTTAAAGGGCAGGATAGTGACAAGGCAAAGAAACCACTGAAACTAGGAGCAATGAGGCCTCTCAGGATGTAAAATTCTCCAGGCAGCGCTGCCAAGGCATACCTGTCTTCCCCATATACAATCGCACCAGTTCCAACGAAATTTGTTTTTAAACTGCTCTGAAGTTAAAAACACGCAGCTCCTGCGTGTCAAGTAGCTCATGAAGGAGTGCTGAGCACTTCCCAGGGTCGTTTGTTCAAGCAGCATGTCACCTTGCGTAATCAGGATGCAAATGATGTGCACCCACCCTGGGCTGATCTGAGTAACTGTGTGGTTTGCAGGATGGCAGCAGACAGGCCTTAGCAGATGGAGGTCACTCAGTCCGGCGGAGCTGGTGATGCAATGGAGCAATGATTTATCAATTGCACCGGTCGGGAAATCACTGCTGACTTTACTTCCTGCGTTTAACAAGCTGCTCATTAAGCAGGAATATAATAACTGGGTTTGGAAGATTCATGACGTATTCATGTTTAGAATGCTGTATTTGCTTCTGAAAATTCTCTTACATTTTTTCATCAGCAGGAACCTTCTTTCCTCACATGGGCCTGAACAGGAATTCTGTTCTATGTAGGATCACACGTCTGTCAAACAGATCCTCTGCAGGCTCTGCAAAGCTCCCATGCATATCCAGATTATTCAATATACTGTTGGTGATCTTTCTCTCTAGCCTCTAGTTTGGAGGCACTGATGCTTTATTTGTATTTCTAGTTATTGCAAACCTGTCTCCAGATGCTGTTTGCCGGTTAATAGCTGTGTTGGACAAACTGCTATGGACAACCTTGCCTTTGTGGCATTTGACCTGAATTAGAGCTAAATAATGAGGCAGTGAGGATGCTATTCTTGGTAAAAATGCATCGGTTCTGTTTGTCTGTGCTGGCTCCCCACTAGCACTCTTGGGCCAGACTTACTGTGTGGACAGAGGACACCAAGGGCTCCAACCTCTGCAATAGCTCTGGCTGGTGTGGCATGCTCTCACCGCTTCTGGTCACCATTGCAGCTGCTCCCAGCCCCAGTTCTAACCACAGACACTGAAGTGGCAAACTAGACATTTCCCGCATAGGCAAGGCTTGTGTAAGACCTGTAACAGCCACCGAGGTTGATAAACTAAGCTTCCTATTCTTCCAGAGAAAAAAGCGGTGGAACGGCAGTCCCGGATGAGCCCAGAAATCCATCTGCCCCATTGTATTATCTCAGACATTGGCCATTAGCAGTTGCTTAGAGAAAATCTCCAGAGCCTGGCAAACACTGTTACCCAAACACTGGGTAACATCCTCACAGGTTCTTGCAGTCTGCAGTTGTCAGAGTTTTCTGTAAAGTGGCCCTCTGAACACATCCCCCAGCTGGAATCCATCCTACAATTCTCCAGAGCTGCTTTCTAAGTTTGGAATATCTTCCAAAGGCAGTGTCTCTCCCTCTTTCTCTAAGTTTATCTTTAAATTCTGCAAAGTGCGTTCCATAGGTGTGGTAGAAAGGGTTGTCCAAAGTGTAGCTTCGTAAATGGATATGGATGTTGCCGAGAGCTGTGATTCCCGGCCACTGCTGGCAGGAGTGCGGTACGTGCACATGGTGTGATCCTTGCCTGCGCCTCTGCCCCAGATTCCCGCTGCGGAGACAGCCTGACACAAAAAGGATGTGTTTGCTCCTCAGCCATGGCGGTTCACAACTTACTGATTTAATGTGTCAGGAAAAGATTAACTAAAGCCGAATATGTGTTCCAGCTGCTGCCATAAACTCCATTTTAGCCTGTCAGGATTTTCTTTCCCTGTCGCATTCCTGTTGTCCTGTAACTGACTCCTGGTTTACTTCCCCCAAGCCCCACAGAATACTGATTCTCCAGGACATTTAAAAGCAGGGTATATCCAAGAGATCTTCCAAAGCTCGGGCAGGAGGACCGTAGATTTTAAGTCTGGCACAATGCTGTGTGCTATTAGAGGGAGAAGTGGATTTTGCAGGACGGAGTTGCCTTAGGGTTGTATCTCAGACTGAAATACAAACCCACACACAAACTAAGCATCTTCATCAAACCCATCCTCTCCCTTCCAAGTGCAACACGCACTCATCTGGTCTGCCCTCTCCGGCATAAACTCAAGGCTGTCTGTAAAATCAATTATTCATTTCAACAATAAAACTAATTCCTCATTCTACCTAAATGGCTTTCCAAAGTCTTGCAGAACAAAGCTGTCAAGAGCAGATCTGCTACAAGGATCAAAACCACTGGAGCTCTTCTCTTCCTCCAGCAGTGGGCCCTTCAGAATAGTATTTGAGTAGCCCTTTGCGTGAAGTGAACGATCGTTTTGTGTTCAGCGTTGTATCCCAATCCAAAATGGCTCTGCACAGCACAACTGGTCCTTGCAGGTACAGGATGGGGACAAGTGAGTACCACAGGCATGAGGGACGTTAGTCACATCGCTAACAGAGGCACTCTGGAGTAAGAGGTTAGGGTGGTGTAGGGATCTGTATGGAGCAGCCACATATGCCTAAATCCCTCTCTGTCACACCAGCTCAGCGAGGGTACCTGCCTGAGATTGCACAGAACTTTGAAGGAAGGCTGCGGCCATGTTCTAGCTTTCCTCAGAACCTGAGCTCTAGTAGTCAGCATGAATTCTCAGCATAAACAGTTCCCATTAAGCTTTCTTCAACCTACTTTTGGGTTTTGGGTTTGGTTTTTTGGGTTTTTTTTTGGTTTTGTCTGTTTGAAAGTTTTGGAGTTTTACCACTGCAACTTCTGCTTTTATTAAAAAGCCCTTTTTCAAATACCACGCTTTACCACTCTGTGTGGGAAAATCCACAGCACTGTCAGCCTCTATCAGATTTCTTGCTCAATGAGGTCAGCTGGTATTTGGATATCATTATAGCGTGTCTACAAAGGAATGGAAAAAAAAAATGCATGTAAACTGAAAGTAGTTTCTGTCTCAAAGTCAGGTTGAGCATAGAAAAAAGCTGTTAAATAGTTTTTGCAAAAGTCAGAAACTATTACATATCTACCTACTCTATTTCCAATTTTTAAGAAAAAGACATGCAAAAGAAAATGACTTCCAGGTCACAGGAACCCTGTGAACTTCCCACAGCAGTAGAACATGCAAAATCTAGAGTGCTTTATTTTAGCAGTCTTATCTTTTGGATATAACCTGTGACTGTATGTTCTAGTCCTTCCTAGCTTGAAACAAGTGAGAGGGTAAATCTCAACATGAGTATATAAATAACTTTTAGTTAATTTTTATACATATATGCATAAACTTATATTTTTATATTTTAAAAAACAGTGAGCTTCCCATGTTGACTTCAGTTTAGCAGATCAAATCCCTTCTTAGTCAAGTATAGTAAAGAATTATTTCTTTCTCCCCCGTCCTCACTTCAAGTCTTTTATGCAATATACTTTGCTGCAGTCGGTGAAAGATCCAGCAGTACTAGATCTGCCCAGCCCTAAGAAATCAGGTTTGCTTTTGTTTGGATAATATTTCTAAGGAAGAACAGTGACATTTGATTCCTTAAGATAATTCTGTGGCCTATGTATAAATACTCATCATCTCAAGCAAGCGAACAATGCTAAGAAAGTACGTGGAAGTCCCCACGGTATGGGAGCAGCCTGTTAACCTGCAATGTCTCGGTTACATGCAGATATTTTACAAGCCTGTGTGTGGAGTGGCTTGAATGGATAACAATCTGGTAGCATCTACTACAATCCACTGACGTATGGCCTGATATTAATGCCGCTTAGCAGTTGCATTAGTAGCAAATTTGATCTATAAATTATTCACCTGCTTTAGCTAATTGGTTACTCAATTGTATTGGGTTTGTGTGGCCAGGTTTTGGCAGCGGGAGAGCTGCAGGGGTGGCTTCTGTGAGAAGCTGCCAGAAACTTCCCCCATGTCTGATGGAGCCAATGCCAGCCGGCTCCAAGACGGACCCGCCGGTGGCCAAGGCTGAGCCCATCAGTGATGGTGGTAGCGCCTCTGGGATAACAGAGTTAAGAAGGGGAAAAAACTGTTGCGCAACTGCAGCCAGAGAGAGGAGTGAGAATATGTGAGAGAACCTCCGCAGACACCAAGGTCAGGGAAGAAGGAGGGGGAGAAGATGCTCCAGACGCCAGAGCAGAGATCCCCCTGCAGCCAGTAGAGGAGACCATGTTCTTTAATAAGCTTAATAAATTAAACTAATTTCTACAAGTTGAGTCTGGTTTGCCCATGGACTCTCCCTGCCCTTATCTCAACCCTCGAGCCTTTCATTACATTTTCTCTTCCTTGCCCATCTGAGGAGGGCACTGACAGAATGGCTTTGGTGGGACCTGGTGTCCAGCCTGGGTCAAGCCACCACAGCAATGCTGAGGTATCACAGAACTAAATATATCTTTATCGTCAAATAGAAACAGTGGAGCTGCAAGGTAAAAAGGCCAAAATGACAAGGTGGGCCTGATGGATGGTTCACAAATATGAGTAGCTGACAGACACTTGCACAGCTACTCGGCATGTTATTTTGGCCTGCAGTGAGAGCCAGTCTGCAGCATCCACACTGTCTAAATTTCACTCAGATTTGTGTACAGAGCTGCATCATTTCAGTGTAGATGCACAGAGGAGATGAGAAACAACTCTTGCTTGACTTTTAGTCCTCTATTCATATCATTCCTCTCCACAGGTGATTTAATTAATTTGCCTCCCATTAACAACTATGTTCTGGCTCCTATAATCTAGGTCAGCTAATTAAGATATATAAAAATATTTCCCCAAGGTCATTTGTTTTGGGAACAATGAATGTGGGACAATTCCTTATATGTGAAGAGATCAGATCATTTCAGCAGCAGCAAAATATTATAAATGGTGACTTCGGTGGCGAAATACATTTCTAACAAAGATACAGTCCTGCTGCTCAGAACTTCCATAATAACCTGAGCAAATCCACCCGACATTGCGGCAGAATAGGATCACCTGGGCAGGCAATTACAATGTCTTCATTAAGGGGGACTAATTTTCTGATGAGATGGAGTGTACTGTCTAAGTCCCTTATGCTTCTCAAAGTTAGTTATTTGGGGTTCATTTGCAGCCATGGAATGTACTTTAAGAACAATCATTGTTCTTTCAAGGTACTGTTCTCTTTCATTTGGAAAAAAAAAAAGAGTGTATATCAGATAAATTAGAAATGTTTTCTGTATCAACTAACAAATAGAAAGTTTCATTCAAGCAAATGTTCTTACGTCTAGAATGATCTTTTATTCCACTTTAGGAGGTAAAGTACAGCAACTGACTCATTACTTAAAGTTCACTTGAGCTATTGCACAATCTCAGCTGAGAATACTTATCAACTGGGAAAGGTGCTTTTAGCACAGTCAAAAATGAAAAAAAAAATCCTCTTAAAAGCAATTATGTAGGTGGAATGGAAGTTTCCTCTGTGCAGAGGCTGACATGCCATCATTTCTTTTGACTCCGTAGCACAGAGGTAATGTTGAGATTTTAAGATTGGACCAGTCTTAGAATTTCTTGTAGCACTTTCTAATTCAAAACTGAATGTGTTATTTATTGCTAATTCTATTTCCACTGGGACAGTGAGATTTTCACCATTTATTAGCTACAAAGGAGATACCACTGCAAGAAATATAATTTCGCTATATTTTATTTACATTCAGAAACAGAAATTTGACAACACTTAAGACTAGCCAGAGTGGTGGGCCAAGAAGGTCGTTACCACTGTGCTCATTTATCCAAGCCAGTAAGTTTTTCCCTTTCACTTCTCTTACATCCAACTCTATCCAATGTTGGATGTTTATTCTAAGTATATGTACACGTTGCACTGCACACAGTTCCATTCAGTCCTTTCTCTAGTTTTTTAAAGCCTCAGGTATTAAAGGAGCCAGTATTTTCAATTTAAGTAGATCTCGATCTAAATTAGATACATTTATAAAAGTGATGTTTGTTTTATTTTTGTTAATTTAATAATTCTGCTAAGTATTTTTCTCTTGCACACTGGTATTCTACTGTTTCACCTGTTGAAAATATGAACTGTACGTTTTTGCAAGACAGATATGGGATACCCATGCATGAGTGCCAGTTTTGCTGGCTCCACATCAGTCATGCAGACAGCTTCTCTGCAGCATAACAATTTTGGAGCAGCAGTTGTCATTTATTGGGGATGTGGTGTGTTGAAAATCTTCCTGGTTTAATTCTATTTGATGGCTTCTGGGATAAGACTCCTTATCAGGACAGGCACCTGTGGTAGCAAACCCTGGCACGGAAACAAGACCTGTGGAGGGAAGTGAGCCAATGAGTTGGTTAGAAAAGCACAGTTACAGAAACAAAAATCCTGAATTAGTTTTATGTTGCCACCTGAGCAGGATGCACAAATAGTAACTGTATGAGCAAAAAGCTGTAGAGATTTAGCCAGAGGAGATATTAATAGACTGTGGTAGTCTCTAGATATTATTTCTTCTTACTATTTCATTTTCTTTGATAGGGTTTTTAAGGTAGCACATATGACAGCAGAGAAACGATCTGACACTGCTCCTACTAGAATTATTGTGATACAGAACTGCCTCCTGACCTGGCACACCTGGGGCACTTGGCCAGCCATTCAGTTATGTTTCCTTTTCCTTCTGTTATTAAGGAAGAAGGAAGGAGGAAGAGTTATTAACATAAAATGGGCTTGGACATGTTGTCTTTATGGTCACTGTGGTGAGGACCTTCCCAGTAGTGTGCTCTCAGTTTCCAGAAGAAGGCAACACCTATAAATACCTATTGACAAAGTTTTGTTGCAACAAGGCAATGCAGTGGAGATTAGTTTATACTTGGTTAATAACATTGCTAGTTGCTATTTGCACAGTCCAAAGCAGTATGAATAGCTACATTTGGTCTAAATGTCAGCACAGGCAGTGACAGATAGAGAAATGCACCATGGCAGGCGAAGGCTGCTAATTCATACCAGCATTTACCTCGGTTTCAAGGTTTCACTTACGACCTTGGCTAGAAACAATTGAAGTAATGCTCCACCACCATCCTTTCCTGCTCAGCTTGTTCCCTACTTCTTCCCCCTTCTTCTCCAAGTTGTTTCTTGACGCTTTGCTGTCCTGGCAGCTCCTACATGCTCACCCCTTTTAGAGAGAATCCTTTAAGCCATCATTTTTTTTTCTTCACTTCAACATGGCATGACTAACTTGCCAGAGGTCAGAGAGAACACTAACAACAAAGCAGAAATATTTTTCCTTTTACTTTCTCATTTCTTGTCATCCTTATGGTGCTGGCACTGCAGTGCCTCTCAAAGCTAGGAGTCATTTCAGGTGGGAACTGGCTCAATATGTGAGATCTTAGTCGTGCGGGGCTACAGGATGTCATGGTTGCCAAAGCAAGAATAGCCTGCCCAAAGGAAACTGATGTAAAATCACACTTGTTGGAAATGTGGTCATAGTGTGACCAAGCCCACGATGTTTCGTTAGAAACACGGATCAATAATTCAAAGATATGTGAGCCGCTTTGTGCATTTTAACTGTTTCCTGTAACAAGAAGTTTCCTTTCCTGGAGGAACATGTGACAACACATCAGTGGGTCTGCGTGTGACCTCTCCCGGCCACAGCCACATCCTAATTCTGCCAGGTTATGGCAGCAGCAAAGGCTCTGCCATACAGAGCACTTTGTCACATTAGTGGTGGCTGAGCCCTCTCTGCTCGTAGTAAACTCCCTCGACAGATAGAAAGTTGGCTTGCTCTCCTGATCAGTGTTTCACGTCATTAGTTCCACATCAGGAAAGTTAGTGGGTCAGGTATTATGAGGACTGGAATAGTCCACCTTTGGAACCTTTCTTGTTTGGTGAGTCTCTTTGTTTCTTTGGGGAAGGAGCGAGTATACTCCAGTGGAATGAACGTTTCCTGACAACAAGGATGCCTGCAGATAGGATCTTAGGGATTTCTTAGACTCCATGGACACCTTAGACGGTCAGGTCAAATGCCTAATCCTTCACCAGCTGTGCAGAGATGGCCTGCTTACTTGGGAATGATCCTGGTGAGGAACTACCCTTGTGAGAGCTGCCCATAAACTTCAGTCAACTCAAGAGTTTTGTTGACTTTGGACTGCTGTCATCCAAACCTCATGTTCTTGTAAAATGTCTCTGACATGAAGGAACAACGGAGTGGAGAAGATCTCCCCCTACCTTTACCTCACACCTCCCAGTCATATTTGTCTTTTTCTCCACTTGCCAGTCACCAAGGGGAGTGTTTGGGTCTTTCCTGTAATCACAATACTGAGTCCAAAGTCGAGGCCGAAAGCTGCTTCTATGCTCCAAATAATAATAATAAATGTAATAATAATCATCACCATCACCTCCAAATCCTCTCAGACACATCCAGCTGCACAGAGCCTGTTTATAGCATGCAAGTTCTCATACTTACTGGCCAAACCATGACTGGTCCCTTAGCATCGAGGGCAAGATTTCAATGGATCTCTCCCAGCCCCATCTCCTGTTTTCATGCTTCTCCGTGAAGGGGAAGGCAAATAGAGCAGCGGGTGGGATAGCAGATATCTCAGTGCTGCCTCTGCTGCTGCTTCCAAGGGAGAAGTCTGCTGGCTTAGGCTGGCGAGCAGTGTGCGTGGCAGCACTGGAGGCTGGAGAAAAGCCCTTGGAAGTTGGTAGAACTCTGCATGAAACTTTGCAATGTAGTTTGGATGTGGGCATAGAAAAAAAGAGGCTGAATGAACTGTGAGCTAAGTTTAAAACTCTAAATACAGTAAGGGCCCGTACCTCTGGTCTGCCATTGATTAGCTTGTATTTTTCATTTTTCTGATACGCTTTTTCATTCCTTCACTCTTTCACCTTTTGTTTCATTTCTGATATTATTGACAGAAACATTAGGGTGAAAACCCTGGTGCCTGCGCTGTCTTTTTAGCAGTTAGAAAGACAATGGATTAGCTGCATTTGTCTTAATTTCTTATCTACAGCCCAATGTCCTTTCTCTTTAGAAACATGTATGTTTGCTTTTGCAATATTAGCTTTGTTCAAATGTTGGACAATGTAAAGAGGAGCTAGGATGTAGGTAACCTAATCATGCTTGTTGAGACCACACAAGGGAGAAAGGGAGTCGGAAGAACTGCCTGTGACAATAGCCCTGCTAATTGCCGCATCATATTTTCCTTAAACGTAATACTCGCAGCAGGTGCGTGCTGAGTTACCCTTGCTGCTCCATCATACCCTGGAAAAGATGAACATTTCACATGTCACCCCTCATGGCTTGATGTAAATCAGATGGTGGCACTACAAGTTTTCTAGGCTGTTAGACTCTCTCAAATGCCATTAAATATCTTGTGCCATACAGCAAAATCTCGACTTCACCATTTACCAACCTAGCATGCTCACACAGTGAGTGTAAAAGTATCTCCTTTATACCATCTCAATGCTTTTCTCTGCAGCAGCAAGACACATTTACGTAGCTCTTCAATGTACTGTTCTTAAACTGCATCTTTGTCAGGGCTGCGGAAGGTCTGTGGAAGGCCCTTGACCAAGTGCCCAGCTTTATATTGTTAACAGTTTGACAAGAGAGTGATTCATGTGCAACAACCTTTAATGTTTGAGATTTTGCTGCTGTGGATATTATTTGGAGAGCAATTCAGGTAGGTTACTCTGGGAGCACTGGAGCTAGGGAAGGCTCTTCTCTGATGGGCTTGTGCTGAGCGCTCCTGGTGGTTGCTCTAGCGCTGACCCTGTTAGAGAAAGAAATACAGAATAACACTTTCAGAAGAATAGTGTTGTAATCACATAAAAGAATATCTGGAGACAGTGGGGTGGGCACAGATGGATAGATTATGTCATGCAACACTTTCAACCAGTGGCAGCCTTGGGAAAAGAATTTGTACCCACCAACTCTTTGCAGAAGCATGAGAGATAGTCTGCTTTGGGGACAGTGGGAAGCTTAAGCATATGGCTCCTGTGTTCCCAGCCTGGAGAAGAGAAGGCTTACAGCAGCCTTCCAGTACCTAAAGGGGCCTGCATGAAAGCTGGAAAGGGACTGTTTACAAGAGCATGGAGTGATGGGACAAGGGGCAATGGCGTTAAATTGAAAGAGCGGAGATTTAAATTGGACGTAAGGAAGAAATTCTTCACTGTGAGGGTGGTGAGGCACTGGAACAGGTTGCCCAGAGAAGCTGTGGATGCCCCATCCCTGGCAGTGTTCAAGGCCAGGCTGGATGAGGCTTTGGGCAACCTGGTCTAGTGAAAGGTGTCCCTGCCCACGGCAGGGGGTTGGAATTAGATGGGCTTTGAGGTCCCTTCCAACCCAAACCATTCTGTGATTCTACGAAGTAGGAAATCCCAGAGATGTACTTGGTGATGGGTACTGAGCTCTAAAGCATGAGTCTGACAGAATGCTGGATGTTTGGTTAAATTGCTTTTTTTTTTCATGTGGACACAGTTTGTGGTTGGAAAAAGACTACAGTTAAAAACAAAGAAGAACAACAACAAAAGAACCACCAAAAAACCTGAGCAGTGAAAGTCTTATTTAGGCAGCAAATCCTGCTATCTCCCTGTGGAGGAGTATTGGAAAATTATTACTCTTTATGTACAGACTCATGGTTTGGAGATATGAAGCTCTTGAACTCTAACCAGGAGCTGGAGGAATACCGTCATGATTTTGTTTCTGTTTCATTGTCATTAAAACTGAGATGATAAAATGGCTACAACCGCCTTTACAAGGAGTGAAAGGGTTAGTTAGACAAGTTTTTCAGAACTCTTAAAAAGCTAAAGCATTTACTTTAGTATAAATCTACATATAGAATTACATTAAATAATAAAATAAAATCTTCTTAAAGAGTTGTGTTAGATTTAATGACAACCCCATAATTACAATGGCAATCTCTTAGAAGTCCCACAGAACTTCCTCTAATAAAACATTCCTCGTATGTGGGTGGTTTGGTTATTTTTTTGATAGCTGAATGGACAAAATTAGGATTAGTAAATCAATTAAAAACCCATTGTAAAAAAAAAAATATTTTACAATGAGGATTCAAGAGCTGGTACACTATGTTAAACTAGGATTCAGAAAAGATTAAAATAATTCATTTTTGCTTCATCTTTCATAGAAAGCTGGCTAGTAAAATATCCTCAAGGCCTCTGTTTTGCTTATTGGTTTGCTTTGGATTGTGCTTTTGACAGGCACCATGCCGTTGTTTATGACAGTTACTAGGAAACCTGTGGACTAATAATTTGCTTTTCAGGTATAATTGTCAGGTAAGTGTTGGGTTTGCTTCAGAGTCAGCCCTGATATAACCTGCTAGGTAACAGACTAAATAACATCTGGAAGATCAACTGGTTATGTTGATGTTTCTGTGAAATAAATCAGGTATCTTCAAAAGATATGTCTTCAAGTTACCTAGGAGCATTAAACTAATACTAGAAATGAAAAGTCGAAAATACAATATAGATATTTTACTCTCATTTACTTCCATGTTTTCAGACTTCTGGCATCATCCTGTTGCCTGTTTTTGCAACGGATTAAAGAAAGGAAGCCAATTTTGTTTATTTTATAAAAGAAAGCAAAACAGAAATCTAGCACAGCCTTGGGAAATCTAATCTTGTATTGACTATTGTTAATTATTGTTAGAAGAGGAAACTTTTTTTTGTTTGGCTTCTGGGGCATTTTTAATCTTTTTATTCGTATTTTAGGTATAAAAATGACAGAAGCAACCAAGATGAAGTTTAAAATGAGCTGAAATAATAATAGTCTAAGGAATGTTTAGGACTTTGAAGCTTATCAACAAGGCACAATATTGAAGTATGGAGAAATGACCTTCAGAGGGTTTTTTTTGTGTTGTCAGAGGCATAAACAGGAATATGCAAGGAATACTGTTTTTTCTTTCATGTGTGCTTTTTTGAACTGTTGGTAAACATTATAACTCTCCACCTTTCTGGTCTTTTAGCCACATAATCAATGAGCTGATAGAAACAGAACGGGTTTATGTAGAAGAACTTCAAAGTATAATAGAGGTAAGAAACTCTTCCAAAATTACTTCTGGTGCTTAACCTCTAAGTTATCGCTGCGGGACCACATCCTTCGTGGGTGGAGCGCTCTCACCTCCCACCTTGTGTTTAGAGTACACGGGCTCTGTTAGCCAGATAGCTCAGCCCTGGAGATGGAAAACGAGAAGATGTTTTGAACATCTTTCCTCAGGGCTTAAAGGAAGAGGCACCTTTTCTGGCCCCAGCCCACAGAGCGATAAAAGTTGCATGGTTCTCAAAGTTAGGGACAGAGGAATAGTTCATAATGTGCCTTTTCAAAATATCACCAGTAGGCCTCAGAAACAGCACCCTCGGTCTCCATGGGGCCAGACGCTAAATTTCTGTGAATGTAGGCTTGGAAAACGATTGAGGAAAAGGAAGGCCCTCTTCCCCCTCTTGTTTATTATCCCATGCAGTGTCTGAACAAAGAAAGAGCAGCCTACACTGCAATTATAACTCTTGAGCTTTTGAAACTCGTAGGATACCAGCATACTCTGTGTGCGTGGAGTCTGAGGTCCCTAGTCTGTGGGAGGATGGGGGATGAGTAGGGCTCAATCATGCTTGTGTTTGGGTGGGACTTGAAGGACCAAGTAGTTTCTTTTTACAACCATGAGGTTGCTTTTTTATTGGATTTGATCAGAGCTGACCGCTCTGATAGTTGGTATATTACTTGAGTTTAAAATCTATGCTCAGAATGTTCTTCTCTCAAAGTTTTTATTGAAGAAACATAGTCCGGTTTCTACAAGAAACAACTAAATAATCATGCCAAATACCACAGTTCAACAAATAAATCCAGACTAACCCTTTTGCAATGAAGCAGTGTAGCATAAAGATATGTGTCTATCAAACTTAGCATTTTCCATCCCTACATGACCAAAATGGCTTTTGAATCTTAGGTACATAATTTCCTTTATGTTGTTGTTGTTGTTGATCCAGTAATCTGTCCATTTGTGGTTAAAAATGTGTTTGCATGGCTATCAGGGGTAAAAGCTCTGGGGAAAATTAGAAGCATCTGAAATTCATGGGAGCAACAAAGCAGCTGGCATAGGAAAAGCCTTTGTACGTTCTGTTGAGAACAAAAAAGCCATAGGTTTTGGGGCTTTTCAGTGTCTCAGACACAGTACTTCTTCCCTGGTAAAAACAGACTGGTTTTATTTTCTACTCTTCTCTGCAGGGGTATGCTTCAGAAATGGACAATCCCAATTTAGTACATCTGATTCCATCTGCACTCCAGAACAAGAAGGAAATTCTTTTTGGGAACCTCCCAGAAATCTACGAATTCCACAACAGGCACGTGGGAACTGGTCGTTGTCCTGTGCCCTCGGGTGCTACTGTCATTTCTACTCCCTTTCTGTGGGGTGCCTGGTCACACTCACATGTATGCAGGCAGGAAAAGTCATCCTCGCTTTGCTTCTGTGTGTGTCCTGTAAAACCCATGTGTGGAGAACACATCTTTTTTTTTTTTTGTGAAAGATTATACCCTTTTGTGCATTTACTAGTGATTTTCCCTGGCATTATCCATTTTGAATATCCCTCGTGGCAAGTATTTTACCACCTCTCTTGCTACACTGGTAGATGCCACAGGACTAAATCCTGATGTTCACTCTCCAGCAAAACTCCTCTGTAAGGAAATTTTCTTAGTATTCAGCTTATTTGTTCTATATTTCTGTTATCACATCAGCATTTTTCTTAAGGAATTTTGTCCTTTACATGATCATAAACCTTGCCAGAAGCCTTGTGATCTAGTCCCCATAACTAGAGACTACTATTTATGAACAAGATTAACCTCTTTTTGATCCTCTTTCAAAACACAAAGCTTAGGGTTACTTCTCTAAATGTCCTGCTTTTCCTAGACTTCATTAAGTAAAACTGGGTGTAGGCAAAGTGAGAATTTAGGAATTCTTTTGGATAACAATTGCTCATGAGATGTAACAAACAATTGAACTAACTCACTCACTCACTCTTTTACAAGTTTCAATATTATGCCAGAGTAGTTGATACATAGTAGAAAAATTCTTTTCCAGTTGATTTATTATTTTGAAAGAATGTGTCTTCCATTTGGAGGAAGAGTTCCCCTCCCTGCACAAGCCTGGCCTGTCTTTCCCTAAAGGCTTAGCACATTGACTGCCACTGCCCAAGCCTTTGGACTCCATCCCTTATTTTCACTGCTCTCTGATTAGGCAATTGCGTCTGGCAGAGCTTTGCTGTCTTTGCGAGCTGTTCTGAAAAATCCACATAACCAAATGGGAAGGAGTGTTTGGGCTACATATTGGCAACCAGTCTCAATAGCCAGAGGAAGCAGATGTATCAGATGCTTGTGAGCAGATGAAAATGTGATAATATTGGTGATTTGGGCAATCAGCTGTGAACCACATCCCATTTTTCTAAAAAATATATATTTATTTCTGTGTCAGAATTGTTACCTTCCCTGTTGAATCCTCTTACTACAAAAATGTAGGCTTTAAATTGGATTTACACAGAAGATAGCACACAGTCTGAGTGGGATGTTACATTACTTTTTGCTTTCCTTTTTCCCTTTCAGGATTTTCCTTAAGGAGATAGAAAATTGCATTGAAAACCCTGAGCTTCTTGCTCGATGCTTCTTGAAAAGAGTAAGTAAATCCTTTTGCAGGTTTGTATGAATATCTATGGTCTTATCCTACAGTACTTACAGATTTACTCCTATCCTTTCACTCTGATTGCTTTTGTGAATGAGGGAAACTCACATAAGCAGATATTCCAAAATTAAGCCACAGTTAATAAGTGTGTATTCTGAAATCTGAACCTTTACCTGGTTTCCTGACAGGAACAGATCTGTTACCAGTGTTTTGCCAATGTATTTTAAGCCCTGTTTAAAAAGCAAACAAACAAACAAACACCCCCCATGCTTTTCATATCAGACAAATCTACACCAACAATCTGATGTATCCCAGATACCAACTTAGTGTAAATAAGCAGAGACCGGTATCACGGCAGATTGCTCTGAGGGCAGACAGTACATCCTGTTCCTGCCTTATCTTATCTCCTTTTCTCTGCACCATTTAGGAGACTTACTCCCCTAGAACTGGTCCAGCAAAGTCCATCACCTTCCTTGCATGGTGAAACCCCACCAGCTCCATAAGACTCTGTGAAGACAATTGCTTTATTTGCTAGCATAGTTCAACAACCAAGTGGGATTCTCCCCACTTGGACGAAGTGGTGAGGATTAGCTGTTTGTTTAAAAGTGGAGTGAGCTCAGAAAGCTCAAAGCTTGTGCGTAGCTTTGGTCAGATGCAGGTGTCTTCGCTTCCTGTAACTTTTGGTGCCTGAGATCTGCAACTCTTTCCTCAGAGAGCTCCCAGTCATGTCCCTCCCCCACACCATTCCCCCCCTCCAGTTAGCATGGCTGTTAGTTCTGTTTCCTGTCACTTAACAAAAGGTGCTTGTTTATATAGCACTCATTCAGAGGCCCTACTGGTTAGAAAAAACCTGTTTGGGTGGGTTGCTACCGTTTTCATAGTCGGACAAAACTGAATAAGATCCTGTGTTTTGCACGGGAAATGGAAGAGGCATGAGAAACGGGAAAATCTGTCCCTGTCTCTGGAGTCAAAGGTACTGCTTCCACTGTGGACTACATCTAGTATTTGCTGCTTTTCCAGGGCACATGTTGAATCTTTTTTTTTCACAAGGTGCTGTATGAAATACAGACAGATTTGGATGAAATACAGGTACCCCAGTTGGCAGAGGTGTTGAGCACTGCCACATCTCTAAGTTCATTGGGAACTATGAACATGTGATACTTCCAAAGGGTGGGCCCCCAATTTACAGACCGGTCAGGCTGAAGAGCATCATACGTGTATAAATGTGATTGTATCATATAATCATAGAATCACAGAATGGTTTGGGTTGGAAGGGACCTCAAAGATCACCTAGTTCCAATCCCCTGCCATGGGCAGGGACACCCTCCACTAGACCAGGTTGCCCAAAGCCTCATATGTCCACTGTATTATTTTCTGTTTAGCAGTGAAGCATTTAGACCTACTAAGGAATATGTTGTTATCCTAAGATTCAGATGCTGAGCAGGAAAATATTGTGGTGAAGTCAACATGCAAAATAGGATAAACACTCTCTGAAGAATGCAAACCTTTGAAATCCAAAAAGCATAAAATAGTCTGTATGTTGTGAATATCCCTGGATTTGAAGATAAATTCTTGATACAGAATTGATCCTGTAATTCTGCTGAAAGTTCAAATCCCATGTTTAACTTTTATACCTTATGTCTCTCTGTAAAAACAGCTGTTGAGCTGAATTTTGCTCACTATTCTACTGGTGCAAAATCAGCAACACTAAAGCTATGGTTCGGGTATGATGAGGTGAAAGAAAATCAGCCCCTCTGTCACCTTTGCATATTGGTTTCTATGGCCTAGTCAAACAACACTAAATCTATTGAATAGGAGGTTAAATCATGCATTTGCTTTCTATTTCAAATTTGGCGCTAAGAAAGCAGAAGCGTGTCTCCTGAGGTGTCTCTGCTCGCACAGTAGCACCTTTGATTCAAGAACTTGCCCTTATGTTCTGTTTTTAGAAGAAGCCACATAAAGTCCAGAAGTTTGTTGTTTCTGTTGGACTGCCTTTAGGAGGCACAAACAAAAGTCTGGTTGTGTGTTTGTGTTCCCCACGATTTGGCAGCTTTTTACGTCTTCCTGCTGAGCAGAGGCTTCTGGCTTGCTCTGTGAGTTATGACCGTGCTTGCTTTGGCATGAGGGAGACTGAGACAGCTGCTGTTCAACGTGAAGCCAAGTGCTGGGAGGAAAAGCACATTGTTGCAGTTACTTCTCCACTTCTCTTTCTTCGTATGGGTGTAGCCATCCTGCCACAACATCATGGTGGGCCTGTGGTTAGGAACAGACTGATTTTCAGAGTCGTACTTGAAGAACATTACCCTGTCTGATCACACTGGAACTTTTCAGTCATGATTCCAGAGCTGCTTGAAATTGTGCTGAGAGCTGTGGTGGGACACCCTGGTGCCTGAGTCCCTCCAACCCCTGCCAGTCATTCCTCTGCCATGTCCTCACACACTCTCCCACCTCCACCAGTGCCACCTGGTCAGCTTTCACCATGGATGGGAACACCCTTCTACTCAGGTGATGGCATAAACAGTCTACAGAGTCCCAGCTTATTTCTCCTCTCTGGCTTCCTCCTGGAACACGGTAGCAGAATCAGGTGAAGAATGAGCCAGAAATGCCACTCTTCTACTCCCTTCTGCTTAGCCTGACCTCGTTAGGGCACCATCTTCATATGAACTAAATTACAAGGAAGACAGCTCAACTTTGCCCACATTGCAGCTATTATACCATCACCGAGATGCTTGACCTTGATTAAAGCTTTGTGTGGCAAGGACTGCACAGATGCTCCATAAGGGGAGGGATGTGTACTGAATGCCTTGCAGGATGGGTCTTCTAGTGCTTTATCTGCAACAAGAGGGACCCTCTGGGCTGATCTGCTAACCACAGGGCTGGAAAGAAGGAAAGCTTACCAGTCCAAGGCAAGAATACCCAGGAAGAAACAAAAGTGAGTCAGACTGCTTACCACCATGTGCCAGGTGAGGTGTCTGGCAGGAGTGACTCACTGTGGATTCGTTTTGCTAACCTTGGAAAAAAGAGAATCATTTAATAGAAGCCGGCAGTTGGGGTATTTGGTCAGTCAGCATTTAGGAAGAGGAAGCTATCTGTGAAAGGACTGTAGCAGCTGATGAGAAACCTGTGAGCTGGATTCAAAGGGCTAAATTCTAATCTGAAGCAAAATTTCTTACTAAATCAGCGATCAAAAAGGTAACTGGAACTGTGCATATATGCCATGTGCGTGAACGCTTAAAAAGATCTCGGGATGCAAATCACCGTGGAAAGGAATAGCACTGCAGGAGAGATGAGCGTGCTGTAACAGTACCAGCCAGAAAGCACAGCCTCTGGATGTTTTAAGACTGGGATTTGAGTCCTTAGGAAGTTAATTATTTCTTGGCATTTTAGAGTCTGATCCTGGTAATTTCATCAGGAATTTCCTGTTCCTTACACTATTACAAAACTTAAAAGTGTATTTAAAGATGTAAGTATCTGCCTGAGCAGGTGTCACTGATTTAGGCAGCAGCAGATTGCGTTGGCATAGTGTGGATCCACTATAGCAAAACTGCTGGTAGCTTGTTGATTATTTTACCTTTTCTTTAAACTTAAGTTGGTACTCTCGTCTTACTCCTAATAGTGCTCTTGAGTGTCACCCTCTGTTTCCTTGCCCAGTCCTGTTAGGTTCCTGTAAGCCAGGAACAAATTGTAATGCTTGATCACACTTTGTTATTACTTCTAGTTTTGTGGGGTTTACCCCCTGCTAACCTTCCTCCAAGGCAACGTGTACAAACAATTCTATCTGTGTGAAGAAAACACTGAGCTTATTTTGAAACGCCACCATTAGTGCTCTGTTGAGTCACAGTGGAGCCTTTTTGTATTGCGTAATCCCTAACACAGTAAGGTGTTGCGTGGCATAGTTCTGCTTTCACGGCTGAGTCATCAAGGTGATGCCAGTATAGGTCTATAGAGGACGATAACAGCAATACTGATTTCTTCTAGTAACTCGGTGCAGAAGAAAACGCTTTCCCCGCACCAACAGCGTCTAGGCACTGCCAAGGGGGCTGAAAGCGCAGAGGCAAGAGCCAGGAATTCCCAAGATCTGTTTTTGACTCTTTGACTCACTGAGGTCACGTCCACCAGGATAGGTGCAGATGGGAAGCTCCCCGCAGGTCAGACACAGCCAGCCCTGCTCAGGAATCTATATGGCACTGCTCCACGGTCCCGTGGCCGCAGGGCTTCTCTGCTGACCGGGTGTACAATTAGTGAGCCCAGAACCTGGCAGAGGAACGCCTATCTGTCTGTACCCACCCACATACTGTAAGGAGTTTGAGATACGTCTCTCTGGGGTTCTGTAGAGATTGCCTTAGTTTTCACTGAAGTCAGTGAGATTTTTTGCCGTGACCTTCAGTCAGAGCACCTGGCCTGTGGTCAGAGGTAAATAGAGGTTAAGTGAATCCACCCACTTCTAATTCAGATAAGACAGAGTTTAAGCTCTTCCACCTGCCTGGCCCAGAACATCAACAAGACAGACTTGCTGCTGTTTAATCCATCCTTGTACTACGGAGAGCCAACACTATTTTCAAAGTGTTTTGAATACGCAAACCTTGGCTGAGCGGTGAGCGCTGTTAGCAATGACCAGTCTGTGCCAGCACTGTTACCAACATTTACATTTCTAATGTTTTGTTTTGTTTTCAAACCATGGATTCTCCTCTCTGGAAGATAACAATTTTGCAGTTAGATTATGTGTCTTACAGTCTCCCTGCTTTGTTCAAAAAAGTAAGAGGGGGGAAAAAAAATCTACTTTCAGGTGTATTTAACTTTACAGGAGTAAAATTTGGTGGCTTCAATGTATTTTTTACAGTGTTATCCCCATGAATTAATTAGTTCATGTGTTAGGAAGGTAAGAAAAAGTGTGACTCAAAGCAAATGCTCTGTGGATTCTTTTTTCTCACCTTACTTACACTCTTCTTTTCTTGCAGAAAGAGGACCTCCAAATATATGAAAAATACTGTCAGAACAAGCCGAGGTCTGAAGCTCTCTGGAGACAGTGTGGAGACAGCATCTTTTTCCAGGTGGAATTTCATTGCAGACTAGCAGTGCAAGACCATCAAAGCTTGTTTTCCTTCTGTATCTCTTCTCTCATAGAAAACTTAGAGAAGTACACAGACTTTTCTGCGTGCTTCTCATACTGAAGGCAGGTGCTCAGGATGTGTCAAGGTGCTCTCTACAGAGGACTATGTAGGTAGAGTAGCAGGTAGCTTCCCTGGACAGGAGCCTGACTCTTTGGGCTATACCCAAACCAAAGAAGTGCTGGCTTCTTTGCAAATCCCCGATGACCACAATCTCAGGAGCAAGGCATACCAGATTTTGACACTAAGCTGAGCCTAAACATTAGCATAAGAAATGTGGAAATTCCTATGCAGATGGAACAATTTCAGTTAATTCACAGACTTTGAATCTTCTGATTACCAAATGATAATGATTTTGGTGTCTTGTGGGTACTTCAAAAAACAATTTTATTTTTCCTCCTTGTTGTGTCTTACAGGAATGTCAGCGTAAATTGGATCATAAGCTCTCGCTTGATGCTTATCTCTTAAAGCCAGTCCAGAGAATCACCAAGTACCAGTTGCTGTTAAAGGCAAGTTCTCCATGACAGTGCTAATTGCAATGCATACCTTGTTTTACTGACAGAACTGCATATCAACATTATTCTCGGAAGGACTACCTGGAAATAAATCCTCTCTTTGTTTTTCAACAAATGCTTTTGTAATGCTAAGTTGTAAAATGATAACAAACAGTCAAAGAAAGGACTTCTATTTCAGAATAAGTACTGCTATTACTTAGCAGTACTTATATACTATGAAATAGCAGTATATTATTTTAAGTATACATATAAAGTAAGATTTCATATAGTAAGTATTCATTGTTTTATTTATCTTTAAACAGAAATTGAATTTGTCTTTATTGGATCAGTGTATGGTCTTAGAGTTTGAAAATGGGAATTGATGCTTTAAATCCTGTCTCTGACATCTGTCCCTGTTTAGCAAAACTCTTTCAGTTCCCTGAACCTGATATTTTCCCGTGGCTATGACTTAAATCTTCAGAAGAAGCCACTTCCTTTTGGTGCTTCCATTTTAAAGATCCAGCTAGGAATAAATTCTCTGTAACTTTTCCACAGGATGAATATGTGAACTTCCCTCTTCATTTGCTTGGAACCATGAGTGGTCTATGCTTGAAATTCTGGTCTGAACTGTGCAGCAGGAAATATATGCTCTCAAACCAATGACATTTTTTTAAGATGGTGGCTTAGATTTCTGTCTTCATCTCCTCAGTTCTTAAAACTAGTATTTATTGACTTTTCTTATAGGAAGGTCATGAAGGTGAATTATGTGCTGTTATCAAGACTGTCATGAAACTTCACTTGAAATTTGCAATGAAGACTTTAGGCTGAAATTTTATTTGCTAATACTTACCATGGCACTGATTAAATTGTGCCAGTTTAAGCCACGTGAGAATGTGTCTGGTCATTCACTTGTGCAGTATTTGTGTGACCTGTTTATTGACTTTGCACAAAACTGTAGGGGGATATGAACAAGGATGCAACCACTGATTCCAGCAGACTTATATCAATGTAATCCAGAACTAAATTTGGCTCTATTTCTTGAAACTATTCTGTGACAGTGGAGAAAATGTCAAGGTCTTCAGCAGA
Source organism: Psophia crepitans (assembly GCA_013399095.1). Lineage (NCBI taxonomy): Eukaryota > Metazoa > Chordata > Aves > Gruiformes > Psophiidae > Psophia > Psophia crepitans. Next base: position 631,338 of record VWZZ01007696.1, on the reverse strand, counting down.
GCAAGAGTAAACCACATTCTACTTTTAATTTGAAATATGACTGTAAATAAAACCAAGATTAGATCAAGGAGTAAAATTCTCAGGCAAAACAGGTTGCAGCCGTTGGGGTTGAAGCTGGTCAGACCAGTTTTGTACTTAGCAACAACACATTGGCACTGACATTTACTTTGTCAGGGATGATGAGACCTGTGAAGATGGTGCACTCTTTCCCTGGCAGCAGAAGCATTTAAAAGTGTAGGAAAATGGGAGTCAGTGAAAAATTGGTAACAAACACGTGCCTAAGAAGCTGCGTGCCTTGAGTGATTGGCAGACTAGTTCTAAATTCTGGGTCACAATTATTGCAACGCTTTGGTTTCAGTCACTTCAGCTAATATTATAAAGCACCATGTCCACTCTATAGGGAGCAGGGATCCATTCTCGTCCTAGAAATTGTGCAACAGGTGCTGTAGAAATGCATCCTGCTTTTACATTGTAAGCCAAGCACTTGGCTTAGTCACCCAAGCACTTGAGGAGATACTGCTGCTGTTTGGGGTTTGCAAGAGCTACCTTTTTGCAGCCCTGTTTTACAGGAACAGAAGTGCCTCAGCTTTTGGATTAAAGGATTTCCAAACTCAAAATATGGCTGAAATGAAAACCATGTCAATGACCACCACTGCTGAAGGGACCTAATTCTTACTATAATAAAGATTGCTAAAGTTAGCAGAGTCTTGATTCATTCCCAGGTGTATTTCTGGAGCGTGGTTTCTGTTGACGTTGTAGTCAGCATAAGGAAACAAAACCAAAGTCACTTACTGTATCGTTCTTAGTGAGGTTCTATTATTACAAGAATTTATTTTGTAGTTTCTTCACAGCTTGCATTTCTGAAGTGAAAATTGGATCCAGCCAAAAGCTTCTTTCATTCCACTGGTAGATATATAGGGTAGGGCCAAGTCAGTAATGACCAATTAAAGGCTTATTGGGTTATGAATTGTGTCACTGGAACTACTGTCTCATTAGCAACCAATGAACTTATTCTTTCAGCTGATTAATGGTTGCAGATTCCAAGCATCAAAATCACAGTAATCAGTTATCTTACTACTTTTGGTTACAGTCATCTTACTTTTTCTGTTTAATGGTAGGAATTCTGATTGGCTTTGGTTTCAAATTCTGTGGTGTAGTCTTGGGATCCTCCAGCTGCTTTGAGATTCATGCCTTCTCAAGGCTGTACCAAACATATGTGGGTTTGTATCTGCTAATCTTTTCTTCCCTAGATGCTTTTAGCAAAGGTACAGGTCTGATCTGATCTCAGGTGGATACTTGTTGGCAGTAACTGCTTTCTATGCAGGACAGTGGGGAAAAAACAGTCTGTGCATCTGAATCAGGTTCAGGGCTCCTCTGTAGGCAGAAGAGCAAGAGGCAAAGCAGTTAATTTCATTTAAAATGAAAAATTTAGTGTCTTTCAGGATTTGCATAAGTTATAACTGCTGGTTACAGGAAGAGAATTAAGTCCTGAGCTGTGACTAGAACTTTTCAAGCAAAGGACTCAATAGAAATAAGAAAAGGCATCCCTGTAAGAAACTGTACTGGGCTATGTAAGTAGTTGGCCCTAAATATTTGGAATTCTAAACAGGATCTCGGTATGTGAAGTGATTACAGAAATGGAGCCCTCAATGTTTTGTTTGTTTGTTTCTTTGTTTTGGGAACGTGCTTCTTAACTTCTACAGAAGCTTTCAAGCACAATATAATGTTTGATGAATATTTGCTAGAGGTCATCGTTGTTCTGCAAAATTACTATCTCAAAAAAGGTTCTCAAATTTGCAAATGTAGATTGTAGTGCAGGCATAGAGAATAAGAGGTGGGGAAGATTTATAGTAATGTGACCTACTTCCCCTCCCCCCCCAAAAAAACCCCAAACAGCTGAAACATCTGTCTTATAGATTAAAGAAGTCTTGTTTATTTTAAGGAAAAGAGATGTGTGAGATTATTTGACCATAAGTCTACACAGGAAGCGATTTTTTCTCAGGCAGGATTTCTTTATCTGACAAGAGCTTGCTCAGACCTGACAAGTAGAATGTCAAACCTGCCAAATTCAGAGTAGAAATTAATTTATATTTTTAACAGTGGTAATAAGTACCTTGGGGAACAAATTGCAAAGGGTAATGGTGAGTTCTTTAACAGCTGAAATCGTTATATTAAGATTGAGTTTCTTTTCTAGCAGGTGTGGAGTAAAAAAACCCAGCCTGGATGTAATTCTGTGACACGCAAAAAGTTAATTGTAAATATCTCAGAATAGTGCTGTCTCATCTTAAATGAACCCATAAAATTTGAAAATGTCCAAAAGGTCAAAATGTATGTCCTCAGTGACAATCCCGGTGAATGCCCTGTTTGGTTTTGTGTGTGTGGCGTGGGTTGGTTGGTTTGTTTTTTCCTATAGTTCTGCTACTTTGTCTGTGCAGCACAAATTTCAGGGAGGATTGTCTAATGGTGGCTTCTGCTATAAGAAATTTTAAAGTAGTTTTCATATTTATTTTTTTTTAAATCAGGAAATGCTGAAGTGCAGTAAGAATTCGGAGGGTACTGCTGAACTGGAAGAAGCCCTGGCCACAGTGCTTGATATCATCAAATCAGTAAATGACTCCATGCACCAAATAGCAATCACAGGATATGAGGTATTACTTGCTGCTGCTCTTACTCTGGTCTTGACCCATTCAATGTTCCCCCCATCACTGAGCGTGCTGGGCCCATGCCAAAAGCCTGTGCCACACTCTTGAAGGATGCCACTCAGTGGCAAAAATACATGTCAACCTGTCGTGTGGAGGTGGGGATGTGAATGTGGCAAATGTGGTCCTTCCGAGTAATCACACCAAAAACTCATTTGTAGGTGGAAGGCAGAAAGTGTGACAGACTAACTAAAGAAACCACGTGAAACTCTGTGACTGCTGTGCAACTCAAGGGTTTCCAAATCTTTTGCGCTTAGGGAGGAAAATTTGGCTTCCATTTTCAGTGGGTAGTAGAATCTATTCCAGTGACCGGCGAACTCATTATTTGAATCGTGAAATAACAACCACAGTACAAATCAAAGGCCACAAATGTCTGCTGAAACTCCATTTCTTTGCTGAAACTCCATTGAGGTCATATGACTTTCAAGAACTAGCGCTGCCTACATGAAATGAGGCCTTAAGTGAGAAGTGGAAGCGATTGACACAAAGGAGAAACATGCCTGGTGAGACGAGGTTGAGGATGATGTGGTTGTCCATTTTGAAATAGCTGCAGAGTGAAAATGTCGAGAGAAGAAAAACTGGTACTGTGAAGCTGGGTTCAAATAATTGTTGGATCAGAGTAATAGGGTTTAGTCTGGACACCAGAAAAACAGTACATTGTGCAGAATGTGACTTCCCGAGAAAGTGCTGGGGTCTACACTGACTGTGTCTGGGTGGGAAGAGTTATTCTGTGTTTTGCAGGATGGAATGGCTTCAGGATTTTTAATTTCTATAGTTCTGGCTTTTGTGCAAGCGCATCTAGTAACTGAGGAGACCATGTCCTCTGTCAGCACTATTTTCTAAATGAATTTAGCTGCTTGCTTGGCTCTATGTCATGGATCCACTGCTGTACAGAGTTGGAAATGCTGCTGTGGGTTGTGTATTAGATTTGCCATGAGAATGTGAGTTCTTATTCCGCAGGAGCTGTTCTGGGTTGAATGCGAAGCAGCAGCCGCCTTGTTATGTTAGTAAACACGTAGACTAGCCTGTGGATCAGAGAAACACCAAATGTCCTAAGGATAGCTTAGGTCTCCCAAACCTGACAAACTTCAGTAAACCACATACTTTACCCCAGTCTTCTGCACAGCTATGAGCTATGAATTGATCAGTGGGGTCTTGCGCTGTATGTCTTTGCACTAAGAGCTGGGTTTAGATTAAGAATATCCCGTTGTTTTCCTGCTTGGTTCAGATTAGCAGTACCTTTTTGATATTCTTTCCATCTGATTTTCAAGTTTTCCAAGTTTTCTCAAGGTAGGAGAAGCCTACTATATTCAGATTTGTTGGCTGAACAGGAATAGTTCATTAGCTTTTTAAATTCTCCAACATACAAGGTCAAATCTGGTGTCTGACTGTTTCTGCCATTGACAATTCTTAAACAATTCTTTAGAAATATCTCTTCTGATGGAGCAGAAATGCTATATATTTTTGAATCTTCACTGAACAAATTTAATTTCAGTAACACAAAAGAAAACACTGGTCGTTGGTTGTTTATACTGGTGTAATTGGATGTAAAAAAAGTATTGTCAGTTATACATTTTATTTAGATGTAGAGAGAGAACCCAGCTGCTTAAAGTGACTCGCTACAGATGAGGATTTGACCAAATATATTTAAACTGCTACTGATACAACCCTGATAAGACCTTTAAAGCTGAATAGTAAACCAATTTCTATTCTGTATGTTTTATTCCTATCTGTATTTCCTGAGAATGAAAAGAAACTTGGTTCACTTCAGTAGTTCAGCCTTCCTTTTAGTTTTTCTACTCTTGAGAAGCTGTTTTGTTTTTTTTAAAGCCAGTGGCAAAGCTTGTGTTCCCTTTTCCATCTCAGTAGAACAACTTTCCCACGTGGCACTTCTGTTTTGTGAAAATGTTTTCCTGCAGCAATATAAATGAACATCAAGACATATCTCTGCTGCTTTCAGGTTTCTCAGACTTTCTTTTATGGACTTTCTAGGGCCAGGTGTCTTTGTCCTGGTGCCACTGTTCTCAGCAGTGGTTTTGCTTGATGTGATTTTTTTGAGTCACTTGTTGCAGTCACCTGCTGACTCCTCTTTGAGGTTTCCAGCAACTGCTGCACAAACCGGTAACTTGCACATTGCTGAACATTTTACCTTGTTCCACAATTTCTCTTTTTAAACAATCAAATCTGTATATGCATGAAAGACAGGACTTTTCCTGTGTGGTTTTTGTTTGGTTTGAGTCCATTTGGTCTCAGCACTGAGTCTTTTACAGCCTTCTAGGTGTCAGGAGAAAAAGCTTGTGGAAGCTTCTCTAAACCATTCCCGTTATGGCTAATTCTGAGTGTCTTAGAGATGCATTTCAGAAAGACTCTTTAAAGCCTGGACATTATTATTGTAGACTTGAATCCATCAACATGGGCATTGGAAGCTCATGGATACAGCACGTCTTTTACTTCCCCAGTTTCTGCTATTTCTGACTCATCCTCAAAGAGAAAGGCAGCTTTCCTCCTGTGCTTCCCAGCTTAAATGTACGTAGTCACAGCAATTTTACAAAAAATTGTTTTTAAACAATTCTGTAAGGAATAGGCAGAAGAGCTTCTCCAAGAAAGGTACCACATTACCCCGAGCAGAGGGGATCTATCCAGATTCCTATCCATACAAATGTTGAGGACATCCTTTTGCCTATTCCTTACTTTCAAATCTCAGAGTAGTTTTTTACTCAGGAATTCAACAGAGCATCTGTTCCTTTTCAGCTTCTACTTCTGAATTTGCTTTCCATGAAATGCCAGATAGTAGGTCCAAGGACTAGGTTTTTGCCTCTGCTTTGTTAGCTGAACCAGACAAAGTGGAACGCAGCTGCTGTGTAGCCCGATGCTAAGAGCATTCCTGAGATGGTTTGTTACCTGATTATTAAATGGGGTGAAAGTGTGAAAGCGGATGAACCCAATAATTTTTCCACCCTGTCCCACCTGTCCTGGGTGCTCAGCTGTGATGCCAAATGAACACCTCCCACAGCTCATGAAACCACACCCATCTTGTGGAGTCTTTCCCACACAAGCATGATAGGAATACTTGCCTAGAACAGCTTTCAGAGAAGGATATTACACCAGCAGAAAAGCAGGTTTTGTGGCAGCTACATGAATGCTCCTAATTGCATATGATATTCTGCTTCTCAGACCTGTGCACATGAGACTTCAGGAGCTGAACTCTTGCATAAGGAATTGCTAACATGTAAGTTTGGGGTTGGTCTTGTTTTTTCTTTTATTTTTAGGAAAAGCTACCAAAAAAGTGGAGTAAATCTCGGAGAGCAGAAGTTTTAGAGATGTTTCCTACTATCATCCTTTGTATCTATGGAAGTTTGTCCACGAGTTATGCAGCGCTTAAGCCATTCATATGTATATATCATCTTCCATAAACATGAGTCGCAGTGTATTGTTCTAACAGGGAATAGTTATATTTGAGATAATGATCAAATCCTCTGTTTTAAATAAACTTTCTTTAGGACAAAATACCGCTGTCTACTAGCACAAGTTACAAGAAAAAGTGTTTTCCTCTCTATTTGCTGCCCACACCAAAGAGAGAATCCAGGGCTTGTGGGCTAATATTCACAGTCTTTTGTGGGATTGCTACAGACTGCCAACCCTGTCCATCCTCTTTCTCTGCGGTGATAGCCTCCCTCTTCGCTTGCTGTAGTCCCAATCCTAAATCCAAGATTGAAGAGACAGACCTATCATGAGAGTTGAACTGAGCTTCTGGATCTCAGTGCTGTATCGAACAGTGCCTGGAGTGGCAGGAGCCTCTTGCTGTTGTCACAACTATGTAGAAAATATGTTTAGTTTTTTTATTTAGCTTTACATCTCATCAGTATGCTTTTCACAGGCTTGCAGTTTATACCCTCATACATATAAATAAAACACACAGTCCTGTATGCACAAATAAAAAAATCCAACTCTATATATTAGAGATGAGAGACTGTTATAGAAATTACTGAGGTTTTTTGAATGCTTTGGAGAGTCTAATAATACCCTGTCATGGAGTGGAAAAGTACTTAATCAAACCCTGGTTTTGCAGTTGGATTTAGGGTAGAGTTTTGGGAGTTAGAGGGAGAACAGGTTACAATCTGTAGTTTAAGAAACCAGCCATTCCCACTTGGGGCCAGCATCGTCACCTTATAATCAACAGAACATACAAATGCTGAAAATAAGTACTTTAATAATTTACTGAGTTTATTCCTTCAATTTATTACACAAAGCACTCCTAGAAAAACTTGCTGCTAGGGTAATTATGTTTATCATTATTTGCTGAAGCCCATTACCATACAGATGTTGCCATGTCCCCTCTCCACATATTGCTACACTCTTTAGTACTGAACTGTGCTATAAATGTTTGTGCCAGTGACATCTGAGACAAATATTTATATATCAGTTGAAGTATTTACCCATTAGTGGTCCTCAGACAAGGGCTTTAACTTAGAAATGTCTGGTTCCTGCTTAGTTTCACTCTGCCTCAGGTACTTTTATAGCTCCTTGGTGCATTTACTCCCTCTTTGCCCAGGGCTGTTGAGCGTTGCATAGTTTGCAGATGGTGAGCCGAGAAAGCATTGACAAAGCTTTTAAAGACTATTTTGAAAGAGGAGGGAATTACACACCTACATACCCCTAGGCACCAACCTATGTCTTCAGACATCTATGTGTCTTTCAAGGTTTTGCCCAGGGATAGAAGCAGCTCGTAGCAGAGCAGAAACTGAACCTAGGTCTTTCAGAGTCACCACCTTTGCTTGGGTATCTGGACTGCACTGGGCCTTCATGCTGCATTGCAGTCAGGAGTCTTGAAACCAAGTTCTTGTCAGAAGATACTTTCTCTGAGGTCATCAGAGGGGACAGCCTGTGTGTCGGATCCAAAGGGGTCCTGAGACAGACCTTAGATACTTACTGCGAACGGGGAGGCAAACTGGGAATTATGGACATGGAGAAAAACAGGCTAATGGTTATATGAAGAAACCACACAAGTTTAGCAAGGAGACATGAGCAGATGGGATTCCAGCTACAACATGTCCACTCTGCAATGCAGGGGATGCCTAGGCATTATGCCTCTGTCTGCACACTTAAACACCACGGGGGAAAAGAACTGTGCCTGGGATTACCCTAGTTTGAACCTGATGTAGACTCTCTTTTTTCCTTGCTTGCTAGGGGGATGTCGGTGAGCTTGGCAAGCTGTTGATGCAAGGTTCCTTCAATGTGTGGACTGACCACAAGAAGGGGCACAACAAGGTGAAGGACTTGGCTAGATTCAAACCGATGCAGAGACACCTCTTTCTCTACACAAAGATGCTGCTTTTCTGCAAGAAACGGGAGGAGAACACAGATGGCCATGAGAAGTCAGCTTCGTACAGCTTCAAAAATTCGTTAAAGGTAATAAATGTGGTAACGGTGGGGTAGAGAAATAAATCTGGTGTTCTCAAAACACAGGGATATTTTCATGTGGAGACCTGAAGAAGGTACACATATCTGGAGCCATCTTGCACCCTTGAGTAAATGAAAGCTTCCGTTGGAGACAGACCCAGCCACATGTTCTGCAACTCCAGACGTGAACCTTGGTTTTGCACTTCAATATGAATGGGCACCTTTTGTGTTCTTGCCTAGCATCCCACAAAGAGAAGCAAGCCTGGACAGACTTGCATCTCTCATTGTTCTGCCTATAAGCATCCTCCATGTTCAGTTCTATTGCAAATTTTGCTATTGACATCAGCTGAGCAGATACATTCTGTGGCAGTTATAGCTACGGATGAATCACAGTGCAGTAGAAGTGCCCTTTTATTTGCAAGAGTGACATTTCCAGATATGAATCAGGACATTTGCTGTTAAGATGAAATTCACAAGGAGGCCAAATTTTTTTCCCTCAAGCACATTGGTGTGAAACTTGTGACTTCAGACAACTAGCATGGGTCATCAAGTGTAATGCTGCAAACTTACTACAGGGTAACCAGAGAGGAATTGTAATAGAACCTGGTTCAAGCAAACCAATTCATATAAACATTTAAAGTGTCTCCCTGTGGAGATAGCAGGAATGATGACAAAGCTGTTTAAATCTTCAAATCTAATGCTGAGACAAATCAGAACAAGGGGGATGAACAAACACAGGAAAAACATGGGAAGCTGGCAAGTATATATATATAGAGACTATAAATCTTACCAAGCTCTCTTCCATCCCTCTTTCTCTCCCACCGCAACAGGTCAGTGATGGCAAGTTGAAAATACCATCTTACTCAAACTGAAAATTTGTATAGGTGGACAAGAGCCAGGATAGGGTTGAAAACTCACCCACAGTTCAAGCAAAAAACCTGGAGAGGAAAAACTCACGATCAGACTTTAGCCTGTGTTACTTCTGAGCATTTAGGTTTTTTATTTATTCTTCCTAAATAATCAAAAAGATGAATGATAAATTAGATGTTGAGAAATAACAAGTTCTGAATTTTACTTTTAATGACTCCCTAAGGTGCAGAAGTGAATGCAGCCTTTTAAAAATGCTTCCCAGAGGAAAAAGAGTTTAAAGATTATTGACATCTACCCAATTTCAGCTGCTTCTTTTCTATTTTGAAACAGATGAGCACTGTGGGCATTACAGAAAATGTAAAAGGGGATAACAAGAAGTTTGAGATCTGGTACAATGGCAGAGAAGAGGTCTATATCATTCAGGTAACAACAATCCTTTTTTTTTTTTTTTTTCTTTCCCCAAGGACTATACTTCCTTTCAATTGAATTGTTTTTAAGAAAGTTTTCAGTTTCATGGCTTCAACTGTCCTGTACACTCAAGAAATAATAGTCATCGGAAGCTTCATTGTTGTGTTGGCACTGAAATTGCCAATTGATCATTGTGAAAATGGTCATGATTTTGGGTAAATGTGGAAACAAAGTAGTGGAAAATTACTTGGAATGCTGGATAGAAAAGCAAGGACTGAACCTTAGATTCATGGTAACTTTTTCTTCCTCTGCTTTGCTCAAAGCTGTCCACAGCATTCCATTCCTTGGGAAAATTGAGAGCAAATGTAGGTCAGGGCAGCCAAGCGACTGGCAGCATGCTTTAACTAAATCTGTTTTGACTTTTCCTCTTATGTTCTCAGGCATCTTCTGTTGAGCTGAAAAACACCTGGATTTCAGAGATTCGCAAAGTCCTGACAGGACAACTGGAGGCATGTAGAGGTAGGACACACAGTGTGAGATCTGGTAATGTTGTCTTCCTTCTGTAAATGTGTGTGACAAGGTGAGCTGGGATGAGTTATGGTGCTGTCAGTAGCACCAGTGACGTCAGCAAGAACAGGTCTTCTATGTGAGGATCAGTTGACTGGCTGCTGCATTTCTGGGATTTAAACCTGTGCCCCAACCAAAGAAAATTACTTAGAACTTTAGAAATGGCATAAATAACTATTCCATTCACGGTCCAAGGAACACGATATTCCTCTTCCCTCTCAAGCCACAACCCTAGAAACACCCATTTACATCAGCATGTGAGGAGATGGGTTCCCAGACTTCACTCCTTGCCTTCTCACAAGTCCTGACACAAAAGATCTTCCATATACATGACCGGACACAGCAACTGTTCCTCTCTGACCTACTGTTTGGTTTGCTTTGTTGGGTTTTTGAGGGGTTTTGTGTTTATTTTTTAAAAATCTAGTTGCCCGCCTTATACTTTAAATGTCTGTCAGTTATCCCATCTTTTTATCTTAGTGACCTCCCTGTAAAACGTGATTAATGACATTTCCTTCTCTCACAGAGATGTCACTATGAGACTGATTTGTGACATGCTCAACACATGAATGATTGAAACCTCATAAGTACCTAAAATAATGACACGATTTTTTAAATAGGATATTGAACCCAAGACAGACAAGGTCTGGCTAGGTTATTCCAGACAGTAAGAGAACATAGTGATGAAAGCTATGTGAGATACTATTCTGTTTATGAACAAGAATATAGAGTCCTAAATGCTATTTTTCAGGCTCTCTCAGGACAAAATAATAATGAAAAAAAAGCTGTGTCCAACACAGGCTTTTCCTGGGCCCTGGCATTGCTTCTCACCTTGACTTGTGATCTTCTGCTTCTCTCATACACGCACCTCTCTTTAAAGCAATGCCAGTAACACCGCTTCATCCACATCCTTCAGATCCTAAGCAGACTTTGTCCCAGCTGGAAACCTGTGCCTGTGCTTTAACTTTAGAGGTCACCTTAATTTTAGTTGTCTGTTTCACAAAGACAATGAGTTCTTACAACCTCCTTAAGTGGAGGGAAACAACTATGAACATTAGGCTCAGCAATTTAATCCAACCAATAACAATGTACAATGCTTACTACTCAGGTCTTTTGTTACTGTTCTTGTCTTCATCCTTTCTCCTTTTTATTCTGAATTTCACTGTGGTCAGTTCAGCAGGAACTGTTGAGGAAAGAACTCAAGATTCTTATCAGTGCAGTTTCAAGACTTGTTCTAGGGACTGTGTGGTATGGTTGGTAGTATTTACTTCTGAAGTATAAAAGCAGGCTTTACTTAGGTTGCCACAGGAGAGTAGTTTATGGAGAAAATGTATGTGTTCAACAGGATAGAGTGCTAATCCTCCATGGGTGTTTCTAGGCAAAGAAAATGAAGCTTGTATGTCACTCATATGAGCGTTTGTGACATCTTTGTAGCATACAAGACCTATATGCTAGGGTTACTGTGCGTCATCCAGACAAAACTGTTCAGGAATCGAGATTGAAAAATTTTGAAAGCAGGATCATAGAATCCTAGAATATTTCAGGTTTCAAGGGACCTCAGGACATCATAGTCCAAAGTCCTGCTCAAAGCAAAGTCAGTTACTGGTCAAACTAGGTTACTCAAGACTATCCAGTCTGGTCTTGAGAACATCCAGGTATGACTTTCATCCTACTCTATGAGTGAAGTCAAGCTTTCTTCATTATGAATCAAGTAGAACAGCAATCAGAAGGCAGAAATTGTATTTTACATGCTATTGCAACTCTTCCCATTGCTGTTTCCCAAACGATCACATGAATCAAAGCCCTTATACTGATGGCAGGAAGAAAATGCTTTCTCCTGTGGTTTTAAATAGTTGTTTCTATTTCCAATGACTCATGAAAGAAGAAGCCTTAATTCATGCTTAATCCAAGATTGGATATTTCTCCAACTGCGTTGTAACGAGAGAAGGAAGAGGGATGCATTTGTTTATCTGGGCTGCTTTTAATGACTGTTGTTAGGAGTTGCACAGAGGGTTGGAATGTTTGAAGGAACCAGCTGAGATGAATGAGTGAGTAAAGGGCAAAGAAGGTAGCCAAAGGTATGTGATAAATAGTTTAACATACATCATTAGTGTCTAAACACTTGTGTATATACAGCCCCTATCATATACAGCAGTGAGCATGGAATGCTAACAAGGCTTTGGGTAACACCTTGATCTGGCAATCCCAAAGAGCATAATTATCTCTTGCAGGCAAAGGAATTACAGATACAGCTTACGGGTTTCATGCAAGGCTGTGAATCATTTCCCAAAACCAGGAATGGAGCTACTTCCGACTCTCCACCCAGAGTGCTCCTTTCCCCCAGCATTCCCACTCCCAAAAGACTTAGCTAAATTTAATCTTTCAGTGCTGCCCCTGTCCTCTTGTCTGTTCTCCTTTCATTGACAGGAGCTTCATCTTATTCCAGAGTGAATTGCCCTAGGATGTCAGCAATCTGAGAGTTGGAAAGTAGCTCCTTGCTTCCTCACTTCTCAGTGTCTGACTCTCCTGGCCCTGAAAACCAGGCTGCCAGCATCTTTCTTATCACCTTTCTCCACTAAGCAGTTACTGGCCATAGGTACAGATGAGTCTGTTGCTACCTTGCAGCTATGCAAAAAGAGCAAAGACGTGGCATCTGAATAACATTTTATTATTGCTGTTTGTCCAGGATGCCAAGCAAAAGCATTCTTCAGAGGGATATATTCTACTAGATGGCTGTGTGTGCAAAAGGACTGATATACAGGGATTGCTAAAGCCAGAAAATGCTGTGAGCCACAAAACTTGTATTCTGGGAAAATTGCATATGGCCATTCTCTAGATCCACATTGTGCAGTGAGCTAGGAAGAAGTACAGAGGAAAGAGAAGGTGGTAGGGGAAGAAATCCCTTCTGCACTGAAAAAGTATGGGTAGAAGAGCTGTTTGATTTCAGCCTTTAAGATCACCATATGCCTTTCTCTTCAAGCACGAGTATTCTATTTTGATTACAGCAGCAGTCAACATTTCTCCCGCTCCTCCTCTCCCTCTCCTCCTCTCCCACCTTCTATGCAATCAAGGAAGCAACTTACACAATTTGGAGCAATTTCTTTTTACTTTAACAGAAGCAAGTCAACTGCACCAAAGAATCACTGAGAGTGTATACCACGCACCGATGGATTCCTCTAATGCAAGCAGGTAACCACAGCTACCGTGGCATATCAGGGCCATGTTTTGTCTTGCCTTTGTGCTTTTGCAGTACACAAATTACTGGTTTTCTGTGTTTAGCTTCCTGGATACAAACTTACTCTTCAAATTCTTTAAAGACATGTAAATGCAGATAAAGGTTTTGCTCACAGGGAAACTAAAATCATAATGCAGAATTAATTTCAAAGATGATCATTTGGTTTTGCAAACCATATGCTCTGGATTAACTCAAGTTTAGACAAAGTGTATTGGGACATTTCCAGGACATTAAATGGAGCTGTCAGCAAATTTTCGTAATGACCAAATTGCTGGGCAAGTTTAATGTAAGTTGGCATGGGATATTGTTGTGGTTTAGCCCAGCAGGCAGCTAAAACAACCACACAGCCATTTGCTCCATCCCCGTCCAGTGGGATGGAGGAGAGAACTGGGAAAAGGTAAAAGTTGTAGACTGAGATAAAAACAGTTTAAAAACAGTTTAATATGACTGAAAAGGAAGATGATGTTGCTGATGATGGTAATAATAACAACAATGATAATAATATACAAAGCAAGTGATGCAGAGCACAATTGCTCACCAGCCACTGACTGATGCCCAGCTAGTTCCTGAGCTGTGACCCTCCCAGGCCAAGTCCCCCCCGCCTATATGATGTCATCTGCTGTGGAACATCCCTCTGGCCAGTTTGGGTCAGTTATCTAGGCTGTGTCCCTCCCAGCTTCTCGTGCACCTCCTGCAGAAGGGTCATACCTCCTTGGTGGCAGGGCCTGGGAAGCTGAAAAGTCCTTGATTTAATTGTAAACACTGCTTAGCAGCAACTAAACATTAGTATGTTATCAACATTATTTTCATGCTAAATCCAAAACACAGCACTATACCAGCGACTAGGAAGAAAATTAACTCTACTCTGCCAAAACAAGGACAGACATCACTGTAAAATTTTAGCAGGACCAACCAAACCAAGAGATCCCAAGTAACACAGCCAGCCTTTGAGCGTTGTACAACTCAATGCAAGACATTTAAGCAGATGCAGTACTGTTAATCCTGCACTGTATTTTCTCCAGGCTTGGTTACATTTGCTTTGTTCAATGTTTAAGCTGAAAAGGTTGAAGGATTAATATCTTTCAGCAAATCCGCCTTGGGGATAGGAGAAAATTGTTCCCTTAAAATATGAAATGCAATCACAAAAATGTTTCAAATGAATCCAGATGTATGTCCCTCTGATAAGGCTCTCAAAGTGAGAATTTTCAGATCAGAAATTATAAATAAAATATGTCAATAGAAAATTAATTAACTCCAGGAAGAAAGGCCATGTGATTAGCTATTTGTCCTAGAGTAGATTAAACCAAAGGAAAAATTAAGCGTTTGTTATCCTCAGTCTGCCAACTCTGCCAGAGGAGAGGTTAGATACTTCTGCTTCAAATACTGTGTTATAGGGACAGGAAGAATATGGTAAGTCTTCATGGAAGAACACCGCTCTGTTTGCAGGACGCTCTCCCCTCCCCAAGCCATACCTCTTCAACGACAAACACTGTCCCCTGTACCTGTTTATATGCCACTGCAGCGCTTGGGGCTGCGAATCCCTGAGATAAGACAGGGCTGCTCTGACTCGGGATTGGAGCTGAGGTGCCGGCAAAAGGGACACTTAGAGCCAGTGCCCTTAATCCAGATGGCTATTGAATGTCCCTAAGTCCTGTTCAGTCTGTTTAAATTCTCTCTGTAAATTCTTCACCAAAGTTTCACTGTTTAATCCTAAAATGAGATGCCTTATGGTATCTATTGCTGCTGTATGTCTCTCAAGGGATGCCTGTTGCATTTCAGTGATAACGAAATGATCCCTTTGTTTTGTCTTCTAATCTATTTAAATATATGAAGCTGAAATAGCCTATTGTTCTAACTGCTTAGCTATCTGCTTTATTGGAAATGACGGGTTCAGTCATACATCCATGTAAAATTATCCTGTGCACATAGAGATACACAAACATTGTTTGCGGACGATACTAAATGGGGAGGAGCTGTTGATTTCGTCAAGGGTGGAGAAGCCTTGCAGAGAGATCTAGACAGATTAGAGAACTGGGCAATCACCAACCGCATGAAGTTTAACAAGAGCAAATGCCGGATTCTGCCCCTGGGAAGGGGCAGCCCTGGCTGTACATGCAGAGTGGGGGATGAGACGCTGAAGAGCAGCTGTGCTGAGAGGGTCTTGGGGGTCTTGGTTGACAGGAAGTTGAACATGAGCCAACAGTGTCCTGAGGTGCATCAAACACTGCATTGCCAGCTGCTCTAGGGAAGTGATTGTCCCACTCTGCACTGCGCTGGTGTGGCCTCACTTCAAGTACAGGTGCAGGTTTGGGCGCCTTAGCACAAAAAGGCCATAAAATTATT
This sequence comes from Psophia crepitans, assembly GCA_013399095.1. Taxonomy (NCBI): domain Eukaryota; kingdom Metazoa; phylum Chordata; class Aves; order Gruiformes; family Psophiidae; genus Psophia; species Psophia crepitans. The sequence goes on along the minus strand of VWZZ01007696.1, from coordinate 615,819 downwards.
GGAGATTGTCCAAAGGAGGGTGACAAAGGTGAGGAAGGGTCTATAGGGGAAGAAGTATGAGGAGAGGCTGAAGTCTCTTGGTCTGCTTAGCCTAGAGAAGAGGAGACTGAGGGGAGACCTCACAGCGGCCTGCAGCTTCCTCACGAGGGGGAGCGAAGGGGCAGGTGCTGATCTCCTTCCTCTGGTGACCAGTGATAGAACCTGAGGGAACAACATGAAGCTGTGACAGGGGAGGGTTAGGTTGGAGATCAGGAAAAGGTTCTTCCCCCAGAGGGTGGTGGGACCCTGGAACAGACTCTCCAGGGAGCCACCCCGAACTTGGCTGAGTTCAAGCAGCATCTGGCCAACGCTCTCAGTCATCTGCTCTGGTTGGGTTGGTCCTGTGTGGAGCCAGGAGTTGGGCTGATGGTCCTTAGGGATCCCTTCCAACTCAGGAGATTCTGTGATTCTATGAAACACTTGGAGTTTTACTGCAGATGCTGTTTCAGAGATGCTTGTATGTTTTCTTGGTGACTTGCTCACAGCTGTAAATCTTTAACTCTGTCAGCTGCACGTTTTGCATTATTTCAGCCTAGCTGGGAGGGAACAGAGAAGCAAGAATAAGGAAATGTGAGCGTGCTTTGGATTTGTTCCCATATTTAGTTTGAGCCCCATTTTGTACCTGACATCAGGCTGCAAAATCACATTTTGATTTACTACAGGAGGTAACAGAGACCTCTGTTAAGGTTCTGTCAAAAACAGGTCAGAGGTTCAAATACAAAGCAACGAGTCTCAGGCTGCCTTGCAGTTATAAAAGGTACTCACAGATCTCTAGTATTTCAAGTGTTTTTAAGTTTTTAATGATATCTTGGACATTCCTTTACAGCAAGACAAACCCTATGAACATTAAGTATGACGGTTCATATGTTAATTGCAAACAGCAATACAATTGCTGATACGTGTTAATAATGAGCATTTTGGGAAGGAGTATTTCAAGTGTGTAGATGCAAAGAAATGTGTGGAGCAGTCTGCCAAAGATAACAGTCCAGCACCCAAACTAAACCACCAGACATCTGCAAAACAATAAGGATAAGAACCGTGAGAAAACCCTGCAGCTCGATGCCTTACAGACCCAGAGCAGGGGGGTCGTTCCCATTACAGACAACAAGGCGGGTACCTGTGCATATCTGGTGAGATGGATCCCCTCATCTGTGGTTCGACTGCAGACAGGAATATCCCACTTGGATTCACGTTTTCAAGCAGCAGAAGAAACAGAATTTGAGGGATCCTGGAGCCAGTGGAATCCATATTTCCCTCTGTGCATGGTATGACCTCTACATGACCATCCAGTACCCGTTTCTTTCCTGGAGTCAAATATACTTACTCTGCAAAGGATGGAAAACCGCGGTCCTCTTTTCTAACCTGGTTTCCCAGTCCTTCCTTCCAAATCTGTTGGACTTGCAAAAAGAGCTTGTTCCTCCATTCTCAACTCTCGCTAAGCACGTCCTTTGCTGTGGGGTGTGGAAAGGAGGCGGGGGCTAGAATGGCTTTTTCCACCATACAGACCTGCACAGCTGCAGAATTTTATAGCACACAGAATTTTAAAACCTGGCATTTATTCCTTAGGTTTCCATATCTGAGGGTAAAAATGAATGCTCAGTGCTCCGATAGGTATTAAGCAGGAATGTAACTATTTCTATATTTCTTTTGTCCACAGGTATAGCAGGAAGTCATCAAGTATATATGAAAACAAATCTGAGACATCAAATGTGGAAGCATCTAACAATAAAAACAGGAATTCCAGTCCCAGCGCCAGACAAAAGAGAGGTAGGAGTTCTGAGACAGAGCTTTTTGCTTCCAAAAGGTAGTATTTTTATTTTTGCACACTCATTTCTGGAGTTTGATGAGGATACTTAAATGTATATTGTTTAAACCCAGCATCAAAAAAACAATGCTGCAAAGCTGAGTGACTGTACCATGAGACTTCCTGAACACCAAAACCCATTACCAGCTTAGGATTTTTTAAGTCTGAGTTTTGATGGATTACAGTGCTCTTTATACCACTTGTGTGTTTTAAAAAATAGAACTTGGGGAGCAATAGTATTTTAACCTTCTATATCCTGGCTAGGTTGGTTTCAATCCATATTTAATTTTGAGATTGTCTATGGACTTTGCTAACTAATTTCCTTCGTTTATGTCAGAGATTATTTTTTTGCCTCCTCTGTGTATAGGTCCCCCTCTAGTGTACAGTAAATAAATGTACCGGCGCTCACAGTAAGTCCGTCCGTTATTTGAGGGCATAAGTTCAATAGATATATTCTACACAGTGTAGGTTAAAATGAACACTAAAAAGAAACTGAATCACATCTGGCAGGAGCAGAAAATCTTGCAAGAGCAGTTTCTCCCTTAGGTACTATTTTGAAAAGTTAGCACAAAGACTATTTTAATAATATAAAAAAGAAAATTGCGAGGTCTTAAGAAATGAATGTCCAAATCAGGCTTAAAATATCAGCTGGCCCCTTTATAAATAGAGATGGTAAAAAAAAAAAGGTGGAATAATTTTTCTTTGAAAAACAGGTTATTCACCAAAAGATTTCTCATTGCAACAAATTTTCATTCTGGGGAGAAAGCTATGGATTCTTCATTAAAAAAATCCAATGTTAAAAATGCATTTCAGTAAAAAATTTCTTTTTTAAAAAGATGAACTTTTTAAAAATAAAATAAAAAAAAAAGCAGTCTTGCATTTGAAATTCATAAACCCCTCCTAAAAAAAAAAAACAGTCTTGCATTTGAAATTCGTAAACCCCTCCTAAAAAAAAAATCCAGGAAAATTATTGATTTTTTATTTTTTTTTTAACTGGTCCAGCTTACACAAGCGTGTGGGCACTGGGATCACCCCATATGCCGATTTTCCTCCTCCTCCTCCTTTCCCACGACCGGTTGGTCTGGGTCCTGGCCGCAGTTCCTGCTGGCTCAGCCCAGACCCTCCTCATCCTCGGGCAGCAGGCAGCTCCTGCAGGGCCGGCAGCGAGTCCCTCAGGTCCCTGTGGGATTCAGGGCATGGCTCTGCTCCCTGGGCTGCGGAGAGCCAGTGCGAGAGCTGTCCGGCTCTAGATGTCCCACGACACTTCAATTTGTGTCCCTGTGAGGCACCTCTAGCTGGGGCTCTGCAGGGCTGAGCTCGGCTTAAAACTGCAGGTAGGTCCAGCTTTCAAAGGCGCAGAGGAACGCTGGCTGGGCTAGCCTGCGGCTCTGCCAAAGCCGTCTCTTCTGTGCCACCTACTGACCAACATCTACGTCGTTAATGTGAACACGCTGTTTTAAATAGTCTTATTTCCATAGTGTGGATGGGGAGGGCCCGACTGGCAAGCTGTTTCAGTTTCATCGTTCTGACGGATAAGTGCCTGTTACTGAGTTATCTACCTATAAACCTGTGTTTTGTGAGGACCTGAGTGGTAGATTCACTGGCTTGAAGCTCTACAGGAGCCGAGTCCTACAGGAACCTCTGGAGACCACTTAGTTGAACTGCCCTGCTCAAAGCAGGGTCAGCTGGAGCAAGTTGCTCAGGGCCATGCCCAGTTGGGTTCTGAATAGCTCCAAGGATGGTGACTCCACAGTTGCCCTGGGGACGCTGTCCCAGGCTTTAACCACCTCACAGTAAGAAATTGAATTTGCCATATTTCAATTTGTGCCCATTGCCTCTCTCATCCTGTCACTGGGCTCCATTGAGAAGCATCTGGCTCCATCTTCTTTACTTAAGATCTCCTTGAGCCTTTTCTTCTCCAGGCTGAACAATCCCAGATCTCTCGCTCTCTCCTCATGTCAGCTACTGCAATCTCTTAGTCATCTTTGTGGCCTTTCACTGGATTCACGCAGATATGTCCATGTCTCTGTGGCACTGGGGACCCCAGGACAGCACACAGCACTCCAAGCGTGTCTCACTTGTGCTGAGTGGAGGGGAAGCATCACTGCCCTGGACTTGCAGGCAAGGCTCTGCTGCTGCAGCCCTGGATGTTGTTGGCCGCCTTTGCCACAGTTGTGCATTGCGGGCTCGGGTTCAACCTGTTGCCCATCAAGACCTAGTCCTTACTATGTTTGGAAATGGTTTCCAGGATTATTTGGAATACCTGCAGAATGAAGGAAAAGGTTTGCCATAACTCAGGTGGAGACCACATGTCTTTAGAGACCAGTGTCTGACTTTTGGCTGGTGCTGAGAAGCTGCGGGGACTTGTGAAATCCTCCGGAGTCCCTCAGCGAAGTGGTGTAATTGCACAGCTGAAGAACTAACGTATAAACCCACCCCCTACGCATGTGCGCTGTAGTACTTGCCGCATGGCTCTGTGATAGTGAAATACTACGGATATTCTTGCTCTGTGCAAACAGAAAGTCAATACTTTTTATCCAGTTTCTGGATTCTTCATAAGCTACGGTACCTTTACAAAGCTGGCCTGGCAGCGGGAGCAGCCATGGCAGGGAATGGCTCTTAGGCCAACGCAGGCAGTCTGGCAGCCACGTGCTTCCCAGCGCGCCTGCAGGCAGCCCCACAGCTCCTCAGCGGATGCACCGGGCCCAAAGCTGGCACCAGGCCACCGGGTAGAAGGAGCTGAACCACCCTGACACAATACTCACGTATTGTTGAAATCTGCTCATCACAGCCACCTATGCATGCAGGCACCTTGGATCCTGGATTACCTTGGCTGCAAATCAGGAAGTGATGGGATGCGCGTTCCTTTGGAAGCATGGCTTGTCTATCTGTTGCTTGCCGTCAGCGTGGATTCACTGTCTCTTCATGTTCCCTTTGTACCTTCTGGTCTTCATTTGTCCCTTTAATGATTTTCACTTGGCAGCGTATGCAATAGAGAGGAGGAAAAAGCTCTTGGTTAAGCCCTAAGGAACAGAAGCAGGCCGCCAACGCACGGCTTCTCTCCTGCTCCTTTGCTGTAAACCTTCTGTGTGTTACCTGCCCACACAAAGGAAGGGACAGATGCAGAGTTTGGCACAAATGCATGGATCTGGGGCTTTGATCTAGGTCCATCTGTTTCCTGCAGTGCGAGTAACTGAGTACCTTTCAAACCCGGAGTCTCAGGACCCAGATCCATCTGTGACTTATCTGTAAAGGCGACTGTCAGGCGGCATGGCTGCCTTATTCATGTAGGAGCCTGGCGTGTAAGCTTTGCTGGCACGGCGCTGCTTACATACCAGCAAGTGATGCGATCAAATGCCAGCTTTGGAGGCTGCTGGAAGGACTTCAGCAGGTAAGGCTGAGGGCGTATCAGCCACGGGGCTGATGATGGCAGACTCCTAGTGCTAGTACTGGGTAGCAGAAGTGGGACTGCTCGCAACGCTGTCATACATGGCCTGCACGGCAAGGCTGCTTCTCTTATTTCTCCCTACAACCCTGCTGTTCCAACCATGATGATGTGTTTTCATAGTAAAAGGCACTAGATCCTTTTTAATGAGCTTGCTGCTAACCTGTATTTTCCTTTGATGAGAGCTCCATCCCTTCACCTGTTTTTCTTTGGTTTCCTTTTGTTGTTGTTGCCCTCCATTTAAACTCAGTGAGCCAAACTCAACCCACAGGCTTTGTTTGACTCAGCTGGTTTAATCACCCTGACCTCATGTCACCTTTTCAATTGATTAGCTCTTGCTCAGGCTTGAACTGAATCAAAATCTGTTTGTTTATTTTTCGTTGTCACCCAGTGCTAACCTTTCCTTTCCCATAAGCTGAACAGCTGACCCTTCCTTCCTTATTTCTCTTCCCTCTCCCTCTCTCTCCTAGTTGATGCTTCCACCAGCCTTAACCTTGAGCGCACAGCGCTTGCTAGAAAGCGATTCACATTGCAAGGTCTTTCCAACCGCAGAGCTCCACCCAAAGGTAATGAGCCCAGAGACCATGCAGCATTTGGTCTCTGGCCATCTGTCTCCTGCACTCCCACAATGTTCTCTCCATCCCATAGTGCCATCCATCACTATTTCCTAAGGTGCTGCCGCATCTCACCAAAATGTTCCTGTTTGATGCACACATATGGCTCCTCTTCTCAAAGATGCTGTTCTCAAAAATTGATCCCCCGGCAGTGTTGACAAGGCAAACTTTGAGTTGCCCGGTTGGGTCTTTTACTGGTGCACAGTATAAATAATGTTTATTTCCAGTTTCTCTCAAGGGCCAAAGTGTGAACTTGTTTTAAACCACCAACCTAACATCTTTCAGCAATTTACTGGCTTGAAGGAAACAGTATCATCTCTGTGTTGTGCTACATGAGTTTTTCATGTGTTAAATTGTTCGTTGGTTGGACCTCTTTGGTTTTTTCAAATATCACTCAGCCATGGCCTAGTGGTTACACCGGGGAACCAGAATTCGGAAGGTCTGGGCTTTCTTGCCATTTCTACTTAACGATGCTATACAACACTGTAAAATGGTGTGTTCTGAGTCTTTGCGCATGAGTGTTTAGAAGACAATTAACTGTCTGCCCAGGCTGCATATGACGGGGTAGAAAATGTTGTATATAAGCACCTTGGTGTTTTGGTCAAAGAAATGCTGATGTCAGGAGGAGAAATTTTACCATCCTGCACACTGTCAGTGCAGAGATGCCCAGGGCAGCCATACCAGAACTGGCACCAAAGTGTGTGAAAGCCCACGCTTGCGCCCCACATCTCCCCTACCCTTGGGTCAGCATTAGCTGTTCTGGTTTGCAAAGCCAAGCTCATATTCCTTGAAGTTGGCACAAGGTCTCTAGGAGTTTTGTGATGTGGGGTAAACATAGCCCAACACCATAATTATAAAGTGAAATTTTCTTTGTATTTTAATAAGGGCAGTTACAGCAGCCTAAATGGGCATCATTCCATTGTAATTGTGACTGAGAGCATTTAACTTCTCATTTTTCTTCAGCCTTTTAGGAGGCGGGAATGAGGGTGTACTTGAATATATGTACTTTTGTGACTAAATTGATAAGGAAGTACATTGGCACATACAGAATTTACAGTCTTTTTACAGTAGCCAATCTACAGTTAAAAATGAACTGAGATTTTAAGGGGTTACTACGGTTTCCTGATGTTTTGGCATAATAAAAGATTATAGGAATTGCAATTCAACCAGTCACATTGATTTCAGCTCCATTGAAACATATAGTGAATGTGACATTTACTAGGCAGAAATATGGAAAAAAAACAAAGTAAAGAGAAATGTTGTGTGACTGAACATTAAAATAAGGAAATGTGATGATGACGAATGGGAAAGACAATTTAAGATCCCTGGCAGGGAAATCTTCACAGTAGTATAGTTCTGCTCAGGATGTTTAAAATATAAAATCACCTGAAACTTATTTTACTCCAGTGCTGGATGCCAATTAACCATGAAAAAAGAGAGAGAGAGAAGATAGACCTGGTAAGAGAAAGGAGGCAATTAGAATAGAAAAGTCCCTTTGAGTCATAGGCACCATCTGGGAACATCTGGGCTAAGATCCAGCAAAGCATGTAAGCATGTGCTACAAAGAGTTTTGTGTGAAATAACTCTTCACCTATCCCAGGAAATTTTTCAGTGAAAATAGAGACAATTATTTAATTTTTACATAAATGTTTCTTTGATATTTTAAAAAAATGAAACCACAAAAATCCCAAATAGTTTTTGATAAATTTGAAAACCTTCAACAGAATAAAGCCATTTCTCAAGGCATTTTCAACAGAGGTTGTGTCCTGGTAGAGTTAAGTGTTATCTTACTCACACTGAGATATGAAGCATAGGAACGGCTTTACTCACGTCTCGATGGAAACACTCACTGGCGTAATGCAGCACATGCGCTTTGAGTGTTTTCAGCAGAAGAGACTAAAAAGTTAATCCTGAAATATTTGTAAGCAAGCAACATTTTCTCTTAAGTGGTGCTGCTGTAGTTGGTAGGTGCAAGAAATGTCTTGATGTGCTGATAGATGTGTAGACACAATCTCTTTAGAGCTGCCTAATGATCTCGATGTGTTTTGAAACATCATGTGCTCTCTGAAGCTAGCTGGCAGTTAGTCCATTTATACCTCTGATCTGCTTGTGAAATATTTTGAGTCAAAAATGCTACTCACATCTCTCAGTGAAATCTGAGGAAGTTGTGTCTTCATTCCTGAGTGGACTTGGAGAAAAGGCAGGATCCTAACTGGGGTAAACAAACAAAAAAAAAGCTCCGTTGCCTTCACTTCTCCCAGCTGATTTGCAGTGGTAAGGATGGAGGCCCAGAGAACGTTTTCAGGTGTTCATACAGTTAACTTCTAGAAATGACAAATGTGAACTCCAAACCATTCATGTTTGGTTTTCAGTGTATTTCAGGTCAGTCGTCACAGAACAAGCAGTTCAGTGTCTAAAATAATCCAAACTTCATCTGTAGACACACCTCCCATTCTAACCATCATGCTCATCTCTCTGTATTCTGTAGCTGTGCTTAGACTGGTTGGTTGCTCAAATATTAATTGGCAGAACTATTAAAATTGATACAATTAGAATCGCTTTGAAAAAATGTGTTCATATAAACTCTTTTCTGTGCTATTCACTTTGCTGAGGGTGTTTTCCTGGCTGTTTTAGAGGAGCAACCTACCTTTTTATTTACCGTTTTCCAGCTGCTGCTTTGCTTTGGACATCTTTTACCCTCAGTGCTTATTAACCGCTAATCCTGCCCTGCATTGCATCTATCTATCCTCTCAGATCCAGAATCTAAGGAAAGAGAAGTTACCCGTCGCTTTTCCCTAGCCTCCTCCATCAGCACCACAGTTAATGCTTCTGCTGTGACCAAAGGTACCGTCATGCTGCTTGCTTAGCTACCCTTCTCCTTTCCTGCTGACTGAAACATTTACTGCCAAATGCTCTTCGCAGAGTGAGTATGTCAGGCTCAATTTTTATAAATGCAGGAGGTTCCAGTAGAAAAAAAAAGTAAGGACTGACATAACACCTACAGGGAGGCAGGCCAAGGTGTTTTGAATGTATATCAAGGTGTGCTGCCAGCACATATAATGACTCTTCTCAAATTCTCCACAATAGGCATCAAAGAGTGGTGCTGGTTTCCATGGAAACTGGATTAATTTTTGGCTGATGTGGGGTTAGGTTTCCAATTTCTCAAAATGATGGATTAACTGAAATTAAATAGAAATTATTTCCCTGATTCCTTAAAGCTGTTTAGGATTTTTGCTTTCAAGATGGAGAGATTCTCCTCACTGTGTAGCAGACATCAGATGGTAAGAAAGTCTGAAACTGAGCCAAAAATGGAGTAGCAATAGATGCCATTTTAAGATTATTTAGCGTAATCACAGTTTTGATTAGAAATTTTGATTGCAAGAAAATTTTCAGACACGTGTAAGGGAGGCAGGTGCCCAGGATGCCCTGAATTCTATGCAGTTTGTATGGGAACTTACAAAAGTTTTATTTTTGAACTGCAATTATTTTGAGAAAAGGCACTTTTACAAAATTTACTTTACATTATTGCACTAGTGCCTTTAAGTTATTGCACTAAACTCAAAAGCAACCCATGCATTTGGGCAAGCTGGTTGTGTTGAAAATCAGAAGGATGGTAGGCACCTATGCCGACAGTCAGAGTTACTTTTGAAAATAGAACATATGGTCTTACGTCAGATTCTGAATATATTGTCTTTTGACAGTCTCTGGAATGAAGTGGAGGAACTGATTTGCAAGTTTAAGATTTGCAGGGCAATTCACAAACCAAAATAGAAGGAAAAATGTCTGAATTAATTTGTATAAAAATCTGTGCTAAATATTTGCCAGGAAAAGGTTGCACAGTACTTGATGTAGCACATTCTAAATGGTTGTGAAGGATATGAACCATATCCTTGACTGTACAATGAAGCAACAGGTATCTGAAATACTTCCAGGGTGTCATGAAATGAGATCACACCGGGATTTATTGGCAGAGGAAGGATGTGGTATTACTGCTACCTACAACGTTTCTTTGCCAGCCTCTTTATAGACTGTAGCACTCTAACATCACTATAAGGGAATGATGGGCATAGCACAGAAGAGGAGGGTCTTATAGCTTTATGTCCGAGGCAACAGCTTCAAAAATACATGATCAGTTATGAGGCTACAGGAAGACTGAATTATTTCCCAATATTGATTTCCTAAGCTGGGGAACAGAAAGAAGCACATCTATAGAAAGAGAATGGGCAACCAAGGGTTGTTCTTTAGTGTGGTTTATCAAAGAAAGCGCGTGTGAATTGCAACGAAATTCAAACTTTGTTACAGTTGCATATCAAAAAATCCTGTCTTAGGATCCTGCCCGCCACGAGACTGTTGGCAGTTTCTTGGAATGCCGAGAGAACTACTTTTGTAATGATTTTAAAAGCTAGAAAACAAGATCAGTGCTTTTCAATTAAGCATCTGCTTTAAGAAAATATTTCAGATTACAAAAGAACTGAAGTCTCAGCATCAGCCAAATGCAGGTCTAGCCAGGGTGTTTGGATCATCACATTCAAAGTTACGTCACGCTGCTGTGTGCTGATCCTCACTGCTAACCGTTCAGCTGCGTCACGTCACCCGTCCTCCGCGTGTGGAGTCAGGACACAGGAGAAGCACTGTATGGGGACCTGTGGCGGATGCCCTCCACTTCTGTGGGGCATAAGTGTTGGCTTTTGTGGCCTCTTTCCTGGCAGCCTCATGGGTAGGAAGCTGAGATTGTGAGTCTGCAGTAGTGCCATCTCCTGGATAAGCGTGAGAGAAAGCATCAGTGAAACCTCATCGGAAGCAGATACGTTATTGTGTCTTAATGTCTTTTGCAAAAAGGGGTCTGTTTCCTATCCACATCACAGAAGCGTTTATCGTCACCTCCTAGAATTTAGGGGTTGGTCATTTTTCTGGGTGAAACAAAGTATTAGGCAGGTAGTGTTTCCAGGTGATGGGAAAGCAAGTTTCTCCTTTAACAGTATTTTCAGCCTTGTGACTCTGCAAACTTCACACAGGTCCCCTTGTTCCTGCAGTTAAAGTCAAGAGACATGAAATAAAGAGTGACCCAACTCCCCTGGGGTTTGAAGGTATGACTATTTCCATCCTGCATGAAAACCTGTTTGGCAATCTTTTGATATAATTCACTGAATTCACATCTCATCACTGTTGGCAGACGACATTGGAGTCCAAACCCCCCAGCGCAGGGGTTTGGTGTCAGTTTATCTGTTTAACTGTGATAAACACAGCTTGTCACCCCCTTGCCTGCCCCCTGCACTCATGTTTATTTACCAACTTTCACCTAGGGATGGGCCTAAATTAAAACCCCAATTCTCTGTCTGTTTTGGGAAGCAATGCTCTAGACTGTGATCTGGATTTTCTGCCTGGCTTCTACCTCACTCCATAGAGTGCAGCAGCAGGGAGCCAAGGGGCTACTTTTCACCTTCGTCTGCAGTCTGGCCGCTTGCATCCCTCTTCCCTTATTAGTGTCTCTACCTAATAAGAGGAGCAGGAGAGCCATGTGCATGAAGACTACAGAAGAGCCTAGAGTGTGCATAATACCCATTTAAGGTGCAGTGTTTCATTTCAGCCCAGCAAAATTTCCACCTATTTGTTGCAGCAGATTCATCAATTACTGTTTGATAAACACTACAGAAGAGTTAAGCTGGGAGGTTATTCCCCACGTACTGGAAGATCACCAGCTTCCATCGTCATCTTTTCCCTTTACAAGGGGATTTGCCAGAGCATGTTGCCTTGTGGGGTACAAGAATTCGGGTACCCCAGGACAGGGACAAGAGGGATGTAAGCTGAGGGATCCTTTCTTAGGATTGTGCTGTTCTGTGCAAAACCTTGGTAGAAAGGGCAGGTGACCAGGTGAGTGATGGCAGGGGGGACGTATCGGAGCCATCACCTGTGTCACTCCCAGCAGAAGAGGAGACTGGAACAGAGAGGCTGGAAGAAGCAGACACAGCAGAGGAAATAGCAGGTTTGCTGTTTGCAGACTATTTCCTTTTGCCGGTGACCCCTGGCACTACGTTTGGAATCATCCTGGCACCCAGCAGCAGAGTTTCCCAAATTGGTGGTGTTTCTACCTCACTTTCCTCACCGACAGATATTTCTGATCTGTGGCATACAGTGTGGCTGCAGAGGTGGGGGTATCTCAGGGTGCAAGTACTATCTGTAGGATAGAGCTGACTTGATCCTCGCTGGTTAAAAACCTGGTCCTGCTGTGCAACATCCCTCACCAGACTGAGTTGCTTTCATGAACATTATAGTTCCTTTACCCAAAGGTGTTGCTGCTATTGCCAGGGCTCTGACTGTTAATAATGAAAAAGATTTGATATACTCAGACAAAAACTTCCCCCACAAAACTGCATTGCTTTGAACAAGAACAAAATAATTCGTTTCTGGCTGGGCAGAAAAGCCTCCTGGGTCCCCTTTCACTGCTGTATGGATGGCCATCAAAATCATATACCATCACCTACAGAATGATTTGAAATGCTGCAAGGAAAATATCTTAAAAACGTGTAGGGGAGCTGTAGTGAAATAGAACACTGCACTGTTCACCCAGCAATTGTTTTCCTTAATTAACATCAATATTTCTGTTTGATTCATTTGGCTGTTGTCTGCCCTTCTCAGACTTAATTTTTCTGTGGAATGCTGCTGTCTGTTCACCCATTTGTGCTGGTCATGTGTCTCCTCTATTGAAACTGTTGGACCCCAGTCCACCTGCTTGTTAAAGAGACTACCAGTTGCAGAGATGATACAGGAATTCACTTTGTACTGGTTGTCTGGTCACTGTTTTACCTTGAAGACACAAATTGTACTTCCCATCACAGATGCTTTTGAGAACACCATATTGGCCCAGACTAAAAGTAATACCGGTTCCACCACGAGACCCGTCCCTAGATCTGCTTCACAGACAGGTAAAGAAAATTAAAACATTTTTCACCTCAAATTGAGAGTGTAATATAAATTTATGATAATATTTACTATTTAACTTAAAGAGGTTTTTCTCTTTTAATTATTTCCTGTAAAAGCAATGAAAGAACATGCTCGGATCACTGGCAGATTTAGAAATCATGTCCCAGATTCTGGTTTTCTGTAGGTCAAGGAACAGCTGAAAATAATGCTTTTAATTGATGTCAGAGAGCTCAGAATTGGATCTGCGTTATTTTATAGCTTGAATTAAGTACGTAAAACTACTTTTTCTGAAATTAGAATAGTAATCTGTATGGAAGAGGAAGGCTGATGCATGTATTTGTAAGGAATCCTTGCTGTTTAGGTTTCTGCCTTGGATGTTTTCTGCAAATAACAATGGCAAGAGATTGCTGAAGATTTGTCTAAGGGGGATATCTGTTTCTTTTGGTGTTTGTAGCCCAACCTGTGAATTTGAACTAAAACTGCTGTAGCAGTTTGAAGCTAATTAGCATCAAGGTATATTCTTGTACCTTTAGATAGTTGCTAGTATTTTGCCGGTGTGATTCAACTGATACAGAATAGGGGTCCAGTTCTATATGCTGCACGGTCTGTAACTGAAATTGTCTCTTCCATCCCAAAACCCTGTTGGTACAGGCCTTGGCAGGGACACTCACAACCCAGCACATGAGTGCGACTTCAGAGGCTAGTTTACACCTTGAAAAGTAGGGATGACCTAACCATAGCTGCAGGGTGGTAACTGGGGGTGCTGCTCTGGTGGAAGGAGGTCACTGTCTCTCTCGTAACCGCATGGCAGCGGTCAGGGCAGTCACAGCCCCTGTGTAACAGGAGGATGGTGAAGGGGCTGCAGAGCTGCATGACCACGTGTTGCCCCAACCAGTGCCTGTAGCAGGGAGGATGTGCATGGGGAGGGATTAAATAAGTCAATTAATAAACCTATATCTCCCAGACCAGATTGCTTTTCTGTTTACTGCCTGAACTCCCTGACTTGGGTTTTGTCTTGTGTCGGGCCAGGCTTTGCTGTGGGTTGTGAGTGCTGGGTCATGCATAATCCCACTCCATGAGCGGCTGTCTCCGTGCCCTTTGTCAGAGTCTCCATGCCTTATGTTGGAGCACTGCTTTGGCTTATTGAGTTCCATGGCCCACAGGCTGTAAAGAATTCGATTCAGCATCTGCTCAGCCCAAGTCCCTGTAAATCAGCTAATGTAGAGCAGGTACAGTAAGTACGAAGCCACATGGTGATTTGACTGACTCCATTCAGCTTGTATCTGTCAGGGCTGCAGAAGCCCTTGGTAGATGCAAGGTTTGTTTCCTCCTAGCTGGTCTGTAGTCATCCCCTTCAGAAAAGGGATGGGCATCGAAAGTGAAGGAAGGTTAGATCCTGCTTGCCATCTGCACAGAAGATGCTGAGTTACTTTTCCATCATTAGAGGCTCAGGCAGGCAGGTCTTATAAGGCTCAGCCTGAATTTCCCTCAGGACAGATCCTCTGGGCATGCCTTTGCAGCTAAAGACTGCTGTTGTGCTTGGGCTGGAAATCTCTCATTGGGTGTCTTCCACGGGGCTGGGGTGGTTTTGCATGCAAGTCATGCAATAAAGCTGCTAACAGCAGAAATACTAATGAGATCTTCTCTACGTACCACCAAGGTCTGGTTGTCTTTCTGCCTTGTTGCTTACTCTGTCCCTTCCCTGCACTTCCAGCCTGCTCCAGGGTATAGTCTTGTAAGTTGCTCAGGTAGTAATATCAGCTTGGGGTGAGATGGAGATAAGAAGTCAACCAAAATTCAGTGGCTTTGGACTTCAATTTATAGATAAACCTGTCAAGGTAAGGTGGAAACTGAATGAGCATGACCTTCTGAAAATCACGTCAGCAAAAGTTACCATTTGCTACAGCGCTCGCTCGGCAGAAATATTGCTGGTCTTTGCTCTTTGTACCTCCTGGACTGAAGAGATTTAGCAATGTTAAACACTCAAGGTATTGATGGGCACGTACACTGTGGCCGCACAACCTTCCCTCTTACAAATGACAGCAAGAGGTACGGGTTTTTTAGAGACAGGGTATTGGCTGCAATATAATTTTTATGGCAAAATCAGGGAACACGTTGTAAAAAGGTACAAGCAATTCAGTAAGCGGAATAGTAGGAAGTGAGCATGTGACATTTATTTTTAAAAGATGGAGTCTGAAAGAGGCTAATGGCTGACAGCTAACTGGTTTTGGTTTATCTCCTTTGAAAAGGTTGGCCCAGCAGACAAATGCCATCTCTGGACACATTTGAAGATTTTGAAGCCATCCCCTCCAGCACAGATGAACTCTCCAACTCTTCTGACTTGGAGGAAGAGACCAACCCTAACAATGTAATTCCTTTTTCAAATTACGCTGCCCTTTCCCAGTGGAACCTCCTCTTCTCTGAAGATCACAATTTAACCTGCAAAGTTTGGGTTCATACCAGCCCTAAACTCATGGATATGGGGGAATACAGAAGATGGGAATTTGATCTGGGGTGTTGAGTGTTTATTCCAGGACTATTTTGTTGATCAGAATAACCCTTACTTGAAAGCTGTAGCTTTATCTGTTACAAAAGTGAAGGAAAATTCTGATCCTTTAAAAAAGTAATTTCAGGCTTTTCCAGATAACTTAACCTGGTGTCACAAACCCAGTTTCTGTATCAGAATAATGCCTGGCTGGTTAATTCTAAAGCCTGGATGCGCAGCACAGTTCTGTCCTAAGTTTGAATAATATTTAACCTGGGCATATAAAAGGAATCAAAAGTGACACAATTCCCTACAGAAAAAATCTCTGCCAGCTTGAAATCCCTAATTCAGTATTTAGCTAAACTCACCCTCTCTTGCGCAGTGTTCTTTCATCCACAGTGACTATTTCTGGTGCATTGTTTCATTCACTCTAGGGGACCAATCTGTTTCGGGTAGAAGGCAGTTTTGACAGCTGTTTCCCGGATTCTCTTACACTTGAGGATGGAGATTTAGTGCAGTTTGTGCAGGAGGGAGAGAACGGTCAATGGTAAGTACAACAGAGAGACAGATTTTGACAGGTAGAACAGCCATAACTTCCTGGAAAAGATGGAAAATGTTCAGAAGAATGTCAAAGCCTCTTCAAAATCAATCCAAATCCACTCACCCCATTGACCAGAATGTGAAAGAGGCAGTGGGAGGCATGATCATGCAAGCAGCTTTGGTTGATTTCGCCTGGTTGGCTTTCATTCCAAAAGTCTTGTGACATGAGGCTTAACAGGACAGAAGTTTGCATAAAGGAAACTGAGAGGAATATTTGAGCTTTTGACGCCCTCTAGCCATCAGGACAACCATCAAAGGCAGCACCCTCCCATAGGATACATTGGGAAATCCCTGTGCCTTCCACTGCACTGCAGCAGGGAAACATACAGCATTTTTAGCCCCAAAGGCTTAGATACAAGACACGATTGACAAAGTGTCTTTGTCAATCTGCCCCCTCTTGAGCTCACATAAATTTCGGTGTGTTTATTCTCTCTTTATGTCAAGTGAGTGTTAGTAACAGAGCTGGCTGGGCATCTGAATTCTGCTTCCATGGGTAATTTGGAGGAAGAAGATCTGACCTCCTTGAAGGGCCCATGCAGTCAGACCATTCACTCAGAACTGACATGCAGCTGAGATGGCAGCAAGTCCCATAGGGTGAAGTAGGTGGGAAGTGAACTAAACCCATCCACCCTGGATGGTATTTACAGCAAGGGGGATGGAAAATATGAAAGACTCATTTTCTTCTGGTCTGAATTTGCCCCAGGGCCTCAAACACAAGCCAAGGCCACTGCTTCCCTGTCACACAGTCTGCTTGCAAGTGAGCTTGATCTGGGTCACCATCTGGAACTGCTGAAAATTATTCACTGGCCACCTGTAGGGCTGCCCTGCATCCTCTGTCTTAGAATCACAGAACCATAGAACCATGGAATGGTTTGGGTTGGAAGGGACCTTAAAGAGCATCTAGTTCCAAAACCGCTGCCATGGGCAGGGACACCCTTCACTAGACCTGCTTGCCCAAAGTCCCATCCAACCTGGCCTTGAACACTTCCAGAGAGTGGGCACCCACAGCTTCTCTTCTTCCTTAGTTTAGGAAACAGCTGCCCAACATGCATCTCTAAGAAACACAGCCCAGGGAAAGGGAATGTAGAGAAATTCACTGACTATTCTCTGAGTTTCAGGTTAGTGAAGAAACTGGTCTCTGAGAAAAGCGACTGGGTTCCTTCCAGTATACTGCAGCCAGCAGAGGGGGACAGTAACAACATAATAAAGAACAGCAATGCAGGTAATAGAGAAAACGTGTTACTGACATTTCTGGGGTTTTTTTTCTCCCCTACTGAAAAAGGATGTGATAAGAAAAGATGTGATAAACAGTGCACTTTCCGTATTGAAGTACTCGGCCTGCGTGTATGTCTGTGCTGCAGTCTCTGGTGATGCAGCTGAGAGAGCCTGAAATTTGGTGCCGTGGGTGTCACAGCTAGCGAGGCACAGCAGCTTGCCTTGCTTTAACTGTTTTCCCCTTCCTGGGCAGAACTTGGATCTCCCACCAAACTCCTGCGGCTACCAGTACCCAGGCTGGCTACTTTACAGCTAGCCCAAGGGTGTCGTACGGCAGGGTGAGTTCTAGCTGCAGGATAGCTTTCATCCTGACACAGGTAGCGTTGGATTCAGTTCAGCATCAGGCTGGCGTTCTGCTCTGGGTTTGAAAACAGAAAAATCTCATGAACCATTACTGCTTTCATCAGATTTCACTGCTGGCTCCAAAGGCTGGAGGAAGGGCTGTTCTAACGAGATTTCAGCCAAATCAGCACTAAAAGTCATCCTTCCTTCAGCTTTGGTTCTGACCTAACACCCAAACAGGGTGCACTGGAAAAGCTGAATCTCAGCAACTCTGCAGGTCAAAGGTTTACAATTTTAGATTATTTTTTCTATCCTTGAATATAATTTACCAAAATGTGTCCTGTTTTTCCTCTGGTAGCAGATGAAAGTGAAATCTGGCACAGCCCTTCCTAGGGACCTGCGTTAGAGAGCTACCAGCATTTTATTCTGAGTTACTGGTTTCTTTTGATTTTATTTTTATTTTTTGGTCAGTTTGTTGAAGTGGAGAAAAACCTTTTTGAAAGTTAACCAGGATTCTTTGCTGTGGTTTACAGGGAGTATGGTAACTGCTGCTCTTTCAGCTCCACAGTAGGTCAGCTCTGTCTTCACGCGCTGTGCCTAACTATGGCTCTCATTTCTTTGGCATGTCTAATGCTTCAAAAGAAAAATAAAGCCACAGACGTTACAGTTAGTTACATGCCAAAAATGCCTCTCTTGCCTTTAGTGGAGCAATCAGAAGAGCAGTAGAATTGTGATTATTTATTTTTTATTTTATTTCAGGCTTTTAACAATGAACCTCAAGACTGTAGATGGGAAAACCTTTAGACGTGTTGTAGTGACAATGCCCGTTGTCCTCCTTTTCAGACATGTACAACGATTCCTGCAGTACGGCCTCGGTAGAGTCAGACACCAAGGAGAGCGAGGTGGCCAAAAGCTTCGTAGCAGAACAGAGGGCTGGCAGCTGAACAGCAGGATCAGCCTTCCTCAGGACCCCATCCATCTCTGTTTATTTTGGGTGGACACTGGATCAAAGTTGCCTTTCTCACAAGCTCTGAGGTTCATAATTCATTAAAACTTTGTCAGCATGAACAGATGAGAACTGTGCTGTCCACCTGGCAAGCTGGGAAAAACACACTTGAAAGGAGTATTAAACATCCAGAAAGCATCAAAACCCACCTTCAGTATTAGAGGAGAAAAATGCTTCTTGCATTGATTATCAAACTGTTTCAGAAGATGTGGCCTAAATTAGGTCGACAGCAGAGCTGAAGAGTTACTATGCACGCACCTTGTGGCAACTTCGCTCGAACACCGAGTTACTGCAGAGGGACACATGCATGGTTACGAGTTCTTGCTCTACCATGGGGTCGCCTGGAGGTTTTTCCATTTGCTTGCCTCTGGCTGTGCCTTCCCCCTCCTTAATTCCAGCTGATGCATCACAAATGTGCCCTTTCTGCTGATGGTCAACACCAAAAACATCCCATTTTAGGGTGGCTGTGGAAAGGCAACGTCTGACTTGGACCATCAGAGAGGCTTCGCACGGCAATGACGTGACTACTTTTGCAATGGCACAGCGAACAACCTGCCGCGTACAACGTTATGTTGGAATGAAGCAGATGGCAACTCCTGGCTATGAGGTGGAGGAGCAGGGCTTAGCAGGGAAGCAAAGACGTGTGACAGCTACTGTGACAAAGAACATTTTGAACTCTTTTTACAATATAAGTCATTCTTCTGCCCCCTCTGCAGTCTGTGGTTGCTCGATCACAATCCTTTGCATTTGGTGCCGAGAATTCAATTGAATGCCATTTAATGTCATATGTTTGAGTAGACTGCATGCTCTCATTGTGTGCCGGCCTATGGAGTACATACATTTCACCCCCCATTTGGAATATACTTAAGCATTGCAAATAGGCAGTGAGCATTAGATGCTCCAATGAGTGGATAAAGTGTTGTTGTTAAATACTTCTTTCCAGGACGTTTGATTAAAGGACTGTACCAAATCTCTGCCACATAAGGATGTAACGTATAATATAAGGTGATGTTGTTATTCCTGTATAAGCCATTAGCTCATTCGGAGCAGCTGTTAAGGCTTGAACGCATTTTGATGGTAATTGGGTCTTAGGTCCCACAAAAGCTGCTAATACTTTAGTAAAGATAAGTGTTGACTAAGGGTTGCAAACAGGCAAAGATCCCCTGGTAAAAACGACCCCAGAAGCTCAAGAGTGAGTGATTTGCTTTCACTGTTAGAGATTTTTTGTTTAACCTTGAGACCAGTGGTGCTCTATGTAAATAACAAAGGGGACGAAAGCACTGAAAATGGAGATGGAGCAAAACCAAAGCCTTCAGTAACTGAGCCTCTGAGCAAAATTGTAGGAGTCTGTATCATTTCTGCTATCACCTTTGCAGGACCCGAATGTTTCTCTTTGTGTCTCAGTGGAGGCCGGCATTGCAAATACCTTAGGCATGAGTCAGGAGGGCTGTGAAGCAGGTAGAGTCCCATTCAAGGAAAACCCTTGGAGCGGGTAAAGGCTTCTTCAGGTTTTGTTTGCTTGTGAAGGCTTATCGGTTAATTATGAGTTGCATTGTGGTGGCTAATTCTCATGGTTCTTCTGACCCTCTATATCTAAACAGTGTGGTTTCTGGTGTTTTCTGTTCATGACTAAAGGACCTGAGAGTTCTGTACCTTTTTGGAAGCTAGTTTTGTCCTACAGAGATAACAGCTTGTCTGTTTTGTGCTGGTCATGTACCTTAAAGATGACATGTAGGCTCTCAGGGCCACAAGTCCTGTTAGTCTGCTGTAGTTATGAGCATCATGAGGGAAGAATTGATTCCTTTCAGTCTCCCAAGGGAATATGCAGTGATGTTTTCTTGTAGTGCAATTAATTTATCCTCTCCCTGAAATGAGGTAAGTTTGGTTTCTGTATCGCTTTCAGTAATTTTTGCACAGCCTGATAGCAGTGCTTCTGTCTGCCCCTGCCCTGAGCGTAGGAGAGAAAGGGGGTAGGGAGCTTTGATTGCACATTAATGAATGTCGTGAGCTTGTGTGTGTGTGAGAGAGAGAGATGGGGAAGGGTTACCCCGGGTATATGAAGCTGCCAAAAGTAGGATTTGTGACATTGCTGACGGATGGAAAGATGCAAACCTGCACTCTGGGGTTTCTCTGGAGGAATCTCATTCAAACAGAGAAATGGCAGTGAGAATTCTCTGTCTGAACCGAAGGTGGAAAATCAGGTATTGACAGTCCACTTCCTACCTCTGCTGTGTGCAGGGGGACAGTGTGCTTGTCCTATATCCCCTGGTGCCTCGGTACCTTCCTGTAACACGGGAGCTATTGGATCTCCCACGTGTTGAGTTCTGATGCTGCATTTTAGCATCTCTGCAAAAATTGGGGACCCTCCAGGGAAAAGCAAAGTATTTAACCTCATATGTCCCACTATGCCCCGCCATGAGTGTCAGTGGTGGCATCTTGTGGGACAGCCGAGAGCTGGAGCAGGGAAGAGGATTGCTGCAGAAGTGTCTTCTCTCTCCCAGCTCACCATCTCATCGTGACAACTGCAAAGGTATGGGCTGGGTTATCGCAATTCTCCTCCCTACTTTGCCTTTGAAAACAATATCTTTAATTTATTTATTTTTTCAAAATCTCATGTTTTATCCTGTTTGACCAAAGTTTGAGTCACTCCTGCACCATGAATGTGTGCCACCACCTCATGGCTGTGCATGGCAGTGGCACAGCAGTCTTTGGGAGATGGCTGTATCACAGTTATCCTCAGACACTGCTGAACCCCTGAGCAGGGAGCCCACAACCATTAATTGTGTCTTGAACCTTCCTCCAGCGCTGGCAAGCCAAAGGCAGCTGCCTGTTTCTGTCTCCATGTTCCAAACTCAGCCCACTGTAGCTGCTGCTGGGGAGGAACCGGGGCCCCTGCGTGGCTGATGTCTGCGGTGCGACCGGCAGGGAGACGGTGCCACGCTGCTGGGGCTGCGTTCGTAAAGAACGAAGCTCAGTGATGGATCAGGCTGCTGACAAGTCGGAGAGCAGCCAACAAGAAGTAACCTTCTGGCTTTGCTGATGAGACAAAATGGGGTTTGATGGCTTTTTTTTTTTTTTAATAGTAGACAGGATAGTCTTTTAATTAGTGTATTTCTCTCAAGCAAGGTGATAATTAAGAGAATGACTCTCCATGTACAGTCTAGAATATGATTTGGTAATGTCCAGCAAGACTAATGTGTGCATCTAAGGTATACTTATTCTGCATGTCTGTCTTTGACATCATCATTTTCAGTCAGATGGACTCAAAATTCATTGTTTCCAAATATAGATTTCATTTCAGTGTTGTTTGGAATTGACTTAGTGACCAGAAAGTAATTTAAAATGGTTGCCACTGAGTTTCAGTTGTAGAAGAGACAAGGTCCAAGGTAAACCTATGCCGTAGCAGCACTCGTGGTTGAGCACTGTGACCTTGCTGCTTGACCAGCGAGTCTGTGCCAGCTGCCCGGCTGTCCCCTCCAGCTGGGACCAGTGAGACCTGCCCTTGGGGCTGAGGCTTTGACTTGGACCTTCTCCCTCTGCTCTACTGCCATCTTCTGTGGATCCTGCAGAAACTTCACATCCTCGACTCTGCCCTCTGCACAGTCCGGTGTAGAAGGGCACCAGGCTCCTTCCTGACCGGTGGTGGTGACAGACAGATGGGCAGTTGCTGTGATGCCTAAGTCTTGCTTTTCTAGTAAACCAGGCCAAAATGTAATCAGACCCAATCCTCTCCCTCTCTCACGTCTAACCCCACTGGGTAGAGAATCAGACCCACAGTTGTTGTCTTGATCGTCAATGGCTGCAGCCAAACCATGTCTGGACGTTGGTTTCTCTTGCCAGGGACAGCAAAGCTGTGTGTGTGTGTCTCATATTCTGGTTGTGTGTGTGATGAAAAGCCATTTTATTATCCATAATTTCTTAGACTCTCAGATTTCAAACAGAATTGGGTATGAGAAAGGCTTGCTTTCCAAAAATACTCAAAACCTGACTTCAAAAATATATATATGATTAGAAATATTTAAGAATAATAAGAAAAAAAGAGCCAAATTGTGTATTTCTTCTTGCAGCTGGAGCTGAAATAGCTGCTGAGATTTCCTCTCCCCAGCTGAGAATTGGTACAGTTTGTTTTTCTTACATATTTTCCATGGTGTTGATAATGATGTATTTGTATATTGTGACTGATGAGAGATAATCAGACAGGGAAAGAGCACAGAATTACCTGTCCTTTTTTCCCGGTCACGACAGAATGTATGAGTTTATTACAAGAAAAAAGTGTGCAAATGACCTTTCTGTAATTAGGCCATTCTGACCTGTGTAGAACCACGCTTTGTTTGAAATTTATAAAAATTCTAACTAGTACAAAACCTTGTGTTTGATGTCTCTATATGAAATAACAAGTCAAATGAGCCTTCTTTCTATTCAAAATAAATGAGTATCAGTAATGGTGTACCAGCACAGCTGAAAAAAATCCACACACCTGTCCAATATAACGTTATTTGTCCACACACGTGTCAGAAAAGGCACAAAGTGTTGGGTTTTTTTCCTTTACCCATCTCCCTTAGACATGTTCCTGAATCCCTGGAACATGTAGGAGTGTGTAAAGGTTTGCACAGACAGTTTGGAGTTGCGCACACTAACGCTGCAGCCGTAAGGCAAGGAAGCTATGGGGTAAGTTTATTGTAGTTACCCCAAGATATTTGCATACCTTTGGCTACCAGTGGCTTATTAGGGAGTGCTAATGGACCCAAATGCATGTTGTGGATGATGTGGAAGGGCCAGGAGGTGAAAATCAGAATGTAAAAACACAAATATAGACAGCAAAATAAATCAGAAGTCATTTCAGCTGGTATCTAGATTTCTGGGAGCAAACTTCACCTCACTTGAGTTTTCAAGTCACTGACCTTATCACGTTACTGCAGTGCAATATTGGTATGAGAAAATGAAGAATCAGGGCCGCACTGGATCCCAGGTGTGAGGTTTGCTTTGTCCCCCCCACACCAAGCCGGCCCCACGGCAAAGCCCCAGGGCTGGAAATGCAGCTGCACGCGCGAGCAGGCAGAACGCTCCCCTGTTGCAGGTCCCAGCGTGCAGCTATGTGTGCTGGGACCTGCCTGTGCACGGCCTGTCCCAGCTCGGCGTGGTCTGCAGGAGGCACTTCATGGGATGGAGGTGGGCCGTTGCCATTTGCTCAGGAGTGTGTTTGGACACAGCACTCATGGTGAGCCACCTCAGCTGATCCACCCTCAGCAAGCTCAGTCCTTGGAGCGGGACTGAACCGGCCAGCAGGCAGGGACCGGTGCCCGTCTCGGGCTCTGCTCAGCCCTGTCTCACTTTTAGGAGGTGATGGTTCAAGGCACACTTCTCCCCTCTGTGCCTTAACACAAAAGAAAGAGTTTGGCCCTAAAGAAAGTACCTTTTAAAAGACCACAGAGAAAGTACTGATTTACAAGTTGAGCCTCTGCACTGGGGTACAGCTGCGGTCTGCACCAGGTTATCAAACCTGGAGAGAGATGCATGAAGGTTTCTGTGGCCTTGCAGAGCCCCAGGTCTCCGCTGCAGAGTGAGACCCTGTCCTCCCCCCGGTGGGCCCTGCAGCCCTTTCTGCTTTCACTTTCTTTCCTAACCATCACTTATTTCCTTCTGCAGTAGCTCACAGACAAGAAGCATCAGTTTCCCCGTCTCTCTCCACCTCCCTTCCAGCCATGTGACCGAGCACTCCCCGCATCAAGAGAAACTTTCCAGTCGCAGGAAACCTTGATTCCCTTTCCACTGGCTCCACGGTGAGAAGCAGTGTCTCTCAAACCTGCAGCTGTGCTGGCCATGGCGAGGGGCGCACAGCAATTCATCTGGCTGACCTTCGCTTGTGGTAAGTACCATTCTCCATCATTTCTATCAGAAAAATGAGATGGACTATGCCAGTTTTGTTTCCCTGCAGCCCGGACAGCACCTAACAGACTGAAAACTTTAAAAGGTTTCATTTCTAGCATGAAGGGTGCTTCTAGTAAAGTCCAACTGCTAAGAAATAACTATACATTTAATTGCAGCTGGTATAGATGTAGTCTGATACTTTCCAGTGTATTTTCCTTTGCATTAACTGTGTGTGATGGAGTCAGCTCAAAATAGTGTAAGCAGAAGGCTTTTTTGGGCTTGCTTTTCTTAACTAAAAATAATTCCCAGACCAGCAGAACTGAGTGAGGGTCTTGAGTGAGACAAGCAGAAGAAAAACAACAGCAGTGTTGCCCGAGTCGCTCCTTTCTCTGCATTGCGAGATGCAGGGCGCGATCAGGAAAGCGAACGTGGGGCGGGGGGCTTGGGGAAGGTGGGGGCAGGCTGGGGCTTAGCTCCATGACAAACCAGATCAAAGTCACCATTCAACACTTAATGCCACTGTGAAAATCTGGGGAGCTACCCTGGTCAAGGATGTGTCCCAGCATGTTAAGTCATCCCTCAACACCCACAGTGCTACAAAATCTGCTAGGTGAAGAAGGATGGAGAGTGATTTAATCTGTGATGGCTAAAGGTGTGAGCTCGCTGGTGGGCACGGGATTTCTCCGGTGTGTTTTGCCATCGGCACGCAGGGATCACACAGGGAACAACCCCCCATCTCTCTCCCAGCTCTGCTGCGGCAGCGCAGCGAGCAGGGAAACAGCCCAGGGACTTGGCCACAAGCAGCTTCTGCCATATCTGCTCTGCTTTCCCACATCTGCTTCATAGCCAGAGGCTGCTGAAGTAGCCCCAAAATAGGCACACGCAAAGAGAGCAACATCAGACGGTGAGAAATAACCCTAGTAACTCAGTGGTCAGCACAGATCTTTTCGACCAGGAAGAACTGTTTCCTCAGCTCCTTATCCATTTTTGATCATTCCTTTAGTAGTTTGTTGTGACTTTTTATTAATGGCACAAAGTCAAGTCTATCTGTGCAGACAGGGAATTAACCATAATTAAAGTTTAAGGTATATAAAGTCTTAAGGGCTGGAGGTTTAAAAAACTGCTCTTGTGTTGGAGGGAAACTACAACCGTACCGAAACCTCTCAGAAAATCTTGGTGCTTTTCCAGTTCCTCAAGGACTCAGACCAAAGCAGCGGAGCTGGCAAGAGTGTTTTCAGTGATTGTAGGAGCTGGGACAGGTTTTCGTGTCCACACAAAATCTGTCTGTGAAATATGAGCTTTTCTTCTGGGCAACATAAAGCGGAACAAACCTGCCTGGCTGCCGAGCAGCATGAGCGTGTGGTTAGACGAGAAGGGGAAAAAAATCCCCAGCAAGAGTTTTTTTCACTCACCGTGTTATGGGACAGCAAGCTGAGAAATGTCACAGCCAGCTTATGAGCCCTCCACTTCCCACTGTAATCCTGGGAGCAGAGCAGTGACTTTGCTGGCATTGACTGAACCTCCCTGGTCACCAAAGCATGAAATCACAGAATCACAGAATGGTTTGGGTTGGAAGGGACCTCAAAGCCCATCTAGTTCCAACCCTCTGCCATGGGCAGGGATACCTTACACTAGACCAGGCTGCCCAAAGCCCCATCCAGCCTGGCCTTGAACACTGCCAGGGATGGGGCCTCCACAGCTCCTCTGGGCAACCTGTGCCAGGGCCTCACCACCCTCACAGGGAAGAATTTCTTCCTAATATCCAATCTAAATCTCCCCTCTTTTAGTTTGAACCCATTCCCCCTTGTTCTATCACTGCAGTCCCTGGTAAACAGTCCCTCTCGGTCTTTCCTGTCAGTGTCTCCAGGCTCCGACTGGGGACAGCGAATTTCCAAGAGCTGCCCTGATCCTTTTCTGAGAGTTTTGTTCTGAAGTGTTGCATGCATGGAGGCTTGCTGGGCAGAAACGCAGTCCTCAGAGTTTGTAACACACAATTTTAAAGGCAAGGTGAGATGAGGAGATTGCAGCTGCTCGCTCCAGGAGGATACACCACAGGGAGCACATATCCCTTCAGCAACGTGTTGGTCTATGAAGTTTTGAGCTGTCTTCGTGGAAGAAAAAAAAAAAGAGATTAATAGGGGGATGCAGAGCTGCAATCCTTCATTGTTCTGTGGCTCCTTTTGTTGGCAAAGCCATGAAAAGGGCTGTGGGGGGAAGCTGTGCAGGTGGCTCCTTTGCTGAGCTATGCTCCGAGAGACGATGCTGCAATGCTGAGGGAGCCATGGTGAAGCCTTCCGGGCCTTAGTTGGAGGGTAGGTCAGGCACCCCATGGGCCCGCCTGCCCCTTGGCACAGCAGAGCTCCTGAACTTCCTCCAGCAGCCACCCAAGAAGAGCCAAGATGATCAGGTGCAACTGGAGAGCAATCCTTACCCATTCCTGGAAGCTCAGGTGGCTAAATGCCTTTCCAGAAGACGACCCAAGCCAACAAGTTTAGCAGTATGGCTGTGCCCCGACAGAGGGTCCAAAATCCTTGGGAGAGCCATGGGAGGCTGGAGGAGTGCACCGGCAGGCCACCTGGTGAGCGTGAGCCATGGGCCACCCCAAAGACATTTAGGACTTCATCCCTCAGTGACCCTGTCAGGCTGAATGTTTCTCTACTGAAAAATGGTTAAGTTGAAATGACCTTCTAGGGAAAATGAAGGTTAATTTAAAAGCTACGGGTGGCATCCAAGTGTCAGTGAAAGAATGTTTCTCCCACGTCTGTAAGCGAAGTGTTATCTGGTCAGTAATTGAGACCAATCTGTTAACTAAAAACTAAGAAGTACTGACTATTTCAGACTTGTGTAAATTTAAGTAGGGGTTGTTTTGCAGTCTTACGGGTGAAAAAAGAGTGAAAATTGCCACTTCTTCTTTTTTGGTTTTATCATGCTGATACACTTAGATGCAACTACCTATAGCCGGCATATGGTACCTGCTCTGGTTTTCCTCTGGCACACAGGAGATAACTGACCTGCTTTTCAGTTCTGCCAGCAGGTATGGTAAAGCCTAGGGGGAAGTGAGAAAACGAACTCAAGTATCATATTAATTACGGCATTTTTGTGTTCCTTCTGATAAAATTCACAACCAGAAGGAGCTGCCCTGTCATTTTTGTGGCTTTTCAACTGTATCAAGTCGCAGTTCTTTGATGATAACAGCTACGCTGGCAGTCACGTGTATTCTGTACAGCACAGAGGTGAAACCCAGGCAGTTTTAGGGATGTGGCGTATACATCTGCACTTCTGCTCTTCTCCAGCATAGCCAATTTTAAGGGAAAATTGTGGTGTGGCTTCAGATCTGTACATCTGTTCTCATTTCTTTGGTTTTGATCTTGAATTTGATTCAAGACCCAGTAGGTTTTATTATTCTTATTTAATATGTATGATTTATTCTAAAGTGGTGAGATATTGTGAATTCAGCTGTTGCTGCAGATCTCTGTTCAAGCTGAGTGAAAATAAATAAATGAGAGAGAGATGAGCTTGTGAGATTTCAGCTATTCCCACTCTGAACGTGCCTCTGGCCTTAATTGATACTAAAATCCGAATCTCAATAACCTTGACAAACCTTTGACACCAATTAATGAGAAATTCCATTTTTCTGAACCAGCTTACAGTAAACTTCTCAGACACATGTTGCGGCATCCTCTGTGGAGCTGTACTGCTAGGAATATGAGCTGTCCTGGACTTCTGGATCCCTTCTCTCTCCAAACTGGAGAATCCATCTCTGTCTTTCAGCTAATTTAGGCAGTAAAACGCCTGAAGCTTCATGCACACCAAGGAACTCACAATATGTCAGTGATTTATGATTTATCTTGACCTTGTCTTTACAGAGCCTTGTTGCATACTTAGAATCAAAGACTCAAGCAGAAGAATGGTGACCTTCATCTATTTTACAATGTACTTTTCCCACTTTTTCTTCACTTTGTTATTTGCATTTAGGAGCCAGATATTTTCTTTTCAGTTCTGCAAGGGACATGTTTCTGTAAATGTTATAAGATAGAAGCACGATTTTGGTGCTTGACTATTTTTAGATGTGGTCCAAAAAGTCCCTGAATGCTGTACCCTGAAATTTATTTCTCATTGCTGAAAGGACATGATTAAGGGGGCTTGTTTGGAGCATTCCCTTGGGTACCTCCCAGGAGGAAGGACTTGAGGGTTCAAGCTGGCGTGGCTATAACATCACCATAAATAAATATCTCGAATTTCCCTGTCTTCCCAAACCGGTTTCCCAGACTACCCTGAGTCACTATCAGACCATTATGCTGCCTCACTGCCTTTACACAGAAAAAATGTTCCCTTTCCCCAGGCTTTGTTGGTAAGTAACCAACCACCCCGGCATCCGCTGCATTTTGCTTAGATCTTGATAGTTTTCTTCTAGCAAATCCTGCTGTACTGCTGCCTGCAAGGAAATTCTTGTGCTGCCTGGGGATTGCGCAAGGTCTGCTCACACCTCTGTCACCCTCTGGCTTCTTCAGCAGTAACAGTAGTGTGGTGGGGCTGGCAGCCAGTGTGTGTCCACTGCAACGAGGATACTCAGCGATGTGAAGACCGAGGGAGTGGTGGAAAGCTATGGCTGTCCTACAGCATGTCTGCCTTCACTCTTCTCTCATGACTGGAGCCAAATGAAGAGTAAAATCATAAAATCATATAACCAATTTGATGACAAAATCAGCGCAGTTATGTTGTGGGTATCAACAGCAATGTTATACGTAGAGGTTTCTAGACTACTGACTTATTTGTTTCTTTGCAGCATTTTCCTCCTGCTTTGCTGAAGTGACCCTGGGGGTTGAACTGTCTCCAGAAACCACATCCTTCCACCATACGGCTACTTCTGCTCAGCCACTTTATCATTCTTCACCCCATCAAGGCACCACAGTTCATTGTAACAGCACAGGCTCTCTTAAAACAACACCCACCGACCAGAGAACAACTGGGCAGACAACAGACCCATGTCAGGTAACGGCAACACCAGGCCAGCACACAGCAGCACAGGCAGAAGCAGCCACCACACAAGTGGCTGGCCAGACACCTCCCACGGTGGTGCCCACAACTGCAGCAGACAACACAACTGCAGGCAGTCAGGCTACAACCCCGGCAATGGAAACGGGCATACCTGCGGTGAAGAACACAGCCCTATATCCGATGTCCTCAACCAAGCAAGCCACAACACGTGTAAGCACAGAAATGACAGCAGCAGCCACAAACACAACCGTGAAGCGTTTGACGCCAAACACAGAAATGACGGCTGCTCCCATAACTGCTACAGCCACCACCATGCAAACTGTAAAGCCCACCACGGGGTCAGGAAATCAAACAACACCGCCTAAAAGTCCAACCACCACAGCCATGACCAAGACAACAACCATTCACCCAGGGACTCAAACAACTGTCTCATCTACCACGATGACAGCGAGACCCACTCTTGCACCACAGCCATCTCCCATCCCCACTGGCACATACACGGTTTCCAGTGGGAACAGCACCTGCATCAGAGCGGTCATGGGCTTGCAACTGATGGGTCAGAATACACAGACGGTAAGGTGGAAGCACTGTGAGGCTGAGCTTTGTAATGACTCTTTCTTTATTAGCTCAAATTTATTCTTCTTTCACAGCAAGTTTCAGAAGTTAGGTTGTACAACAAAGATAAGTGGTTTGCTACCAGTCTAAGGCCTTTTCTGTGCCACAGCATCTCAGCTGCTGTATTTCGCCTTATATGATGATGTCAGTGAGACGTATGGGTGCTTTCTTTTTCAGTGATGTATCTGTTGGCACGGTAGGTCAGGCTTTAGTGTTGTTTGCATTTCCCAGAATGGGAGACTAGTTAAAATCTGAATTGACTTCAGTGAAGGGCTTGGCATTGCAAGCTGCAACGAAAGCAAGAAATTGTCAGCTCACACACTTGGATTCAGAGGTGGGTTGAGGTGATGCTGACACATGGACATTTCAGGATCACTGGAACTGCCAGGCTGTATCAGAGCAGGCATCCTGGGGAGCTGGTACCCTCTTTTGGCAGTGATTCACTGTTGTTGTAAAGCCTGAAACAGTGATCAGGTCCCTCAGAATTAAGATTTTGGAACCTCCATCAGTACAGTATGCGGGGTCACATCCTCAGGCTCAGGATTTATAGGCCTTGAGCCATTCTCATTACAAACCCAAATACTCTTGCCTGGGGTCTGACTATTTCTAGCATGGGATGAGTATCTCATGTCGGCGAAAGTGATTTTCATCCCTCGTCCTGGCAGAAGCCAGGCAGGGACCATTACCCGCAGCCTCACCAGACCCCAGTGAGGTGTTTATTACAAAAGTAAGGTGTGTTTGAGTTAAGACTGATGGAGCCAAACTGTGTATTCTGGGCTGCAGAGCTCTCCTTTCAGACTACAACATGGGCTGGCTGATGCTAGGGATGAACTGTGCAGGACAGAATGAGGAGGCTGGGGTGATATGAGGAGCAACATATGTCAAAGCCAATCTAACCCCTGCCTGCTTCTGTCTTGGTCATTCCTCTGCCTTCAGGCACAAGTTCCAACTGCTCCCTCTTTTAAAATTACCACTGATGCTCATCTGTGCCTGCTCTGAATCATATCAGTTCACCGAATGAGCAGAAAATGATTATTTTCTGCCAGCTGAACACACAGGAGCAGCTCGGTTCTGTATCAGACAAGTGCTAGTGCTGGTTTACAAGCAGTGGATGACCCCAGCAGCCAGCAATTAGGCTGCCACCACCACTGGCCTGTTCATTCAGCTGCACAGTGGCTGTCTGGGGAAAAAAACAACACAAAACCCCACCCAAAACTCAGCCATAAATCTCTGTATCTTGTTAAGCTTCCCTCCTCGTCTTTGTCAGCAGCCCTGCAATGTCTCTTCTCTCCACAGGGTAAGATGGAGTACATGGCTGTCAACCCCAATGCAACGGAGACGTCTGGAAGCTGTGGGGCAGTGCAGTCTGAGCTGAACATAACTTTCAGTGGAGGGTTTATAAACTTCACCTTCGTAAAGGTAATTGTCGCATTTAGAAGAAGGAGTGCTTAAGATTGGGGAGGTGGAACTTAGGCTGCCTTTGATTCAGCTTGTGCTGTGGGAAAAGGCATTTCATCTATCTCTAGGCTAGTTTTCCACCTCTATATGAGGCACTATTACTCCTGTCCTTCCCAAGAGGTGAAAATCTTAGAACCATGGATTAATTCACCTTGGAAAAGAACTTTGGAGGGCACCTGGTCCAACCCGCTGCTCAGAGCATGGCCAACTTCAATCTTAAATCGGGTCTTGTCTATTTGAACTTTGAATTTGGAAAGGTTTGTAGGTGCAATGAAGGATAAGTACAGTGCCTTGCCATCCTTCGGTAGAAAGTGCAAGAGAACAGTGTTAAAGCTGCCCATCTAGCAACACAAAGTCTGGAAAGAGCCTCGAGCAAAATCTGAATCTGCATCTCATTTATACATAGGTAAAAATGTGGTGGGAGGGAAGGCTGGCTCTGCTGGTTGTGTTGGAGGGGGGCAGAGGGAATGGGTTTGGGACTGGGGTCCCTGCACCAGGAGCAAAGGGTGCGTGCTGGGAGCTCTGACTCACTCTATCACGTTACTCTTGCAAATGGTGTCTCGGGGACCACCTGAGCGCAGGTGAGGTTGCCCATTTGCTTCCCGTAAATGCCGTGTATCACAACTGCCCAGCCAAAAGCCAGCCGCAGGGGTTAAATCCAAAGGGCAGCTGTGCAGTTGTTAGGAGGCACGGCCCACCCACAGCTGAAGGGACCTAATTTCATCTGATTTTTGAGTGGAAAATTCCAAACAACTGAACTGCAACAAAACTGTAGGTAAGTGCCCTTAAAATGCACCAGGGACACCTACAAACAGACACAAAAATTTGGACAAGAGAGAGGCCCATGCTTACACAGTGGGAAAATGAGTTTTCTTTTTGACATTCTCTGTTGACACCCTGTTCCCTGCTGGGACCACATCCTATGTGGGTGAGGCTTTAACATAAGCTACCGAGAGTGCTGCTGATGTTAGAACCACAGGGGAAAAACGCTGAGTGCAGCCATCCTCTCGCTTCCTCAGGCATTTCCACTGTTCACACATTTTGGGAGGCAGCAGGCAGTACTATTTATCTGAAAGCTGCTAAGGGCTGGGTGGTGACACCAGCAGGGCTAAAGACAGAAGTCAGTGCTGTGTGTAAAGTCGTGAATGGACGGGAAGGAATATGGCATGGGTTGGATCCCATCAGAAACTGAGTGTAGGATGTATTAAAGCCATACCCTGGAGCTCCACAGCAGTTCAGAGCTGTAGCTGGTCATCACTGCTCATCTGTGTCCTTCAATTAATCAAGCCAAAATGTCAATGTTGCAGCCTTGTTCTAAGCTCGAATTAGTGACAATTAAGAAAAGTGCAAATCAGTTGTCATCTTCCATTCAACTGGGGGCCGGCAGGTCTTTGGAGATTCAATACATGTCCATAGAAGGTCCAAGAGGTGACAGAAAATCATACCCCACCAGAGTCATTAATGCTTGAGCAGAGAAAAGATTTCAATTAATAATCATCTTGATTTTAGAAAGTTCTCTAAAAGCTACAGAGAAAAAGCGAGCTAAAAAATCCAGGAGCTATTTTAAAACAAAGGATCAATTCAGATCACGAGTGTTTGCTTTAAATGTACGCTTCCTGCAGCAAGGGGAGCATTTTCTGTGTAACAAGGATCCTTAGAAAAAGTCTGGTGATTCAAGTACCCATGAAAGCCCCAGCTGGCAGCAGTGCTAAGGACAGTGACGTGAACCTTTAGGAGGTACTTGACCTGTCTTGCCCTGAAAAAGGTGGTTATTGGCACAGCATTAGACAGTCTGCCCTTCACTTAAAGATAAGCCTCAAGAGCATAGCAGGGCTCGGCTTAGGCTGCTTTGAAATCCAGGTTAATAAGAAATCATTTTGCTGCTGGTTTTTATGTCTTTGGCCCCCACAGCCTCTCTAACTGCTTTGAACCACGAGTGCTCCAGCGGTGGCACTTCTGATTTTCACCGGTGAAAGAGGAGCTGGATCAGGCCCCGGGGCTGGTGCGGGGCAGCGGGAGGTGAGCGGCTGGCTCAGTACTCACCGCTGCCAGCTGCTTTTTGCAAAGAACTTGAAAAAAAGGAAGTTTTGTAACTAAGCCACAAGACATGAAACAGGAGCAGGTGTTTTTCCCAAGCACAGTTATCAACTGTGGCCACACAGAACATAGCGCTGCCACCAAAACAATGGTAATATTTGACATATTTATGTCTTTAGGTGGGAATAACGCTGAGAACCTGTCCTCTTGTGTTTCTTTCTTAAACTTTCCCAATCCATCCTACCAGCTTTTAAACTGCATAACATTAATACTGGACACACAGAAGACATTCATGTCTGCTGCCTTTATCCACCAGTCCCTGTGTGCTCACAGCTGGAATTAAAATGGGTAGTAGGGCTGCTACATAGAGACTCACAGGATCCAGAGAAAAGCTCCTAGGCTGGCTCTCACTTTGTGCCAGTCCAGGGGAGGACAGCGTTCAGGTTGCACCAGGGTTTTAAGGCACATGCAGGCAGGACACTTAGCTGGAAATTTTGCTCTGTGCTGTTGTACAGGGTGTTTTCCAAGCCTGCAGTCTGTAGGCATACGAAAAAAAGCCGGCCAGCACCAACAGTGTCAGCAGGGTGGAAATAACAGTTATTTCTGCCCTGCGCAGACCCATCCAGGTTGCTGTTTCCTCATTCACAGTGCCTGCTGTTGGCAGACGAAACAGGAAACGCCTGGTACTAGCATGAGATGAGCTCCCAGGTCTCAGCTGGTTGCCGACCTCTTCAGTTCAAACCAACGATAAGCCCAGAAACACGGCTGCTTTCTGCAGGTTGCTCATGCAAAGGGCATCTATGCATAAAGTCCAGAGTACTTCTGAAGGTGTAGGCTGAGGTCCCGCAAGCAGCCAGACCGCAGGTCAGCATCGATTAATTCAGTGCAGGATTACTCAGGAGAGCACTGCAGGGACTCTCGGTGAAAGCAGAACAGGTGAATAGAAGCAAAACAGCCTCATCACACGTCTGTTAATTTGTGCAACGTGTAATATTTGCCTAACACCCTCCTACTTTTGGTTACCACAAGTATCACAGACATGTCTAGCTTGAGCAGTATGTGCAAAATCACACCTGCATGGTCCAGTCTCACTGGACTGAGTGGAACTGGTGATGTAGCTGAGACTGCTGCACTGCACCAGCTTCTTAGCTACTGGAGAGAGCGATTTGGAAAAGAAAGAGCAATCCATCCAAAAAAGTTGGTTCTTGGGTCTCAAAGGTGATGCTTTAAAATGTTTGGGGTTTTTTAGGTGAGAATTCTTTGTGACCATTTTGCTGTGGTGAATTGTATTTTTTTCACAAATATGAGCATGTATTACAAATAAAGTTACATCTTCTTTTGCAGCAAACTCCAACGTACTATGTCAGTAAAATTGAGGCTAGATTACAGTTATCTTCTGAAGGTCAGTAACTTTACACTGTCCTAATTTCATATCAAGCTGTTCTGGGTGTGGGATAGGCTTTTGTATCTTTAAAAAACAGGATTTTGCAAATTATGTATTTTACCAGGTTTTCAACAAGTCATTCATCTAAATCTTATGGTGCGAAAATGGAAGAGAAGGGACCGGGTTGCAGTTTTGTCAGAATTGTTCAATTTTCATTTTGTCCCCAAAATCTTTCCCTGCCTTTCACTACTCTTTCAGAATGGACATTTCTTAAAACCTAAATTCAAGAAACAAAACAGTCCTCAAAGTTTTTATCTGCAAACCCACAAAAGTGCTGTGACTCCAGTTCAGTTGCACGTGTCTTTCCAATCTAATAAGCACAGTAAATGAATACAG
Organism: Psophia crepitans; assembly: GCA_013399095.1. Taxonomy (NCBI): domain Eukaryota; kingdom Metazoa; phylum Chordata; class Aves; order Gruiformes; family Psophiidae; genus Psophia; species Psophia crepitans. The sequence goes on along the minus strand of VWZZ01007696.1, from coordinate 580,592 downwards.
TATCTGGATCCCAGAAATGCAGGGCTGGATCCAGATTTCAAATACACCGATATGGAGAGGAGGCATGTCTGACATTTTCCTTTGGCAAAAAATAAGAACTGGACCCAGGCTGAGGTTCTTCAAACCATCCTGAAATCCCAGACCTTGTCTGTCCTCTTCTTAGGCAATCAGACTTTCTTTTTCCTCTGTAGCCCTGCTTCTCACCATTTAACGGTCAGGATCTGCCCCGATGCTACCTGCCAAGGAATGCTAAAAGCGTTATGAAAATATGAACCATATTTTCAGTCAAGTATTGTGACACTGAAATATGTCTAAAAACATATTGAATACATAAGGCAATACAGACTAGATATGTCAAACTCCCATGCCTAGAGATGGTATCTCTGTTTTGTCTGGAAATAGCCGTGCTGGAGACCTAAGACAGTCTTCTGCTCCTATGAGAGTCCTAATCCCCTCTTGCAGAGTCAGGTTGTTAAAATATGATTGTACTGCATCCAGCTCTGGGGTCCCCAGTATACAGGGAGATGCTGGAGCTAGTCCACAGGGGGCCACAAAGTTGATCAGAGGGCTGGAGCACCTCTCCTACAAGGACAGGCTGAGGGAGTTGTGGTTGTTCAGCCTGGAGAAGAGAAGGCTCCAGGGAGACCTAATTGCGGCCTTCCTGTACCTAAAGGGGACCTACAGGAAAGCTGGAGAGGGGCTGTTTACAGGGCAGGGAGAGACAGGACAAGGGGCAGTGGGTTTAAACTAAAAGAGGGGAGATTTAGATTAGGTATTAGGAAGAAATTCTTTACTGTGAGGATGGTGAAGTACCTGAACAGGTTGTCCAAAGAAGCTGTGGAGTCCCCATCCTTGGAAGAGTTCAAGGCCAAGTTGGATGGGGCTTTGGGCACCCTGGTCTAGTGGAGGGTGTCCCCTCCATGGCAGAGGGGTTGGATCTTTGAGGTCCCTTCCAATCCTAACCATTCTATGATTCCATGATTTGAAGAAGCATCTGAAATCTTAGCCACTTTTTCAGACCCAAGCTCAGGTGAGTTGCCCTTTGATACTTAAAGCAGTCATTTCAACAGGGAAGAAATGTAACTGGTACATTATGGGAAAAGTGTCCATGCTTTAGTCACATCTGTGACTGTTGCCCTGCCAGAGCACCAAGGATCCTCCATTTTATCTCAGAAAGATGGTGGTGCTAACACAGACAGTGTGGATTCTCACTTGTCTCTCTCTCTCTTTATGGCCTCCAGGCATGCTTTACTATGCAGCCATTCATGAGAAGCTGTTTACAACAAAGCTGGGGAATTCCTTCAAGTGTGCCAGCAAGCAAACCTTTGGCTTGGAGAAGAACTTCCAGCTGCTCTTTGTTAATATGCAGCTGCAGGCGTTTGATATTGTTCGTAACCAGTTTGGAAAAGGTAAGTAGAAGAACACCTTCTCCACCCTTCCGAGATCTACGTGTCAGCATTCTGGTAGCCTGAGGTATCACCTTCTGCTGGATTATACACACGGTGATCCTACTACACCCATAGCACAATCAGAGCTTTGTAATGGCTCCCTAATACTGCAACCTGCCCGCTGCTGTATTCTCACCCTTTTCCGAGTCATTCTCAACATAGTCCTAATACCTATGGAAGATAGCAAAGCTATCTCTCCCTCCTACATTCAAAATTTCGGTTCCACCTTCTTATTAAAAACGCTGAACTCTACAGCCACCATTTCATTCTTCACCTGTTTTCTCCCAGAGCAAGCGGAGGTGTGTCCACTGCCACTGCGCTGCCCAAAGCCCTCATACATACAGTTCAGTTCAAGGTCACTGTTCTCGATATAGTCAGATCTTAGCTATTTTGAAAGACTCTCGACACTCATGATGTCCCACAGCTGCAGCAGCAAAACTGCCAACTAATAAGGGATATTTGTGAATGCAGGATGATATTTTCAGAGCAGCTGTGTCTGGACATGATGAAATGCACTCCTGAGTGCACAATTGGCGTGCTCCCTAGTTTCAGAATTAAATGTGATGCTCATCTCTGTGATCTGTCTTTTCTTGAGTACAGCCACAAAGAGGCAACCAAGTAGCTTAGGAAAAGACAGAGCCACCCCAGTACTGACTCCCCTAGTCCCTGGATTGCCTACACTGAGAGAATGTGTTGGGGCTCATCACCTGGGGTTCCCTCCACAGGGAAATGAGATATTGCCATCCTTGCTTCTTGTTCAGTGATGCAGCTAGGACCTGGCCAGGGTGTGGGGCCCAAGACTGCAAGCTGTACCAGGAGACTCCCACGTCCCACAGTATGGACACCCTCATGGCCTACTGCCTAACCTCTTACAAGATGCATGAAAGATCCTGCAAAAAACAGAGCGGTGGACTAGATGGTACCCTGTGGTCTCTTTCAAACTGCGTTTCTGTGACTTCCTCTCAGGGTGTTTTCAGGTGGACAAATAGACTTATCAGCAATCCAGCCCTTCATATGCGCTACTAAAACATTCCTTTCTTCTGACATTTGACTTTCTGCATGCTTACAGAATATTGCCCCTGTATTCTCCTTTTTAATTAGATCTGGTTTTGATTCGGTATGGCTCTGTTTGACTCATTCGTCCTTTGTTAGTTCAGCATTTTGGCTGCCTTTATTCTGAAACGAATATAACAGGAAACAACATTTGGGGCTTTTCTAAGACATCGACTTTTTTTTTTTATATATATATTTTTCTTTAAATTCTTAAAAGCCACATTGAGAATCCAATCTATACTTTTGTTCTCCTGAAGATTTTTTTTTCATAGGATAAAACTGAGTTGGGGCAACTCATGGGATCCCAATCTGGTCCCCACATTCCCATTCAGATTGGGACTGACTGTACAATGAGTGAGTTCAGTTATGGCTTTTGGTATGGCCTCACCTCTAGCAGAGACAGAACTTAGTAAGACTCTCTCCAAGGTCAGGTTAATCTCTGCTAATCAATGGCATATACAAAAAATAAAATCCTCTTAATCAAAGGGCTGAGAAGGCAGTTACCACCTCTGAAATAATTCCCCAGTGGCCATGAAATAATTATGAAACTGTTACGTATCTCTGCTCTGTATGCAGATTTTGAAAGACAAAATCCCCAGTGAAGGAATAACCCTATACACATCACCAGCCTCCGCCCCTTGGGGTTCTCGAGACTGGTAGTTTCACTTCTGTTGCTCTTGATTTGCTTATCTTTAAAAGAGGAAGAAGAAGAAAACACTAATAATCATTGGTTTCAAGTTCCTTACAGTGGTGTACAGACTGCAGCAGTGTTACATCAATAGCTTGGCCCGTTTGAGTCTGGAAAGCTGTATAAGTGTCTTCTGAACTGCAATTCACTATATCAGAAACAATTCTTACGGTTCATAGCCCAGGGCTTCGTCAAAGCAAAACAGCCAGTTCAGACACCTCTGGCTTTTGCAATACTCAGATGCAAAGACTTTTCAGCTCACTGCAGTTATATTAACCCAACAAAGCTTTTAAAAAGCAGCATCTAGCAGAATGCTGATGCCACTGGCTTTGTGACATTGCATCACATGAAATCACCATCTGGATCAGAGAAGAGGATCAGATTTTGGGGAGAGCCATGTGGAGGCTCTGGAGCTGTGACATGATGTCATGCACTTCACATGCTCCCTGGGCTAACGGCCCGCTGTTGCTGTAAAGATTCCCACTGGGGAAAAGCCCAAGCTAAGCTACAATCTGTGCCAGCATAGTCATCAGAACTAGACATTAACAACAGAGGCTTTTGTCTTACAGTGCTGTTGAGACCTGCCTTGGAATAGTCGCAGGGAATGAAAGGGCAGAGGGCGTTGGATCTCCCTCACACCCTGGGTATAAACTGGAATCACTGCTGAGCTGGGCTACACTGTGGGGTTTAGCTGATCAAGCTATCCTACTTAGAGGATACCCTGCTCCTCAGGTCCCACTCAAAGCATCATGCTAGAGGTTGGTCTTTCCCTGGAGCCCAAGGAAGGACCATTCCTACAGATCAGATGGGAGATGTAGGTCTGATCCAGTTCTGGGACAACACATTAGTGATCATGTGCAGACCTCGCCTTTGCTCCCAGGGTTGCACTTGCATTGTGAATTTGAGACTGATCCTGCCATTGTTACTTGGGTAAATGTTCCATTTCTGTCAGTGACCCAGATGGTGCAGTCTCTCCTTAAGAAAACCATCAGTTTACCCCAGTGTGGAAGTTCATTTTTAAGTAATGAGCTTCCATTTAATCAGAGGATGACTTGAGTATTTGTTTGGCTTGGGACTAGCTGGGGAAGGCAGTATTTGCCCCCTCTGTAGCTAAAAGGTATGTTTGGAATGATGTATCTTTGAATGGTTCTTAAAAGGTATTACTTGTGTCAAAATCTTTTCTGACATCATCATATGTACTATAAAATTACAATGGTACTGCTAAAGCAACCCCCTGGATCAAGTCCAAGGCTTCTGCCTTCCTAATCTCTTGGTGCTGTGAGTTAGCCACAAATAGCCACAAATACTCTGAATTAAACACAGAGAACAATTAGAATTTGATTTCTCTTAGGAAGCACTGACAGTGACGTGCTGGACCATGGGATCCCTTCTCTGGCCTGATCCTTTTTACTGGGCAGAAGTAGTTAGATGCCACACAGGAGCAGTTTCTGTCCATGCGGGATGTGTATCGCTCTTTTAGACTTGCACTTTGTGCTGTGATGCTCCACATGTGCTATCAGCAAGAAAGCCTCCTGGTGTGCATGTACTGACCTCAACGGTAAAACAGTTCCTGCGGACGTGAAAGAGCTTAGTCATTCTCCAGTGAAGCGTGTAGCTGTTTTGAAAGGGGCAAGTATTGTTTTCATGATATAAGATTCACCACAGATAAAAATGTATTAAGTATAGTTCAGGAAAAAGAAAGGGGAAAAAAACCCACAAGGTTTTGAGAACTTTTATGTTGTATTTGCTAGCTTTTCTGGTATATGGATGTATAGCCTAGGAGTACGGTGTTCTGCTATAACACATTCTCTAATCTCCTTTTATTTTCAGAAGAAGAATGTTATCTTGATAGAAACAGCAAAGCAGCTCCCATCGCGGTGGGCCTGAGTGTCCTGGGGCTGTTTGTCATTGTGCTTGCCACATTCCTGATCTCCAGAAGAAAGCCGCATAGAGGATATGAACGTATCTGAGGTGCCCTTGAACTTCCAAATGTGTGTAGCCAGTTTAGAAGTCACAGGAGTTTTAGCTTCTACCTGGCAATCTCACTGCCCTGAAGCTGTATTTTTAAGTGGGATGACACCATGTGTTTAAAACTAATGAATATTTCTGGAAGCGATATCTTTAAGGTGGGGAGGAGAGAACTCACAGCATCTACTTTTGGCTATTCTTAGCATCTAATTTAGATGTAGTCCAGAGGACCAAAGTGAGGAACCTAAAGTCTTTATTATCAACAAAGGAGGCAGTTCAGACCACCTAAGTCAGATGCCTAAAAATAGCTTAAAGCAGGCAGTATCCCTATCCACCAGAAATCTATCAGGTTTCTTAAAGATGGCATTTAGATTTAATGAAATAGATGAGTCCAGTGATACGACCTTCAAGTGAATAAACCAGAGGTTCACAGCTACAGACAACCCTGTGAAATCAGAGCTCGGTGAAAGCTTTGTGGGAACATTGTGTACGGTGAAGTCTCAGGGCAGTGTAAGTGTGACTTCCATTCATAAGCAAGTTCTTACCAGGCCTAAGTATCAGGCTTAACATTTCATAAGTTCTTGGGTTTTCCTACTAAGCCTTTCGGAAGAACACAGTGGTAATATGTGTGTCTCATTCTGGAAGGAGTATTTTTAGAAAATTGTCCAGTTCCCAGTGACTCTGTATGCAAATAAGAGAAGATTACCCAGCTGTCACACAGGGTTTGCCTGACCAGTATGTGCCAAAACTATCACTTGGCATTGCTTGTCTCAGCCCTGCTGCAAAGAGGTCTCAGCTTCTTGCCAATGATTCTTGAACTGCAGCCTCATGAAGCACAGCACACTAGAGCAATATCACGTTGGTAAGTTTATCCTGAAATGTTAATTGTGCAAACTGCACAATTCAGGAGTCGATTGACAGGCAGCTGAGGTGCCGGTGCAGCAGAACCGGGCAGGCGTTTGGAGGCAGTAACTCCATCCGGCTGCCACCCCAGCCCAAGCCATCCCGCCTGGCAGTCAGCGCTCGAGGCACAGCACCCCTCTGCCACGTGCTTGCAACACAACGTGGAGAAAGGTAACGCAAGGGTCTGCAAGCACCGTGACAGGCGGGCTGGTGCGAAGGATGCCAGTGGGGACTGGGGTGAGTTTGCTTGATAAATTCAACAGGCTTAATATTTCATGGTCTTGTGACACCTCATGAATCACCCACTTCCTATTCAAACAGAGATCTGCTACAGCAACCGCCGCCGAACCCAGTAACTGTCCCTCTATTGAGATAGCAGCACTGTGATCTCTTAATCCAGGAAGATACCACGCTCAGATCCCCTGAAAATGCCAGGGATTACGTGGCCACAATTGTGGCAGACCTGCACAAGGTCCATGAGCAAATGGAAATCCACTGATGCTGAATGTTCAAGACTTCTGTGGGAAATAAAAGCTTGCACAGGCCTTGGACAAACTCTCTGCCCAAAAGTGAATTCTAACCAGTGGGCTGACAGCTGAGCAGCTGGATTTTCATACGGAAATAACCTGGACTTGCTTTAGAGCACACTAATCGATACACTCTGTAGTCTGATTCCTGCTAAGCCAATGATGAAGGCGTGAAAGTAGTAACTGCTTTTGAGATTAAGCTCAGCTAAAGTTCTTTGTTGCAACTAGGAAAATCACCTTGTTATAGAAGATTTACAGAGCTAAACATGTACAAATGTGCACATACCACAATCTGCAACAAATGACATCAAAATGATAAGAAATTATACACAAAAACATTTACAAAAGAGAAAATAATATTAGATAAGGACACACTTCCCCCTTAGGAATTAGGGTAATGGCTTAAATTTTAACCAATAAAAGTTTTGCCTGGAAAAAACCTGTGGAATGGCACCTCAAAGAAAAACTGAAGTAATCTGCAAAAATTCCTTGCTGTTAGTTTAATCTGGATCTAAACAAAATAGAAATGCTGGGAGCTAATTTAATTTCCATTAATAATTTGAGCCATAATGGCTCAAATCCTGAGCCATTATTAATAGTGATGGAACCTCACTGGATTTTCACTGGGTAAAACTGATGATAATATCTTGTGAGTTTAATTTCCCTTAAGCATTTTTAAAATAGTTTTGATATTTTACTAGTATTTAACCATTGAGAGTATACTTATTCAAATTAAGAAAGAAAAGAAATCCTTCCCTTCCTTGATGCTGGTCTGTCTCAAGCAGGAAACATAGTCATACTGTTCCATAATAAAAAGCCAATTTAACCGAATTTCTGAGCTAATTATATTGTTTATCAGACTACTAGCATGCAATAGTTTAAATCACTGCCTCTCTTTCATGGAGAGACTCAAATGGGTGAAACAAATTCTGACTTTCTTCCCCAAATCAAAGTCCATTCTCTAATTAGCAATCTCCAGAAATGTTCTCTTTGAGTCTGAATGAACCAATAAATAAGAAAGATAAAGACAATTTTGAAGCACTTCTGCACTTGGAGAAACATGAGACAGAAGTCAGAATCAGCCTCGAGCAAGGGAGACAGTTGAATACGATTAGAAGGTAAAGCAGCACAAGAAACAGAAACCTTTCAAACCTTTAATACAGACACAATGCTTTGAACTGTATTCAGCTGAATACTCAAATTGAAATTTCAGTATTTCAGTTGTTGTTCTGAAAAAGGCTCCAGCACTGTTAAGATTGCTTAGTGAGCTTTCCAACTTATTTCACCCTTCTTCCTTCCCCGCCCAGTTAGCGGACAGGCAGCCCAGGGAACTGGGCATTGTTCAGCCCTTCGCTTAATAAGATCCCTCTAGTTCTCAGGGTTAGTTATTACTATTAATCTGATGTTTAGAAAGCAGATTTTCTTACACTTGATCAAAGCACTCACTTTTTTTAAAACAAGCGAATTGATGAGCTGTCCAACAGGAAAGGTAAATACACAGAAGAGCTTCCATTTGAAAATGAGCCTATGTACGCAGCAGTGATGTTATTGTCCTAAACCATTACGTGTGGACATTTTAACAACAAACACCGCCTAAAAAGCTCAGCACCACACACGATCTGGCCCTAAGCATTCTGAGTAGTGATCAATAGACATCTTTCCCATTCAAAACTAAGCCTTATTTCACATTCTTTGGATTGTTGGGTTGCATGATCTGTGTGGTTTGTTATTTCTACTGATACGGAGATAGCATTTTCTTGTTATGTTCTGTACTGAAAAATCTCTATATGTTAATGATCAGTCTTTTAAGGTTTGATATCAACATGAGGAGAGAAAACTCTTCATAATGACTGATAATTCTGTGTTTAATCTTGAGACACCCTCTGACAACGTTAATGTTTCTTTCCCTACACTTTTTTTTTGTCCCCTACAGTGAATCAAACTGTTGGTATTGAACAACATTTGGCTTCAGGTTTACCCAATTTGTTCTTGTGCTTTTTATTGCTATTTTTTGTTTGCTATTTTTATGAAGCTGCATACTGCCCTTTCTAGATGAACAATACTTTGGGCTTGCTCTGAACAGTGGAGGTGAAGTGCACATGGCATAAACCGGTGAAACAACTGGATGCTCCCATGAAATGCTGCCAACAATATAGCAAAATTAATCCAGTGGACCCAGTGCTTTACAGTCGCAGAGGATCCACTGGAGAGTTCCTTACTGAATCAGGAGATCCCAGCCCCTACGTGCAATCTTTCTCCCACCTGCAGCCCAGCCTGCATGCTCTTCCCTCCTTCCCTGACCACAAAACACATGAACAGCTTGCAGCAGGGATGCATCTTAGTGTGCCAGCATAGCAGGGAGCGTGGCCTCTCTGAGTTTAATGCTGAATCATGATTAGACAGCCCAGCTGCTCCCTGAGTTGCCATGTGCAGCTTTTAAAGCTGATATCTGTATTTATTTTCTGCCAGAATTCAGGTGGCATTTTTTTAGGGAGGTGCTAATGGAGTTGCTTTGAGGTCCTCCTCCCAGTGGGAAAACTGTAGGTGTAATTGGTCTCGTTGTCTGATCTTCTCTTTTAAACATCTTGTCTGAGGAAACAATTTGAGTGAAAAGTCCCTAAAAGAGAACTATACAAAGAAGAAGCACTTGTGATAAACCTGTTGTACACGTGGTGGGCCATAACAGTTATAGCACAGGCAGCAGTGCAGAGTGTCTTTGCTATGGATGTAAATGAAAGCAGTATTTTCTAAGCCTGGCAGATTGCTTCCCTTCCAGGGCTGCTCTTTGCCATAGTCAGACCCTTGTTCAACAATCTGCTCACTGCCACCCTTCCTTAAAAATCTGCATGACAAAACCCTTCATACAGTCAGCACGAGCCCATGTATCCAGAGCGCTGAGAAGAGCACAGGCTGTGATGGGAAGGGGCAAGGTAGCGGCTGGCTCTCAGAGCGACCAGCAATGCTGGTCTCCATGGCTCCAGCTCAGTTTTCCCACCAGCTGCAGACTTGGATCAATCCATCCCTGAACCAGAAGATACTGACCATGATGACATGATGCATCCCATCAGGGAAGCTATGCTTAATTTGCTTGCAATCACGTGCTGGTCAGGATACAGTCGAGTCACTCATAGAAATTAGGAGGTGAGCACATCCCTACAGCTCCCTGCTGCTCTGCTGCAGCTCTCACCCCAGGCCACTACCCCACTACAGTCTCTTGCACACCCCAGGCAGACACAAGCACATCCCCTGAGCATGATGGTATCATACTTAGCCAAATCGCCAAGGAGTTTATAAAGCAAGATTTAATTTCTTTGGGTCCTTTTTGCTCTCTGATGGACCAAGTCCAAATTAAAAAAAACAGCTGTTAATTCTGGCTGAAAGAGGACAGGTGTAGATTAGCATCTTGTTGGTTGATCACTTCCAGCTTGCTATGATATATAGTTGCTAAAAATAATTTGCTATGAGAAGGAAGAGGTGCTCTTTATTTTTCTATTATTGGTGTTTCTACAATAAAGGTTGTATTTAGTCATTAAAGTGTGAGTTGCTGTGCAACTATTTTGTCTCTCGGGTGCTGTTTCACCTACACTGTTTAAAATTCAAGTACAATCTAACAAACAGGCAGGGTCCTGTGGGCACTGGTCACAAGCCACAGACACAGATACGCTTATGTCCTAACCATAACTTTGACGATTATTTCTTCTGTGGCTTGGGCAGCTCATCTGACTTCTCTATCTTTGTTCCATCAGCATTACAAAAAAAAAAAAAAAAGGGTATTGAAAATATTATGTGGTTTTCTGTAAATCTCCCCACAACTTCCAGAGTATCTGATTTCATTATGTTTCTTTATGCAACTAGATCTCTTTTTGTTTCCTACTGGTCAACTAAACACAGACCATAACTCACAACAGATATGATGGATACTTGTTGCTTCATGTTTAAACTGCTTTCACAGATAATAATCTTAGGATTTATGGTAAGTCTTTTGAGGAAAATGCATCCTTTCAGTGTGCAGTTATGGAAACTAGAGGAAATAAACAGCTTGGAAAATACCACACATAAACTTGAGAATTCAACAGCTTCTATGTTGGTCAAAGGAATTTCCCAAAGGGTGAAGGCTGGACTGGATGATCTTTAAAGGTCCTGTCCAACCCAAGCCAGTCTATGATTCTATGTGACTTTGCTGTGATTTGTTGTTTGTCCCCTGAACAGCCAGCTTAAAATATCATTAACTGTGGGACAACCGTGTGACATAAACTTCTCAATAAAAGGGTGCACTCAAAAATTCTTCAGCTTCATCCTTAAAGGTTTTTCAGAGAACCTTGAAACCAAATCTGTCTGGATCTATGTTTGGCTAACAACTGCAGCCAGACCCTGTTTGGGTGCAGGCTCCTGAATGGCTCTAAGGCCGCTCTTGGGATGTTGTGTGACAGAGCTGGGCTGGTTAGGGAAGAGAGGGGTGGGCAGGCAGATGGGGAACGGGACACGGCCTTAACTGTGGTGAGCAAGGTAAGGCTCTGAAACGGCTGAATGAGTCTCACACGGCATGCTCTTCATGGCTACAGAAGAAAAGGGTGTTAGGTGGATTCCAGAAAAGCAGAAGATGTGGTAAAGAAGGGAGACAAAAACCTATCTGTCTGCTGCAGGCAGCTGATTCAGGAACGTATCTGTTAGAGAAGTGCCAGTGAGGGCAGCAGAGAGAAAGTAACTTCCCTCACTGATAAAATCCCAGAATTACGCTTCACTTGCTATTACCATTTCTGGTATCAGCGCATGATGCTGCAAGATGAATAATTTAATAGCTACAGATCACTCGGTGAAAACTTCACAAGCCCCTTGATTTGTCCTTCAGTAGAAAAGCAGGGCTGCCAGGAGAGCAGGGTCAGTTCGCTCTGCTCTTTTGCACTTGCTTGGCCTGGTGCAATGTTAAATTTGGTGCTGGGTTCGCCTAAGTGATACACCTTTTCAGTGGGCAAGGTTCCTGGCTTGTTCATGTTAGTTTTAGAAGCTGGGCTGGTAAATGCACACTTGGGAGATGCATTTCAGGTGATGAACTAGGATTTAGATGGGGCCTTTTGCATGTTCATTGCCAAGTAGACCCTTGAAGGCTGTTGGATGTCTCAAAATTTTCTCTTGACAAGGCAGATGGAGGAATAGACAACCATTTTTCCTTTTAAGGCAAAAAAACCCCATCTGTACGTCATGCTGTGGACTGTCCCAGAAGCACAAATGTTTGGAATTCACTGAAGAGATGTTTTTACATCAGAGTGCCTAGAATTAAAAAAGTTGTTGTTTTTTTAAGGCATCAAATTGAGGAAAATAACAGGGGTGAGGAGAGAAAGATTTATGTGACACTAACGTGTCGTTCGTAAAGTGACAAGACACTTGGAGACTACACTTTCTTCCTCCCATCCATGGCTGTGACCATTGAGTGCTGATAATGCAGGGGTACGCACGTCCGAAGTTTATCAGCGACAGCAACACAGATGCTCCTGGGCTTTCATCAGCATCTGGGCTTTCCCAGCTAGCCACAAAATGTCACAAAACCTGCATTTCCCTTTTTCTGCAAATCCTACTGCCTATGAATTCGGTAGATCCCAAGTATTTTATTAAATTATAATATAATTGGCTTTGTTTCTTACTTAACTCTTCCTTCAAAATTATGAAAGGGAGTAGGTTGTGTTTCTCACATGCAGAAACAAAATAAATAGATGTTGGGGAAAAGAAAAGTGTTCAATCTGAGTCAGAAAATCAGTGCACATCAGAGACACAGATCTTGGTTTTGAAGCTCAGCTTTGCTGGGCCTTTCTTATACTGAAGAATATGATTCATTGAGTCCAGCCAATGTTTAACCTCATTCATTTTGCCATGGAATGATATTTTTTTCACCCCCTCAAGGAAAATGAATTCATATTTCAAACAAATTATGATGTTCGCAATCTGCTCATGGGAAAAACAATGAGAAAAGCACTCAAATTATTAATCTAAAGCAGTTTTCAAAATATGCCACAATAAAATTTAAAATGTTGCCAGTTCAACCTATGCAGTACTAGGTTCATCACAGTGCCACCCTCTATGTACAGGCAGATTAAATATATTACTGGTGTCAGTGAGAAAATTATTATTTTCTGCATTTCAGCTCTATTACCTTGTGCTTTCAAACATCTGCGTGAACAATCTGGTGATCCCACTTGACACTGCAAGCCCTACAATCCATGCTTGCAGGATGCCTTCGCCAAGAGCAGGTTCGCAATATAAATGTGTTCGCAACTTCCCTTGGTTCCACTGTTCGAAGTGCGAACTCCTCCGCCAGCTCCTGAGTCACGTATCACAAAAGGTCTGTAGCACTTCCCAGGGCCTAGCGGTAAACTGAACAAAATGCTGCCATCTCGTGTTTAGAGACACGGTCACCGCTGCGAATTAAATAAAGCAGGAGTGGGACAAGCACGGATTACCTGCACGCCAGCAATGCTCCTTCTGTAAGGAAGTGTGGATAAGGTACGTTAAATACGACCAGCGTAACAACTGATAGCTTGTGTATCCCTCTTGTGAAAAAGCATGGTTGCTTTGCTGTTTGGAAACAGCAACTAAACTTGACTAACTGCTACTAATTTTTCAAATTTCTCTATATAATTAAAATCACGGTCATGCAAAACACTATGTTGGAAATGCTTTATTGTCGCCTGTCAGTATCACAGTTTATCTGAACATTATCGTTAGCCTGGGTTCAGTAAATCGGCGCGAAGGAGGCGACCTTGGTGGTTCACACGTCTCTCCTCGCTGTGTTGGGAGATCCAGCTCGACGCGGAAAATCAGCCCGGCCAGCGGAGGCCTGACCAAAGGCCCCGCCGCCCTACGCGTCCCCTCCAGAGCACGGCCACCGCGTCGGAGCTGTGCAGGGGGGCGACCCGGCCCCGCACGGGGGTGACCAGAGAACCCAAGGGAGCGGCACCCACGGTGGCTGCTGTCTGTACACAGGACCGTGGGATGTGCTGGTCCCACAATCGGAACCCCTCCCATGCAGATGATAGAGTTTTGAGCTGGGGAGCCAGGCCCGGGCGGAGGGATGTGATGGTACGTGGGGTTCCCCATGTCGTTCTCAACCACCCTCACGCTTCGTGTCGCTGCTCCATTAACACCCCGATGCCACTCCTGAAGGAACATGGTCGGCTCAGAGCCCGTGCTTCCACAAATCTAGCCAGCAGTCCTTCTGCAGCGTGCATCACTTCACCTTTATATGAATTTTACCTAATCTACCGGTTTACTGGCCAGTTTCTCCGTACCATCCGAGCCCGCCGCCTTCTCCCGCTCTGCCCCACCAGACCGCCATCTCACCCCCCTCCCAGGTCGCTCGGGACCGCCCCTCGGACCTCCTTCGCCGGGACCTCCCTCCTCCCCGGGCGCTTTCTCTCCCCGCTCCCCTGCTGGCGGCTCCTCCCCGCTGCACCCCGCCTTCGCACGCCCCCGCCGCGGCAGCCACTGACGGCCGGTCTGCCGTGCACACCCCCTGTCCCGCCGGCCTCAGCGCTCGCCAACATGGCGCTGGTGCTGGCGGCCGAGCGGGGCCGTTGCAGCTTCTGGGCGCTGCGGCGTCAGTGAGTGTGGGGCGGGGGGAGGCGGTGCACGGCGCCCCGGACCCCGCGGCCCCTCGGGGACGGCGGGCGCTGCCTCTGCGCTTTGCCCGCAGGCGGCCGACGCGCTCCTCGCCTCCTTCCCCTCTTTCCCCTCTCCCGGCTGGGGCGGGGCGCGGCG
>VWZZ01007696.1:541721-566197 GCA_013399095.1 Psophia crepitans | reverse complement strand
AGGGAGCCGGCGGTGGCAGATCGGGGCCTGGCGCGGAGGGGAGGCTTCCTAAAGCCGAGCCTGGAGCCGGGCTGTCCGAGGGAAGGGTCTCTGCGCACCGGGAAGAGCGAGGGAGCTGGGCCGCCGCCCGGGCCCGCTGCTCGGTGCCGAGGGCGGCGCGTCCCTCCTCCCATGCAGGTACCCCGGGTCCTCAGTGGAAAGAAAGGGCCAAAACAACCCCACCTAGAGTTCCAAGTGTAGTTTCGGCGTTTGCTCAGGTTCCATGAAGCTGCCCGGGGGCTCGGGGTTGGTGACCATCGCTGGCTGCCCGCTGCAGCCGCCCCTCTGCTGGCAGTAACCCTGTGCAGGACCGTGACAGTGACCGTGACAGGCGGTTATTAAAAGCTTAGGCCATGCAGTAGTTCCCCTCCGTGGTTGAAGCTGAGCCGAGTGGTGTCAAGGATTTCTCATGTCTTTTTGTCTGATACTGTTAAAGAATTGCTGGACTTGATCCAAGATTCCAGTGTTCATATATATGTTAATTAAAACAGTTCCAGGAGTTTACTTGTACCGTTTCTTCCAGTCACTTAGCCTCTGTCTGATTTCTTTAGTACTTTTTATTAGTTTGAGGTTTAACTTACTTTCCAAAATTCTTCATAGCTCTTCTTTCTTGCTGTCTCGTTCTTTTCTCTTGTACCTTTTCTCTCTATAAAAAACTACCTTTTCCTTCTTTAAGCTCTTCTCTTTGTGGGTGTCCGTGTCTTCTTTCCCAAATACTTCCAGTTGCCTTCTGCATAATAAATGTCAGACGTTGGCTGTTCTGTCCGCTAAGAGAGTTAAATAATAATAAACTATGTTGATTATTTCAGTTTGCTGCTCAAAAAGCAAGGGGACAGTTAATTGTTCCTGATGTGTTTGGACGAAAACACATAAGGAGAGATCGTGAAGTTTGCACAAACTTCCTTGTAGTACTTGAGTATGTTCTGTATAAATAGTTGGATCAAAAGCTTCAGAGCTGTGTTAGTGCTGTCCTTCTGTCGCCTGAGAATAAAAATAGCTCAGTTGCGACTTCTTCATATGCTTTTCTAACACTTTTTTGTTTATGATTGTACAGGCAATGGAACCAAGTACAAAGATTTGTGAAATGGGCCTCAACAATAGGTATGAGACTTAACTTCTTTACCTACTAGGTTTAATTGCTTGGGTAATGCGGATGGTTTTACAATTACTTTTGGACCATTAGCTGCTGAAAAACCGTCGGCTTTTTAAAATAAGTATTGAATATTTGTATAGTTTTTGGGAACAGCAGTCTGTAGCTTACCTAATAAAATAATCTTTAATGTGTAAACAACATTCAGAGTAATTTTGTCTGTCATATTTACATATATAATTTTCAACTTAATGAAAGCTGTTTATTTTTGTGATGTTTTCCTCTGAGCCCTTTTCTGATACAAACATTGCAAAGTCCAAGACTAGCATGGAAATGCTTTTGAGCGAAGCATGTGTTTTTTCATTATTGAAAGAAATGCACAACACTATATATGATGAAAATGAAGTCTGAATTTTAAAATTGCTTTATTTCCAGGAATGTTTTTAAGCATATATTTCTTTTAAACATTACTTACTATGCTTCATCCTTTTAAACAGGAGGTCACAACATAGGGAAGATTCTTATCGCAAACCGAGGAGAAATTGCATGCAGAGTGATGCGAACAGCAAAGAAAATGGGTGTGAAGTCTGTAGCAGTTTATAGTGAAGCAGACAGAAATGCCATGCATGTAGCAATGGTGAAGTATATTCATTGTTTGTGATTAACATTCACTCACAACAGTAGTTCTCATTATTAAGTTCAACGTGAAAATAGATGTGTGCGCTCATGCAGTTGATTTTTCACTGCTGTAGAGTTACTTCCAAGTTTTCCTTGAATCAATGAGAAATTTACCAAGTCTCTGTCTCAGCATTTGACAACTTTACAGGAAGTACATTCAAGTTTGTGTCTCTTAACTCCAGAGTAGCCACTGGGAGTCAGAGAATGGACTCTGATTTGGGGAAGAAAGTCAGAATTTGTTTCACCCATTTGAGTCTCTCCATGAAAGAGAGGCAGTGATTTAAACTATTGCATGCTAGTAGTCTGATAAACAATATAATTAGCTCAGAAATTCAGTTAAATTGGCTTTTTATTATCTAATAAATAGTCTGTGTTATATGTATTTTTTCTATAACAGGCAGATGAAGCATATTGCATTGGTCCAGCACCTTCACAGCAGAGTTACTTGGCCATGGAGAAAATAATGCAGGTGGCCAAGGTCTCAGCAGTACAGGTAAGTAGATCATGACTTTAAATCTTTCGTTACTTCCATGCTCCTCTTTATTTTTTCCCATGGGGTTTCCATCTTGTGTTTCCTTAGCACTCTACTGAAGTTTCAGGGTTTTCTAAGCTAAACTGATACAAAAATAGGCTGGTAACATTATTCTATTTTAGGCTATTCATCCAGGTTATGGTTTCCTCTCAGAAAACACAGAGTTTGCAGAGTTGTGCAAGCAAGAGGGAATCATCTTCATAGGTCCGCCTTCATCTGCTATCAGAGATATGGGTATTAAGAGGTATCTATTTCTGATTTGTTACTTGGTTATGCAGTTTACAGTTTGGCAAAGCTAACTTTGTTAACAAATGACCAGTTGCTCCATAATTGTTTTAGTCTGTCAGTTTTCATTGTCTTTGCTTTTTTTGGCTTTATTCAAAGGAATAAGCTCCAGGTTTATACATGCAGGACTCCTATAGGCATGGAAACAATTGAGATTGTTCAGTTATTAGGATTTTGATAATTAAACACCTAACTGATTCTTGTTCTCCAGAATTGAGGCACTGCAGTGTTATATAGGTAATATAGGGTTCAGCAGTCAGATTGGATGTCTTGTATATTGGACAAAAGATTGGTGGAAAAGAAATACCGTATCATCAGGGGTTATTGTGGCTCATGTCAAATGGGCTGATAAGTTGTGTTCATCACAGAGGATATTATTCTTCGTTACTTAGATCAAAGAAACGTTTCCAGGATATGAGGTAAATATAAATAAATGAAGAATATGGAAATAAGGTTATTACTAACACATGAACTGTGTAATATGAATGTCACTGAATGAAGTTTTTTATTACTTCCTAAAGTGAGAGTAAATTGCCTCTGTAATTTAACTAGTTTTGCATGCATATTTGAAATTATAGTTGTTAGACTCGAGGGTTTTAATGTGTGGTGAGAATCCAGCCTGTGTCATGCAAAGTTTTGCCTTTGTACAACTTTAAATATAGTTTGGACAGGGTACAGTGTTGTAATTTGAAAATGTGTAGTTTTGGCCTCCATAATGTGGGGCAAAAGATAGGAAAGAAGAGTAAGCTTGATACTGACTACTACTTTTAGCTGGAGGGCTTGGAGGAAAAAAATCCCTATTTGAAACATTTGATTAATTACAGTGCAATTGTATGTAGCCCACTTACGTAAGTAATCCTGTTGAGGTTAGTGGAACTACTTTTATGAGGAGACTTAACATTGGGAACATGTAGAGGTTTGGAGATTAAAGTAAGAAAAGTTATTATCATTCTAAACATAAAACTGTTTTGTCAAAGCACTTCCAAAGCTATAATGTCTGCTGCTGGCGTTCCTGTTGTTGAAGGTTATCATGGAGAAGATCAATCAGACGAGTGTCTAAAGGAACATGCCAAGAGAATAGGGTATCCAGTGATGATTAAAGCTGTTCGTGGAGGTGGAGGGAAGGTAAAGGAATTAATCTGTTTATCACGTGCTGTTAAGTTGTCATGTCTCCGTATCTGTAACTGAATATTCTAGAAGAAATCTTTGAAAACAAAGTGGAAAAGTTTTTACTTTTACTTAAAATTTATTATTAATGTCCAGTGCAGCACTCTGAAATCTCGTTTCCATTTGTTGTACAGTCAGGCACGAGATAAGTAGCTGGTATAAATTGGAACAGTTTTGTTTATTTCAGTGGATCTCCAGTAATTCACATAAGTGGAAAAGTCCTATGGATTTATTTGTGTGAAATTAGATGACATTAAATTGTACTTTGCAATAGCTTCTGCGACCTTTTTTGCTAGAAGTTTTAGATGTTGCATAAAAAGTGATTAGAGATACTATTTAAGTATTTGGTGTCCAGACACTTTTTTATCTGTGGTGAATTCCCTGTCTAAATCTGATCTCACTGTGAAATAAATAACTATAAAAAATGAGGTGATAGAGAATTCTAGTTATTTCCAAAATAGCTATATTTATTTTGTTATTAAATCAGTTTTTCTCTGCCAATCTTGGAAAATTTCTATGATATTGAAGAATAAAATTGAATTTTGTACTCCCCTATATCAATGGAATGATAACATCTAAATTTTGTATATCGTATGATATGTTCAGTGGGTAGGATTATGTTACTGGAAGTTGATACACAATTTTGTTAAAGTCTAAGAAAGAAGGGAAAAGTGTTATCGTTAAGCTCATTTCTTGCTGGTTTAGTCAGGTACCTGTTTGTGTGCAACAAAGATTTTTTTATTGTGTACAATAGACATTTTTAGGGATTTAGATATGTTTTTTTTCTGTATTTTAGGGCATGAGAATTGCTCACTCAGCAAAGGAGTTTCTGGACCAGCTAGAATCAGCTAGGAGAGAAGCAAAGAAGTCTTTCAATGATGATGCAATGCTGATTGAGAAATTTGTAGATAATCCAAGGTGAGAAATTGATGTTTTAATGTAAACAGTATAATGTTTATTCTACTGTTAAGTAAATGTAACGGGTTTAGTAGTAGGATGAAAATTGGTCTTGTATGTTTTATTTGCACTATGGCAGATGTTACTTTAATCAAAAATGTTTACAATGTATTGGATTTCTTATAGTGAATGAATTTGCTTTGAGTGATAAGAATTAAAATAGTGCTGTTTGGGAGACATGGCAGTGACATTTAATGACATTGATATTTCTCCTTGAGTGACCTTTTTAAACTTGATTTACATCTAGAAAAAGCAACACTTCATAATACTTAAACTACAGACCTGAGTCAAGCTGTCATGTTGTTACTGCTGCCCTCAGGTGTCCTAAACTAGTTATTCAACCTTCCTCTATTCTGTTACGTAAACCAGAAGCTCATGCCTGACCTGTGAAATGGAGTTAATTTGTTTTCTATAAAGAACTTATTTCAGAGATCTATTTGATACTCTGGTACTTTACATCTGTTTTTCTTGAAGCATTGCTATAAAGAAAGCATTCGTTCTAAAGGAACTGAGGGTCTGCTTATGCTGTCAGATGAGAAATAAAATCTTATTAAATTCTTGGGGAATTTCTGTTGCCAGCATCAGAGGATTGTCGGAAGGGTGACAGATTTTTGTTAGTTTTATAGATAGAATGAAGTTCCACCAGCTAATAGTTGTCCTCTGAAATGGCATGTTGAAATAGACAGTTATTCCTGAGCCAGGGCTGCTGCTTCTTGTGAATTCCTACACAGTAAATCGTGAGGGAAATCATCATTATCAAATAATAGTGAAATGGGTTTACTTTTATTATAATAAAATAACTACTAAAGCAGTAATAGCCTTTAGATACTTACCTTGTTTATCCTATGGCCTTGAGGTTTCAATGCAGTAGCTGGCATTTAGAATCTTGTTTCATTTAGGAGAAGGAGGAAGTCTGGAACAGTTGAAATCCTGTATCATAGCAGCCTCATGACTACATTTTTGTCTGTTTGAGGGCAGATTCCTGAACCATTAAGAAGTCCTACTGAAGTGTACAAGACCATGTACAGGTTCAGAGTTTGTTTGGGTGAAGTCAGTGGCAGGATTGGGGCTTTGTTAAACTACATTGAAACATTTCTTATTATGGAACAGACACGTTGAAGTCCAAGTATTTGGTGACCAGCATGGCAATGCAGTCTATTTGTTTGAAAGAGACTGCAGTGTGCAGAGAAGGCATCAGAAAATCATTGAAGAGGCACCAGGGGTGAGCAGAAAGTTCTTGCAGTATTTTTTAAGAATTGACATGTTTTTAAAGTAATTGCTAACTCCCATAGAATTTATTTAGTGGGTAGTAATTTACTTGTAATTCTCAGTACGTGTTCTAATTTTGCTGCAGAAAATGTTCTAACTGAAAAAAATTACTTTCTTTAGAAAATAAGTCTCAGGGAAAAAAATACGTAGATTTCAAGTATAACATTGATAAGGATTTCACTGCAGTTGCTAAATACTGCAAAATATTCATGCATAGTAGGTTTAACATGACCAAAATTCACAATAATCTTTTGCATTATCGTTTACAGCCAGGAATTAATCCTGAAGTTCGACAGAGACTTGGAGAAGCTGCTGTCAAAGCAGCTAAAGCAGTGAATTATGTGGGAGCAGGTAAGTCTGTGGAGACCTGGCTGCTCCAGAGGTATGCTTTTAACTTAATAAGACTTTAAGCCTCGAGGCAAACGGCATCTGATCGGTTTAGAGTGTGACACACATCCCCCAATTTTTGTGGGGTTAAGCAAGTAATCACCTAGTTAATTCTGATGTAATTACAAATTTAAACTGGCATACCTGTTCTGAGATCAATACCAGTGGTGACTGAAGAACAGAAACAGAAGATTTCGGAGCAGATGATTCAGTCAACTGGATTGTTGTTGGAAAGTGAGCATTGTGAATGTTAGTAATTTGAGCAGAGCAAGGGAAGAATAATTTCAGCATGCAAAGAATAATACTTCATATTCAGACAGTAAAGCCTTTAAAAAAACTACACAGCCCCCTGTCTGTAAAGTCCTTACTACTTCCCAGTGAAAAAATAACCCACTAAAATTATTTGTGACTTTTATCACTGCTTTCTTTGGATAGTTATTTTTAAAAAATAGTTACATGCCATATGCAATACTTTAAAGAGTCTTGATGCACTTGTTACAGCTCTAACAAAATGCAGCTCTTATTGTAGAGGAGAACGGCTACTAAACATGACAGGATAGATAAATGTGCAAGGAAGCAGCCCTTCTGTTTTCAGACCTCAATTGTGTGACCCTTTAAGATAATTTGTATAGAATTTAATGAAATTGGGTGTATCTGGTTTCAAAATAATAGTTTTGTCCTGACAGAAATCCAATAAGTGTCTTAGCTGTCCATTCTGAAAAAGTCTTGTTTTGGTGAAATGCCCTTTTATTAAATACTTCAGGAACAGTGGAATTTATTATGGACTCCCAACATAATTTTTACTTCATGGAGATGAATACCAGACTGCAAGTAGAGCACCCAGTTACAGAGATGATCACTGGAACAGACTTGGTGGAATGGCAGCTTAGGGTAAGTGTTAATTGATTTTACATGTAGAGTTTCTCTTGGCTGGTGAATAGTGCTGTTTGATATTGCCTGTAGGGACCAGACAGGTTTTCAGATCCTCATGTCCTATTCAGCCATTAGGATAGAGTTTCCTTTGCTCCAAAGGAACATCTCGTATTACTGTACTTGACTGTAGAGCATCGTGTAGGTACTCTGAATTCCAACAAAGTCTTCTTCCAGTTGTGTAGAGAAAAAACATTTTTTTTCAAGTATATTTAGAGAGCTTATTTACCATGTGGAAAGTGGGAGGAGTAGGACCCTGATCTTTCCCTTGCCATGCTGAAAATTTTTTAAAGCTCTACTTCAAATGTATCTGTGGCCCAAAAGTCATTCTTGGCTCAGGCTGTAGGAGGAAAACCCTTCACAAACCCATGTGTCTGGTATTGTACCAGTATAGTTACATTCTAAAATGAATGTGTAGTTATGTGGACTGGAAATGGGCTGTTTCCTCACACACCCATTTTGCAGAGAGATTACTCGCACGTTCGAATGATACCAGGAAGTTTTGGACCTTAGGGAACTGGAAATGAAAAACAATTCTGGTTAGATAAATCCAAAAATTAGGACAGCAGCACACATTGAGCTTAAGTAGGTAAGGTGGGACCAGAAAGAAAACTAAAATGGCAACTACTGATGCAGCAAGGAGGAACTTTTGGCTTCCTGATCTGAGAGTGGAAGTCAAGCATTGAGTGCAGAGTTGGAGCAGGGATCAAACAATATTGGGAGAAAGAGAAGGAGATAAGGTGGAAAGGTTCAATGGTCTTGAGATGTGGCTTAATGAGTCAATAGATATAAAATGTCTGTCAGTTCTTGGAGAGACTGATTTTGTGAATATGTGTAGTACTACTCTTTCTTTGAAGACTAAGTTATATTCTGCTGTCTCTGCTGAAATCTCTGGTGGCAGAAGACACAGTATGGAAAACCCCTGACACTTCAAAGGAATGTGAAATGTTGCTACAACTTTTTTAATCGGAACTTGTATTTTTCCATATGGATGGAAATTGTATAACTTCCTCGTAAAGGGTTTCCTTTGTGTTTAATTGCAGCAGGATTCTTGCTAATCATTTTGTCCCTAAACACCCTGGTTTTTAGTCTTAAACTGATGTGTTGTTGGTGTTTGTTGGTATTCCTGTATTTGTAATGTGAATTCCTTTGAGAAATAAAACAATGTTTCCTTCCCCATTAAATGTTCTTAAGTTGTTAGAAATCCCCTTAGAGAAACATTCCCTTAAATGCACAGGTCCCGTAGCGTACAGAAGAATCGAAAGCGTATGCCAGTAGTGCTGGCTGCCAGTAATCCATTTTATCATCTGCGATTTTTCTCTGAACCTAGCCTTAGTTGACCAGACTTTAACTTAAACAGTTAATTATTTTTCTTATGTAAGCAGTAGAAAAAAATTAGACTGTTTTTTCATTATGTTTTAGCTGTGTGAAATATTGGGAGGACAATTTACACAATAATAATGCAAAACCCTTTGACCAGTGACTCCCAGAGAAAAGAAAGGAGTAACTTCAGAATTACCCTTTTATGACCTACTGCTTTTTTCTCCTTGTGCTTTTTTTTTAATATGCTTTTTAGCTGTTCCTGTTTAGAAGAAATATATTTAATATTTCATACATTGGCACTCCAGAATATTGATCTTGCATTAAAGAAAAAACCATTTGGTTTTCAGGTTGCAGCAGGAGAGAAGATTCCCCTAATGCAGGAGGAGATTAAGCTCCAAGGCCATGCGTTTGAAGCTAGAATATATGCTGAAGACCCGAATAATAACTTTATGCCAGGGGCTGGGCCACTGTTGCACTTATCCACTCCACTACCTGATAGTTTCACTAGGATAGAAACTGGAGTCAGACAAGGTAAAACTGAAGGCAGTGGTGTAATCAGAAATATTTAACATCAAAAGCTTTTCTCTGTAAGCATTTCCCTCATTGGCCTAAATAAGTTTGTCTGGCAGGGTGTTGTTACAAAGCCAAATCTCTACGGAATTACTTTTCCTTGTGATTGTCCATGTACTTTTGGTCAATCATTGAATATGTTTTTTACCTCTATGCAAATTATTGTCCCATGGATCATGCTGATTATATTTTCATCACAATTTATCAATCCTGCATTTTGATTGCAGCAAAGAAAACTGAATTTGAGTAATGTTACCTCTACAAAAGTCTGTACTGCAATTGGCCTTGGAATTGGAATGCCGGTTCTTTAAGGATAGGAGAAATGTGGTTATGAGTTCTGTCAGGGTTTAATGCCATATGGTGTGCAGTGCTATGTATTACCAACTTCCAGAAAACACTTGATTTAGTGTTACACCTTTTTTAATATATTTTAGGTGATGAAGTCTCTGTTCATTATGATCCAATGATTGCAAAGCTAGTTGTTTGGGCTGAGGATCGTCAAGCAGCACTGAGAAAGTTACGATACAGTTTGCATCAATATAATGTAAGTAGAAGGAACCCTGTGTGATTTTAGATCTTGAACTATGTGAACAGCTTGAGCTATCAAAATACGGATAAAATACAGAAAATGGAAGTGGTTTTTAAGGGGGAACCACTACCATTTCAAATTGATCAATTTTTTGTAGAGGCAGTAGTTCTGCGGTTTGTAATTTGCAGTAGTTTGTGAACTCTTTTCATCGGTGGAGTGAGTAGAGATAAGTGTGAAGTCCAGTTTTACACATTGATTTTTCTTAAGTTTGAGTATCTTCACTTGGATGATGCAGCTGGGACTTTGTAAAAGAGTGAGGCTAAACAATAGCATTTCCAATTGTAGTGTGAGCTTTGCAAACTTAAAGGAACTTAGGTGGAATTAAAGAAACTTGTAGGTGGAATTTATGTCAGACAATGTTTGCTTGTAACTTCTAATCTATAAAAATATCTAATCTATAAAAACAATTAAATTTTTAGACTACACATGTGGTACAAAAATACGGAGAATTTTTAATGCTGTCAGTTCTTTTTAAGAAGTGGTCCCTTTTGCCCCTATAAAAACTACAGGTATTGTATCTATTTTCAGAAGTGGAATTTGGAAGGTTTGGCTTGAGACTGAATATTATTTGTGCAGAATTAATTTACACTTTTAAATCAACAACATAAACGTGATTGAGGTACTGAAAATGTTTGGCCCACTATTGTTTTAGCTAAAAAATGAAGATTACTTCAAGTGAAAGAGAGAAAATAATTCCCCTGGGTTTTTTTCAGGATTTTTCTTAGTTCTGTCAATAATTGTTGACAGCACAATATAGTTACGAGTTTCACTGATTTCTCTATTTTCATGTTGTTCGCTTAGGTATTCTGCAGTACAGGTAGTATCAAGTAAGCTTAAAAAAGTCACTGTTCCCATTTGTTACTATTAAAAGATCAAATATGGACTATCTGAAACTGTTATAGCTCATTTTTAGTAAGAGGCACTTTTCAGATTAGGAATGTTCTTTTAAATACTCAGAGCATGATTTTTTGAACAGTAAGGTTTTTTCCCCTAAATTACCTCCCATTACTATTTCTGGGAAACTATCTTGGACTTCGCAGTGGACAGAGGTAGCGTTTTGAAAACAGAGTGCTTTTGAGAAAGCTACTCTTGTTTTTATTTTTTCTTTTTTTAAAAGCAATTATTTCATTGGTAATAAAACATACCAATTGAATTAATTACATTTTATTGGTAAACTTTTTGCTTTGCTGGTGCTGTCTGAAGATGGATCTGTCTTCTATGCGTAAGTTGAGCAGAAAGCTGTGTGTTTGTTCATAACTTCATTTCTGTTTGGCAGTCTGCTTTTTTTATTCTGTTTTTATTTTATTTTTACAGATTGTAGGATTAAGCACTAATATTGATTTCTTACTGAGCCTGTCAGGACACCCACAGTTTGAGGCTGGAAATGTGCACACTAATTTCATTCCTCAACACCATGATGAACTGTTTCCAACCAAAAAGGCAACCCCACATGAAGTTATGTGTCAGGCAGCTCTAGGACTCATACTGAAAGAGAAAATGCTAACAGATGCTTTTAGAGATCAGTCTAAAGGTAAGGATCATTCTTTTGTTTTGTTTTATTTTACTTGTGACTGGATGAGATGGTGCCGTAGGCTTCTGTGCGATTATTTAATTTGCATGCTCCATTTTTGCCTTACTTTGTGCCTGCTTAGGGTTCTGCATTCTGGCATCTGTTCGATATTTACCCACAGAGCAGACTATAAATTTTGTTAACGGACAGATAGTGAATATATCACCACTGTAATGTACAGACTGCTTCCCACAGCACTTCAGATAGTGCCTATCTGAAATACCTTGGAATTCATGATCAGTGTTCCTGCGTACTCTTTGCTCTTTATAGACATAAACAGTGAGTATCTGTCACTGTTACTCCTACAGTTGGCCCAAGGTCTTCAGAGATAAAATTGACTCTGCTAGGATTGGGAGGGACATAGGGTTCAATGGAATGAACCTGACTCCGGGAGCTGAATGTTCATGAGTTCTGACACCGTTAATGGCTACACCAGCGGGGCATGCGATTGCTGTTAACAAAAACTTCATCTAAATCTGATTTATCTGCCAACAACCTTGTTAATTTTCTTTCCTTTTCCACTTTAACTATCCTGGAAGCATGGGAGAGTGACATTGGAAAGATTCCCATGCACTATTCCCTTGCTTCAAGAGGTGATGAACTAATCAGGCAATATCTGATAGCTGTATAGCTCATCCATTCTCAAAACCACCAGTAGAACCCTCCTCAATATTCCCAGGCAATCTTCTGCCACATTTGACTACTCTGACAGTTGGACCCTTCACCTAACGGTTAACCTGCATCTGCTATGTTGCAGTTGAATTCCCATGCTTTCTTGTCCTGTTCAAGGATGTGTTCATGGAGAACAAGCAATATCCTCCTCCTTAGTAAGCGCTGTTGTTAGTGTCCTGGTTTCTGTAGGTTACACAGCCTCAATTTATTCAGTGTTGAAGCTTGGGTGAGGAATTGTCACTATTACAGTGGTTCCCCAGTCTTTTACCTGCAATATAAATATATGATGGCGGTAATAGCAGGTATCGGTTAAGTTCTAAGTATTGTATTTTGCCAAAGTAGAATTAATGTATGTCTGTATTTTGTGTTTTAGATAAATTCTCACCGTTTGCATCCAGCACTGGTAGAAGACTAAATATATGTTATACGAGAAAACTGTCTCTACTGGATGGGGAAAACAGTAAGTTAAAAAAGTGCGTGGAGGGAGAGGAGATACTACTGGTGCTTGAAAATTCAGGCTAAGAAACAGCAAATAGGAGCAGCATGAGTTTTATGCAATTTCAGCTGGGAATTCACAGAACTGCATGATTAATCTATGCTGTTAGATCTTGTGGAGATATAAACCAAATTCAAATGACACTACCAGTTTTCATCATTGAAATGAATACAGTTGGAATTTTTAAAAGAGCTGAGTGCCATTGACTCTTTTCTTTTAACTTCACTTTGGTGTGAATTGCTCAGCACTTTTTCCCATCAAAAACCTGTTTTCTGTCCAGATAACTTAATATAGATTTCAGAGCATAACATCGGTTGTTCACCTTTGAAAAACAAATTGTCTAGAATTCAGTATGAAATCTGCAGTGGGTACTAAGCTAATCTGAAAATACGTGTTCTTTTCTTAGGATTGGTAGGACTCTTTTTTTTTTTTCTTATTTAGATAGGTAGACTAAATATTGTTTATATGTCATTATTCTCTAGCTCCTATAATTAAATCTACTCACATATTTTGTTTTATTGAACAGTTGTGGATGTAGCTGTAAGTTACAATCAAGAAGGGTCATACAACATGCAGGTACAAGTCCATTTTTTCCTCCAGATATTTCATTAGATAAAAAAGGATCAGTTTCTTTTAGACTTCTCTTGCTCTTAACTGTTACTAAAGTTGCTGAATCAGTAATTACTGATACAGGATTCTATTCTTGGTTTGCTTGCAGCCACTGTTGTAGACTATTATTTTGGCCTGAAATTAACTTTGCTAGATGCTGGATTGGCATGGAAAAGCTACTAAAATGCTTCTGGAAATAAGGCTAAGAAAAGCATTTGTTCTTCCAATATTTAAAGATCTTACTCTTCATTTTTCTCTCCCTTAAATTTGTCTTTCGAAACCATTGAAGTTAGATTTAAATCTGCATTTAAAAAGACTTTTTTTCCACAGGATTCCCGCTTTATTCTGTGCATGAAGTGGATCTCCTGTGGGATAAATAAAAGCTTTCTAAAGCATTCTCTGTAAGATAACACTTTTTTTTTGTTCTGAAGATGGAAAATGGAAAGTCATTACCAAAAGAGATGAGGAATGATGAGAGTAGTAAATTTTCTGGTTAAATAATTGAGTGATGCCTCCTAGAATTGGCTTCTTTCTCTGTCTACACTATAGAGATCCTATAGGATACAACTCAAGATGCTTTAAACATAGATATTTTTGTGTGTGCATGTGTGATAATCTCTAACTGCGTGGCTTATGGGGGTTGTGTTTTGACAAGTGTTGAATATCTTTCTTGCATCCCCTGGAGTCGAATGTGCTTGCTCTCAAATCTGGCACCCAGCATGATTGCATGCTTGAGAATGCAGTCTCTCTGTGGTTCAGCTTCCTGTTTCCAATATTCAGAAAAGGAAAATTGTGACAATAAGTATTTATGAAGTACATAGACTGTGTAGAGATGAGCATACTAGAAAAATACTGAGAAAATTATTGTGCTCTCGCGCAACCACACATTGGGTAACTTGAACCCTTATTTCCACGGATACGAATATTGAGATAACCCACATCCCTCAAGTAATACCCAGGTTATTTTGAGTGTATTGATTGCATATGTAATGCAGGAGAGCTTTTACACTTTAGGCTTGCCTCATATAAGTAATGTCAGAAAAAAAAAACCAGAAAAAAAAAAAAAAGAGGCTGCTAGGAACATAGAGTGGGGCCTTTTGGGGAGGGCAAGTGCAACTGAGGAGCATGCCGACTCCCAGGAAAGAAGAAAGAATGGGAGTTAAGATGAAAATGGAGAGAAGCTAGAGATAGGAGACGGAGAAACAGAGCTGGGAGCTGATTGTGAGGAAGACAGTGCCTCTGGAGTGCTGCAAAACCTGTCATGAGGCCATTCAATTAGGACAGGGTGCTGGTCCATGGCACTGGCAAGCACTCTGTGCTGCTCAGGCTGTTGCCCTAATTTGCACACCCTGCTCAGGTTATTGATCAAGCAAATTATTGATTTTTTTTTCTTTCTCAGGGATCAGTGTCAGATCAACAGCATCCTTTCAATGCATGTTATAAGGTCTTCACTCTGGAAAAATAGTGACTATATAAATGAAGACTGAGTTTTATCTCTATTTATAACGTCTTGAAAGACCAGCAAGTCTCTGATTCTTTGCTCAGTGATGTTGGACTTAGAACTAAAAATATAAGTTAAATGTAATGGACTTATGTTCATATTCTTACTGCCTTTGAAGTTGAGGCAGAGTTGCAATTTCTGTTACCATAGATCAAAGGATTACCTACAAAAAGTGACCTTTCCATTTGGTCTTCTGCAGTTTCGGTGTCTAATTGCCGCTGTCTCCATTACTGCTCTCCTCTGCTTGTAGGTTTACTGAATATATTGTAGTTTTTGTATTATAAGCTTCCAAAAGTGAGGCTGTTACCTGTCTTTTGGAAAGCATTGTGGAATCTTATGATGTCAGCTGAGTAGTATGGAGTTTTTCAGTTTGAAGAAAGTCAAGATGCTAGGACAAATTAAAAATAGTGGTTTCTAGTAGCATCACTAAACTGAATATTCTGATTTTTTTGGCTTTCCTGAGAAGTAAGACACCTTCGCATTTTTGAGTGCTAGTGCATAGTTTATTATTAAAATTGGCCTGGGAGAGCGTATCAGCTGATCTTCCGAGCTTGATTGCATTGAATCCAGAACACATCCTGTAAACTGAAAAATAAAAGATACATAAGATTTAAAAAGGCTTTTTTTTTTTTTTTTAATTCCAGAATTATGCAGGAGGAATCACAGGTTATGAGTGTCTACTACAAACACTGGGGTTGGTTTATTGTTATGAATGCTGAGGCTTTGTCCTTATAACAGCATTTAACTTTCAGATTCAAGATAAAACGTTTCTCATTTCTGGAGAGATCTTCAGTGAAGATGATTCGCTTTACTTGAGGTCTTCAGTAAATGGAACAGTGTGTAAGTCCAAGCTGGTCATTTTGGACAACACCATTTATCTCTTTTTTCCGGTAAAGTTCCTTTGTTTATTATCACAAGTACAAAATTTCAAGAGTTTTATCCCTGTAAATGAGTAATACAGATTGCAAGAGAATGTGAGAGAGAATCATAATTTGAAGTTTTTCCATTGGCCCACAATGTTTTGATACTTGTTGGATTTATAGCTATAGTTAGAAGTTAGTAGCTTATGATCAGGGAGTGAGAAAATTTAATTACTTTTGGAAAGATAAAATGCAATTAGGTGAATCAAAGGAATTGCAAATGATGGTTTGGGGAGGAACATAAAATAATAAAATGGTCAAGTATTTAAGTTTGTCATAGAACAGTAGCAATTTCTTCAAACTGACAATTATTTGAAAGCACTTGTAACTGATATTTTTATGTATTTCATTTTTAAAATTAAATTATAATAATTGATACTGGTCTAAAGAACAGTAACTTCAGCTAATATTAAAAGATTGACGTTAGGAGTTCCCGTGGCATTATTTGCATTGTGTGAATAATGGCATTTGGAAAAAAAGGCACCCTAATTTGCCTGATTAGGCTGGTAATTTTTTATTTGCAGCTAAAAAGATTGCAGGGCCTTAAAGTAACTCAAAAATGTAATCTAAGTAAGTATATTATTACGTATTACTTCGAACAATTAACCTCCAGCTCTGAGCCCCTCGAGACTTTGAGCAGAATGCAGTGAAAATTTTGCGACTGCCATGATGAGGACAAAGTAACTCATGCTGGAATGGCAAAGCTCAGTTTTCCTGGGGTGTCAGAGTGGAGTCTGAGGTGGGGAATCTAGAAGAAATCACAGGAGTTTTGTGATATGGGTGGGATATGGGGGAGAATGAGCCTTTGGGAAACTCTGGGTAGCAAGTCTGAGAGGAATGAGGGGATTAGGTGAGAATTTTTCACTAAATTTAGCACTCAATCTGTTTCATTGGAAATTGTGAAACGCTTATATTGACAATGGTTGGCAATGAAGATGCCAATGTCTGTCTTAGTTGTTGCAGCAACTTGTGCAAACAGCCTTTACGCTGTTTCTAAAACCTTCTGCACTGTTCCTGTGTGAGTAGGAAAGGTGTGGGTTTGGTACAAAGGTCCGTGTGGAGCCTCTTTTCCACAGGTGTAGTCCCTTCCTTGCTGATCCTTCGCAGCAGCCGGTGTGGCTTTTAAGGCCTTGGACATTGGCAAAGTAGTGAGCATGCCAAGAGTCCTTTTGCTGCCCTGGCCCCAGTCATCTGCTGCCCTCAACAGCTGATTGATTTGCCTAAAGCTGGATCTGTTCTTTCTCTCTCTGTCAGCATGTGTACTACTGGTATTATTTTCCATTGTTAACTCATATGTTACTGATTTTATTTCTGTAGGAGGGTAGTGCTCAGGTTGGCCTTCCTGTACCCAAGTACTTATCCGCCGTGAGTTCAGTGGGAACACAAAGCGGTGCTGTAGCGCCCATGACAGGCACAGTTGAAAAGGTAATTATAACCATAGGGCAGGAAATTATTTCACCAATGTACATCCAAGTCCACTCTTCCAGAAATGGTGCTTGCTTCGGTACTGCCAGGAAAGAATCAGAGCCAGAAATATCAGTGCTATTTGGCTTCTCCCAGCTGGAAAAAGCCCTGTTTACTCAGACTTTTCAGCAGCCACCCAAGAGTTCTAGTCTTGAAGTTTCAAGGCTTCTAGTCTTCTTTTTCTAGAGCTCTAGAAGATCTGACTATTTAACTACTCATACTGCTTAAATAATTTTTCTTAATTTCTTTCTAAATCAAGGTTCCATGAAGTGTTAAAGGCTGTTTGATCTATTTCATCTAACCAAAAGAATGAGATGCTAGATGCGCTTGCAAAAAAAAGAAATATTCAGAAATGCCATTTTTTCTTAAGCTGTTTGTTTCACTGCTTCTGTTTCTGTTTTTATTTCTTTAGCTTAGCAAATCTTGTGTATTTTCCTGTACAGTGTTAAAATTTCAACAGTAAAGAGATTTCCAGGAGAGTTCAGTAGTTAAAGGATTCTGCTAGCAATGAAAAGGCATGAACCCTGTCATAGGGTGGAGTACTTTGAATGTGGATCTCTCACATACCAAAGTGAACACTCTTAAATCAGAGTTCTTGCAGAAGAACTAAGTGGCTCCTGCAATCTTCTTTCTGGATTTTGTTTAAAAAAAAACAACTTCAGTGACTGGCTCCAGGAAGAGGTTCTGGACTTTCTCAAAATACAAGCTCTGAAGCACAGAAAGGGTAGAACGTACATGGTCTCTTCCAGTGTTTCTTCTTTGATTAATAAATGGCTTCCTGGTCATCTTGTTAGCTGTTACTGAACCTCTCTCTAGAGCCTCTGACTCCCCTTGAGTATTATCTAAAGAACTGAGATACCCAATTCAACAGTAATAAAGATACTATGAGACTGGTTTTGTAAAACTCAGTTTTTGCAGCCTCAATGGCTTGTGCTAGCCAAAATCCAAATGATGATTTTCAGTGGTATGTACATGCATGACTTTTCCCCCATTTTCTCTTGAATTTTAGGTGTTTGTTAAAGCAGGGGATAAGGTTCAGACTGGAGACCCTCTGATGGTTATGATTGCTATGAAGATGGAGGTGAGTGACATGTAAAAGGTTTTAATGTCGCTATCACTTTATATGCAGTAAAAAAAGTGTTGCTTCTGACTAGATTTTAGAGGACTATATGTGCTGCTGCTGCTGATATAATCCATGGTATTCTGCAGATGGTTTAACATTCATTTGGTTAGCTTTGTCAATCCTTCTGTCCCTTCCCAGGAAGCCAATAATTCTTTCATTTTTCTAGCAGAAAGCTGTCAAGGTGTATCGCTTGCTCACTGTCTGTGGTAAAAGCATATGTAATGTCTGCAGTTACTTCATGCAGAAATTTAGCTAATGGTGACTTTGTAAATATGCCCAGAATTATTTTTTTTGTTTATAATATTTTTATTAGTATTTACATAAAGGTTTACCAAGAGTACACAAAAAATTCTTTGTAGTTGTCCCTGTGGCATTCAGTGGACTAGTATTTTGGCCATTGTATTTGCCATATTGCTTGGCCGTGGCTCAAATTGCTTGAACTGGAGGTTTTTGTAGTCTGAACTGGTTTGATTTGGCAGTTAGCTTATTTTAAACTTCAGATTGTGGTAGCAGAATTAATATTGTTGAGAAAATTTACCTTTCACTTAGCATGTTCTTTTATAAATTACACTAAAATTACATGAAATACAACTCCTGTGCACTAAAAAATTTACACCCAAAATTATTTGCAATTGGATGCTAAATGTTTGTGCCTCTCCAGCTGATAGCTCAGACTGACGTTACCTGAGTTGTTTCGTTTTTTTTTCCAGTGCCATAGTAATACAAAATGTAAAATTGAAAATGCAAATTATTACTTAAATGAATCCTTGCTTACATGTGAGGATTTAATATCTGATATTAAATGTTTTGATATTAGACTAACCCTATTGGGAAAATTACCAAGAAGCAAAACTTCTTTGGAAAATTAACTTGGTGCAGTAACAAGTAGACCAATTGGGGGATTGTAGGTAAACATGCTGTTCCTTTATGGTCACTATGGTATTTGTATTTCATCTG
Organism: Psophia crepitans; assembly: GCA_013399095.1. Taxonomy (NCBI): domain Eukaryota; kingdom Metazoa; phylum Chordata; class Aves; order Gruiformes; family Psophiidae; genus Psophia; species Psophia crepitans. The sequence goes on along the minus strand of VWZZ01007696.1, from coordinate 547,069 downwards.
GAATTGCCTAATCTGTTCAATAAAGACCCCTCCTGGCCAGCAAATACCTTTACTAATCTGGAGATTCCTCTTAAAGGGAATCTGCCATATCATTAACATTTTGGACTAAACGATGTTATTTCTGCCTGATATTTATTGTAATACCAAGAAGTATTAGTGAAATAAAACAAATCAGCTGTTCATAATTAAAAATAGAACATAATCTACCATTTTTGTCCCCAGTGTACTTCTCAAAATAAATATTGATGAGAAAATAAAACTTGCAAATGATTAGGATATCATTTTAAAAGAAGGCTTAAAATAAATAGACATGTGTCAGAGGAAGTAATTAAGTGTGTTCTATTCTAATTGCACCAAAAGAGTAATATTAGCATTTACTGGGGAGAGAGAGAGGAGAAAAAAGTTCTCTGCTGATTCACTATTGATCTGTTTGTATGCAGCATACCATAAGGGCTCCAAAGGCAGGAGTGATAAAAAAGGTTAATTTTCAAGAAGGTGCCCAGGCCAACAGACACGCTCCGCTGGTTGAATTCGTGGATGAAGAGGCTGAGTCAAAATAAAATTCAAGGAAGGTGCAATTTATTTTTTTCTACTTTGCTGATTTTCTCTCAGGAGAAGATTTCTTTGTATTTTCAGCAAACTGTTCTGTATAATAGATTGGGGAATTGGTTTCCTCTGCACTTCCTGCATAGTTTGACTGAAAATTATGCTGACTTTACTGAAATTTGAATATCACTATACTGTAACATCATATATATAACTCGTGGACCTATGTGATTGTTGTTCAGTGGTTGTGTTTGCCTGTGGAAAGGCATTAGACTGGAAAAAGATGTGGAGCTCTTATGGATGGAAGGGACTGTACATTACGAACAGCTAGGGTTCTGCTGCCTACTTTTTCATTCACAGCTGCCTTTTTTCCCTGCGATGTGAGAGCATTAATTTGAAGGAAATCTGAGAGGTGACAGTTGTTTTATAAATTCATTTCTCTGGCAAAATTCCTGTTTGTGGCTTATATATTTGCCTGAAGAGGGCATTCAGGATTGTTCCTTAGCCCAGGATCCCTCTCAGTCATTTTTGGTGCATCTTTTTTCCCATTTACCTCAATGAGTAGTGAAAATTTGCATTGTAAAAATTATTTTAATATACTTTGAAATATCTGATACAAAGCATTTTTAAAAGACATATTAGCATTTTCTACACTAATTAAAGCTGGAATATAACTGCTTTCCAAAAATATCATTTGATCTTTAAGTATGAAGTCGTAGCACAGCAAGCTTATTTAATACTTAGAAAGTGTGCCAAGATAAAATACTGACTTCAAAATCCTCTTTACTTTTCCCATGTTGTTCACATTCTGATATACCACTGGCTGGAATGAAGCATACCAGTCTTTATAACAACATGAAATACAATTAAAAATAATAGTCAGATTTTTTTGTATCGTCAGTGTTGCACAAGGGAAAATTGGTATGTTTTTTATATGCAAAGAAAACAGACTGATCGTTTACCACAGATTTATTTTAACTTGTTTAAAAAGCACCTCAGAGAAAGAGGATAAGGGCGAGAAAAATTGCATTTTAATTGTTGCAAACATGCAAAATCTTTTCATCTTTTAGTTAAGGTGAAGTTCTGTTTGTCATACGAACTTTTGATATACTAATTTAAGACAATGGCATGGTTTATATTGCAGAAAGGAACAAACAAGAGATGGTGCAGTGGTACCAAACTTGTAGTTACATCTCTGCAAATGGATCCTTACACTTAAACTGAAATCTCATTTCTGAATTAATGTGGAATGTCACAGGGAATTCTCTGATCTGATTCTATAACTGTGCAGCGCTGCCCGCAATGCAGACAAAAAATTTCAAAAAGTAATGGCTCTGGATGGTCTGTATATTAAAAGCATCCAGTAATACTTTTCAATTTTTCTTGTAATCCAATAGCCACCTAACAAAAAATTACATTTCAGTGATCGTCTTGTAGAATATTGCCACAATGATTTTTATGTACTACCAATAAAAATTAAGCTTAACTTTGAATGTTTGTTGTAATTTTTCTGTTTTGTTCTTTCCTTCCTTGCTTATGTTTATGCATTAGAGGGTTTTAAGCAGCTGTTTATGTATCACCATCTGATATCTGACAGACCACAATCTGCAGATCACATTAGGAGGCAGTAATCCAAATAGTCCTAATGGGTTTCACTGCAGGTAAGTTTAGTGACTTGTTTTAGCTATAAAAATTCAATCTACATATAGAAACACGAACTCAGTCCTAAAGAGGCACTGCAGCTTGGCATTTATTTTTTTCCTTTCTATGTGCCATTGCTGTGTTTCCAGACCTACTTTGCTACATTGAATCTGTAGCAAAACATTAAAACTCACTGCATGAGTTTTTCTGTCCACTGAGTCTGCATGACTTGCTTCAGCCAGCCAGTGTGACGAGGACGTGTTCTTTGGATGGTGACAAAATGTCTCCCCTGGGAATGAAGGGAGACAAATAAAATTACCAGTTTTAATTTTCCCTTATTTCTGAAAATTAGCTGTTAAGTTTTTTCTCTGTAGGCTTTCACTGAGATTGATTTTTCAAATAGTGATGTGTTTTATTTACTTTCAAATAAAATCTCTTGCAGAAGTCACTGCCAGAATTTGCACACTTGAAATGTTTTGCTGCAATGTAATTTAATTGAACTTCGAAATGCACAAAGAATTATTAAATGTAGGTTGTTTCTGTAACCCAGAATTTTAATTTACAGAATATTCAGAATTTTTCTGTTTATTGCAAATAAATCCTTGTGTTATAAATGTGAATTGCTAAGAGCCATATAATAGTAACATAGCTGTAACTAAACCGTTGTCTGTAGAACAGTAAGAAAGAAAAAATTGGTAATTGTTTAAAATGCAATATTTAGCATTTGCGTGAGAAGGATAATCTCTGCCAGTTATTCATCATCAATGTACCTTTTTTAATGGTGCTGTAGTTCTGATAAGAGTCGTAGATGTTATGGAAACAATGAATGTGAACTGATTCCAATTGTAAGTATCTACTCTGCTGGCAGGGGAAAGAGGAGATGGGGTCACGGGCAATGTAGTTCAGCCACACAGTTGATAGTCTACAGGAAAGAATGAGGGCATTAGTGATCCAGACTGGGACTTCTGTGAGACAGGATCCGAGAGTAACACTCACTGAGCTCGTTGCTCAGCTTGTTATATCAGGTATGTAACATCCTGCTTGGTACTGTGAATGTTACCATACCAAAATGACAGCCCTTCATCAACTTTATTATCCACCCGTGGGGATCTCAGTCTCTCTTGCGCTCTTCAGCTTCTGTCAATTACTACAGCTTATGCCCAGTGAGGATGTGTGGCGTGGAGCCTGCATTCATGCTGAATCAGTGATTAGGACACAGGGAGTGGAAAGGAGGAGAGAGCAGGACTGCGTTCTCATTTCAGCCACTGACTCACTGTGGCTTTAGGCAAGTCACTTAGTAGATATTTACCTGTGTTTCCTCCTGTTTAACCAGGTTGATGGTAATGAAAACATTGCAAAGTTTGCGGACACGGTGATTTATAAATTGTTTTCCATACTTGCTGGTAAAATTTTAATTTCAGATGTAGGCTTTATTTTTACTTGGTTTTTTTTTATCTTTTGTACAGTTAAATATCTATACCGGTGAATTGTAAAAATGACACTTCCAATGTGTATTGAATCCTTTATTGTAATGGTTGTAACTACCTAGCTACCAGAAAATCCTACCTTCTGTCTTCATGATGATTAAAAAAAGAATACTGAAGTGTTTTGACAGGACCTTTAAAACTTGGTGAATGGTAGGGAAAAAAGAAGTTGATTTGAGCACACCAGTCTTTTAATAAAGCAGCTTGTTACCTATGTTACAGGGCATATCAACCAGTGCACTTATCACAGGTATATTAATTTCTGTTGATTATTATTCTCTACAGTCAGATCAGGAATTACTTGACTGTTCTATCGGTTCTGTTTGTAAAATCCTCAGCAACGCTGTGTAGAACGCGTTTACTGAACAGTCAGTGGCAATGGATTAAGGTCTGCACTTAGGGTTTTTACACAAGGTATGTTCTCAGTGGATACTTTAACTGCTTGTACAGTTACGTTCAACAGGTTAGATTTTTACACAGGGATGATTCACAGGTAAATACCAGTATCTTCATGATACTGGGGCATAGCTGCCTGTTTAAGAATTCCATTTGGAAAGTAATATACACTACTGAGCGTTGCATTAAAAAAATCTATATTGCAGAAGTTCATAATTGAAACCTTGGTATTTATTTTTATGTGGACTGATTGTATTTCTTGAAAGAGAAGAGCCTGGGTTCTAAAAGCAATGCAATATATTTTATATTTGATGTTAGCTTAAAACCTGTTGATTATACAATGAATCCACATTTAAATAATCATGGATGTTCTGGTTGAATAGCTTGTATTATTTTTTATATCAGTAATAAGCAAGTAAAACACAAGCCTAGAGTACTTTTGGGTTTTGAAATTGAAATGGTAGCTGGATTTTAGCTTTAATCTGTTTTCTGTATAAAGTTCTGGTGCCAAAAAGGTGTTCTTGAAATGGTCCTCTTGAAATGATAATTGGGCTCTGTGAATGGCAGCCAATCTACCCACTTAAAAAGCAAGGAAAGCAGGAGATGGTACCGTACTAAAGCCAGCAAAGCTCCAAGTAGTGTCTGGTGAAAAGGCCTGCTGCTGAAAACTGCATCCCTCTCTGAAAAGGAAAGAGACATCTTATTCTGGGCTCTACTGTTCTCCTCACTCATCAGTGTGCACTGGCACATGCAGAAACACTCAGTGATAAATACTGGTATGACAGTGGCAGCAAAAGACAGCGTGTTCAGCGCCCTGTACTAAGAATCCCGGAAACTAAGACATAGCTCCTGCTCTATCAAGATGTAAGATGAAATAAAATACAAACTAGAAGAAACCAATTTAAAACCAGAACTGATACATACAGATGTGGCTAATGCATGTTGTCCTGGAACTTTGCCCAACTGCATTGATGTTGATAGCTAGTCATGGGCGCAGAGGTTACAGTCCGTCACTTAGATATCAGAAAATTAACATTGGCTGGATTGTGTAGGCATGTGCCCAAAAAACAGTCTGCTGTTACAACAGTGTGAGGAGTGGAAAAGGCTAAATGTGTGTGATGTATTGCGGGAAGTAAGAGTCATCGTACTACCCTTGCTCTGTATGTCTGCATTACTCTTGCAGCCTGCTTACCTCAAGGCAAAAGGTTCTGCCTTCCATACATACAACTTAGATTACTGTTTCGTGTATTAATAGCAAAACATTGAAAAAAGCTCAGAATT
>VWZZ01007696.1:517136-532091 GCA_013399095.1 Psophia crepitans | reverse complement strand
TGGGGGGGGGGGGGAAGCCAAAGGTTTTTTTTTAGTTTTCATTTTTAATCTTTCACCAAAGTATCTGATACTAGTCACTGTCAAGGATGGGTTATTGAATTAGAATTATCAAATTTGGTACTTGATGGGGAGAGGCAAATTTTCATTTTAAAATTCATGCTATATCATCAGATGTTCATTGGAAAGATTTAATTACTATAGTTTTAAGAATCTACACAATGTAGCTTTTCACTTAGAGAAGTTATTCTATGTTTTAAAATTAAGCTCACCTCCTGTCTCTTAGGACATGCTTATTATAAAAGGTAGCTTGGATATCACACAAACTTGATTAAAGGCTTACAGATCTGAATTCTTCCTTTTCCCCTTACCCCAAGGGTTAAGACTTACCAGAAAACTTGTTCCATTTGTTTTCCATTGGTTTTCATGTGTATATTTTAGCAAGAAAGATAATTAAAAACCTGTTTTCCCTTTTAACTAGTGGCAAAGTTGAGATACTGTTTTGGGTTTGGCTGAGATGTAGTTAATTTTCCCAGAGCAGCCCCTCTCAGTGCTGTGCTGTGCATGAGTAGCCAGCAAGGTGTTGCTAACACACCGGTGTTGTGGCTACTTCTGAGCAGGGCTGGCACAGCATCAAGGCTGCCCCTGCAACGTTCCCCCTCACCAGTGGGCTGGGGGTGGGCAAGATCTTGGGAGGGGACACAGCCAGGACAGCTGACCCCAACTGACCAAGGGGATATTCCATCCCATACGATGTCTGCTCAGCAATAAAAGCTAAGAGAGAGGATGAGGGAGGGAAGGCATTTGGTATTTATGGTATTTGTCTTCTGGAGCAACCTCTACATGTACTGAAGCCCTGCTTCCTGGGAAGTGCCTAGACATTGCCTTCTGATGGGAAGTAGAGAATAAATCTTTTGTTTTCCTTTACTTTTGTTTTATTAAACTGCCTTTATCTTGTCCCATGAGAGTTTTTCCATCTTATTTTCTCCCCTGGCCCTGTCCTGCTGAGGAGGGGAGTGATAGAGTGGCTTGGTGGGCACCTGGCATCCAGCCATGGTCAACCCACCACAGATATTTTAAAAGGATTGCATTGCAGCACATACAAGTGCAGTGTAAGGTATTTGCTGCTTGCTGACTGCAGGATTAAAGGTTATAGGGTGCTCTGGCTTCTGTATTGCACACTTAAAACAATAATAGACTGTTAGGGCTCGGCTTCTAGAAATAGCCTTTAAGAGTGCAGAAGGCTTAGAACCTGTTCCTGCTTGAAGTGTGGGTTTTTAATGTGATGAAAGAAGAGCTATAATAGGATAATAAAAACTCAGCAGTAATTTAATCTCTTGGTGTTCTGTAGTAGGCCCTCAAAGAGTTGTCCAGTCACTTAGGATGTGGAGTGTCTCATCCAGGTTGGCAAGCTTCTGTGGAAACATTCATCAAATATAAAGAAAGGGCTTTGGCAGTTCTTCGCTAAAAATAAACTTGTATTTATTTGACCAGTAAAAATATAGTTATTCCAGAAAAAGATTATGCCTGAACAGTGTGATTTATTGCATCTTAATATATTACTGAATGCTATACTGATTAGTGTCATTAGCTGCTTGACTTTTGACAAATTCAGTGTTCTTTTTCAAAAGGTTTTATATTTTTACTATTGCTCGGGGAGCTCCAAACACAAGATGATCTCATGTGCATCTATAGGATTTAAATTTTATCATAAAAGTGATTTAAGATGCAATTTTTTGAAATCTAATAAATTGCATTCTCCTTTTATGTGACAATATGCAAACCCCACTACCTTTTGTGATCTTGGGCATCCATGGTGGAGCCCTTGTAAACCTGTTCCTTGACTTTCTGTTGTATGTTATTGCATTTGGAGTTTACTCTTACAAGAGTAGGCTAGAACAAAGCCTCCTGAGGTTTTACAGAATGCTTACTATTAAAAGGGCTGTGCATGCTTATGTGTACATGTTAAAAAGAAACAAAAAAACCTAGTGATTAAAGGCACTCACTTTGTCAAAAAAAAGTAAAGCAAAGCTCAGGTTGCAAGTGTGACTCTGCCCTGTAGAGCTGCCGAGTCTGGGGAGGCAGCAGTCTGGCTGTGTGGGGCTGAGTTGAGGAAGCTGATAATTCCTACAGAAGATTAGCCTTGGGATTATTTCATCTTCATTTGGGATTTTATTCAATTGATTCTTTTAGCATATCTGAGTTTACAATATATTTTTAAAAACTGGAACTGAAAATGCATTACACGTGGCTTTGTCAGCATAAGTGATTTTTGTGGAAGTTTGAGCTCAGTCTTGCAAGGTGCTGAAGGTGTGCTGTGAAACTCAAAGCGTTCACAAGTTGTCAGCAGCGGGTCTTTGCAGGACCTGCTCCGATGGCTTGACCTTTACTTGGAACCGAATCTGAGTTTCAGAAACATGGTTGTAACAAAAGGTCCAATGTGAGAAACTTACTCAAAAAGCAGCAGCACCTTGTAACTTTAGAAGTAGCATAGCGTGGCTAGTGTCACTGGGTTTGTTTGCGGTGTGTGCTGAAATTTTGGCTTCAGCTAGATGTTGTAGATGTAGGGTTGTTTTGGTTTGGGAAGGGTTGGTTTGGCTTTTTTTAAAGGTGCCTTAAATTAAAGGGTCTCTCTTGTATATTATGTGAGTATCAGTTTAAGCCAAATGTGATGGTGCTTTTGTATTTTTTTTGTTAAAGGTGTACCAGCTGCTAACAGCTACTGTTACAAATAATAGCACTCACGTTCGCAACATAAAACTGATTTTGACTTTTAAGGCAGATGAATTTGTGTTCCGAAGCGTTAGTTCTTTTTTGGTAATGATGATGTGATTGAACACTAATTATCCTTTGGAATGAAGGGCTTGAGCTCATACTGCTCCTAAACCATGTGTTCTGTGGCTGAGGATAGTTTATCACGTCTGGAGATTTCTTTGACCTTTTTCTCCGTACTCTCTGAGGAGCTATGCACTTGGCAATTAAAATAATAAACAGAGTATACACGTTTTGATTAGAATGCAACATAAACTACATACGAAATATTCCAATCCTGACTTAAAAGCCAGAACCTTTATTTAGCAAGTTGTAACGTTAGGAGTCCTTTTGCTTTGAACTTTAGAACTGGATTTGGATGTAGTGCTAGAGCTGTAGGATTGCTTTCTCCCCATCAGCAGTTAGTTTTGTGTAACTAATACTCTTGAAATACTGAGTGTGATTCTCCTCATCAGAAATATCCTTGGGATTCACTCTGCCGCTAAATTACTGGCAGCAAGTTCTCCATTTGGTTTTGCACTAGAGCAGAGAGGGATGTCTCTTGGTCTGGGCAGGAGGCCTGAAATTCCAGAGCTCTCACCTTGGCTACTCACTCCCCCGCCTGCCTCCGGCAATATTACCTCTTGTTTTCGAGCTTCAGTTGCTGCACCTGTGAAATGGAGACAATGCCTCCTCACAGGAATGTTTTGCAAATTATGTAGGTGGAGTTGAGCACCTTCAAAGTGAAAAATCTCAAAAAAAAAAAAAAAAAAAAAAAAAAGTTTTTTANAAAAAAAAAAAAAGAGTCTTTTAAGATGTTTGACTCTGTGGCACCCTGCAGTGGATGACCCAGCCTAGTTCCTTGCTGCCATCAAGAGGCACATCAAGAGATCCTGTTCCTGGCAGTGTTGCCTTGTGCCTGGTCCTGCACTAGCTGCTGTTCCTGTGAGGTCGGGCAGCTGGGACTAAATGAATGCCAGGCTCCTGTTCAGTGATGGCAGGCTGTTAAATGGCTGCTCTGCTGCATCTGGTGAGGCAATTAAGCTGTCAAGTATTTTGATAGCCACGGGCTTGACTTAGGCATCTCAATTGCCCTTTTTTGGTAGGTGCAGCATTTTTCTATTAAGAGAATTTTTTTTTTTCTTTTTCAGAAAACAAAAACTGTTTTTTAGAAAGGTGTCCCATCTTAAGGCTGTATATGAATTTGATATGGCCTTCGGTGCTCTCTCAACATATGCAATAAGAATACCCGCTTTCTTTATTTCTGTGGTTGCTTTGCCAGCATGGTTTTTGTGATGATTTAACTCAGTTTTGTTACCTTTATTCTAGGTATTTTACATTGTAAGTTTAACTTAAAAAAAGTGTTGTTTTGAGTGTTGAACAGCCCCAGCAGTTTGAGAAAATCTGACTGCTTGGGAAAGTTATAAAAGTTACTGATTTAAAAATGTTGACAGTACTGATGTGGTTTTTTTTGTCCACTAAAACTTTTCTAGTTACAGTATTGTGTGTTTTTTACTAGAACAAGTTGAAATCATCACAGAAGGATAAAGTACGTCAGTTTATGGTCTTCACACAATCTAGTGAAAAGACAGCAGTGAGTTGTCTGTCTCAAAATGACTGGAAGTTAGATGTTGCAACAGACAACTTTTTCCAAAATCCTGAACTTTATATACGAGAGAGTGTTAAAGGATCGTTGGACAGAAAGAAGTTAGAACAACTATATAACAGATACAAAGGTGAGTACCCTGAGTTTTAAGGCTTATTTCCTAATTGTGTGTACATATTCTTAATTGAAATGTATTATTGCTTGGAAATCCTAACCGAGTCTTTCAGCTTTATTCTTCTATTACTAATAATACAAGTTAGAAGGATAATACATGTTGGCTTCTGCTTGATTGCATGCAGTTGCTTTCTGTGCTCTAAATATGTGTATTTATATAACGTTAGGGTCTGGAACTGAAACTGTGTGTGCAGTGAGTAACTAATAGTTAATGTGGATTTTAGGTGATTCTTCTGGGGAAAGCACATCACTCGGGACTTGCTCCTGACGAAGTGAAAGGTTGCATACCAAGGATGAATTCTACCTTAGTTTTTATACACCTTGTGATTGTTATCAGATAGTTACAAACAGCATGGAGAGAAAAGTCTCTTTATCTGTTACATAGCCAGTGTTCAACTGATATCTTACCACAAATAGAAAAGTGGATTCAGTGCAGTAGAACAAATCCTGTGTTTTAGCACTTTAAAAAAAAAAAATCCAAAAATGAGTGCTACATTTTCTGTCCATTTTCATACGTGTGCATAATCCAAATACCATTTTCCTGAAGTCTTTGCTGGCTTGCATTAGACGATCTTTGTTAGTGCACTTGAAATGTGATCATCTCACGTCCAGACCAGATGTTGATTCCTTTGTGGAAAGAGGAGTGTGCCTGGCTGACTTGGAATTGGTAATGGGGCAACATAACTTTCCTCTTGGAGATTACCATGTCCAATCTCATGCATGCTGGTGATGCCAGAAAATGCGTAAAACTAGTGTTGACTTGGTAGTTTATGGGCAGATTTGATAATTGTATCGGTACAGCTTCCAAATGGATGCTGCAGAGTTGTTTATAATGCTACACAGATCGGCGATCATACCAAAGATGCCAATAATGAAGTGTGCTGGTGGGAAAGGACCACTGTTCTCTGTATGGAATGAGTCAGAATCTCATGCATGTTGTTGGGCAGAAAACAAATGTTTGTAGTGCTTTTGTGTCTCAATGAAAATAATATAAACTTCATTGTGTGGGAAGCTTTATTGTAGTAACTTCCTCAATTGTTAAAGCTTAACTATTGAAAATACTAACTTAATTTTTCATTTTTAAAATAATCACTTATAAGGAATGATCCCAAAAGTGGCTTCTTGAAAATGTTTGCTTATCTTAAATACTGATGTTGAATGAATCAGCTTTTTCAAAAATGTTTTTCTTGATATTTACTTTTATATTCCGAAGATCCTCAAGATGAAAATAAAATTGGTATAGATGGTATACAGCAGTTTTGTGATGATCTAGCTCTCGACCCAGCCAGCATTACTGTACTCATCATTGCATGGAAATTCCGAGCTGCAACACAGTGTGAATTTTCAAAGCTGGAATTCATGGATGGGATGACCGAGCTAGGGTAAGTGTGCAGTAAGTGTTAGACACTCACAGTATAATCCAGTGTCAGAAACTGGCACGTAGGGTGAAACAGCCCTATTTTGGGGAATTCACAATCACACTGTCCTTTCAGGCTTCAGAGACTTTTCTGAGTCTAGCATCACTTGTCTGCCTCTGTAAAAATGCATCTGCTGTCTATGTGCTAGATGCTTAGTGACCGAAAAAAGGGAGGCAACTCTGGGTGCTCCTTGCCTTGGCTGTGGGAGTATTTCAGTTGCCACAGAGCTACTCAAGTAGGTAAAGCAAGGATGTCGGTCTGTGGTCTAGCTTACCTGGGTTTTCTCTGCCTTACTTTTCTAAAAATTGTGTGGATTACAGAATCTGATGTATCAGCTAGCATGTGCAAATGGCAGCGTGAAGAAATAACAACGAAGAAATGAAATTGCAGACTAATTAAAGACTTCCTGAATTTTGTTTTGATAATAGTATTGTATTCCACAAAAAATTTGTAATTTTTTGTTATAACTCATATTTAATGACAAAGTGAATAATACACAAATATAAACATGCTTTTTTAAATGCAGGTGTGACAGCATAGAAAAACTGAAGGCCCAGATTCCTAAAATGGAACAAGAATTAAAAGAGCCGGGAAGATTTAAGGATTTTTACCAGTTTACTTTCAACTTTGCAAAGAATCCCGGACAGAAAGGTTTAGGTATGTATTCTTAATCATAAACATTTGTTTGTAAATATGGGAAATGACTGATGAAAGCAGTAAGTGAAAGTACTGTTGTGATCCAATGAGGCTGAAAGATAACCACCCTTGGGATGAAACATATCTCTTGGTTGTGAAGGACAGATGTCAATTTAAGGTACTGAAACTGATAAAAAGATCTGCATCACCAATATAGATTGCAAAATGTTACGAGAGAAGGTTTATTCTTTCACTGGGAATGTGTGCAGTTCTCGGCAAGCACAGTGGATTATGGTTTTACATTAAAGGCATAATTACACCACTTAATTTGCAGCACTGAATGGATTAATTGAATTTTCACTTTTAGGATAAATTCAAACTGTAAAACTGATTTCTATGGAAGTACATTTGTACAGTCTCTTGTAACACCAAAAATGCTTGCAAATGTCTTGGCGAAATAGGATTGTAATAGTACAAATGGATTTCTATATCCTGGGCTTGATTTCTGTTCTTGTTGTGCTGTTGGTAACAGGTGCCTACCTACAGCCTTTTTTGGTTGGTGTGGTTTTTGTTTTTCCCCTCAGCTCCCTGAATGTGTTTTTAATTATTTTGGTGCTCTTCAGCTGATTGTGCTTTTGATTAGTATAACAAGTGAAGTGGAAAAATTGCTTATAAAAATTTTTTTTTTTGGGGGGGGGGGGGAACGGACCCCCCAAAACCTGAACAAACCCAAGACAGAACACCTCAGTTCTCCTGGAAATAATTGAACAAATTATAGATCTGTCTATTCAAAGCAGCAAAAGCGAGTGAACAAAAATGTCTTTGAAGCAGTAATGTTAACGAACCGGTATGCATGTTCATTTATACATGGTGTAGTTGAGATATTAACTATAACTAGTATTTCGTGACTCTGTAACTATTAACTTCTCAAGTTAACTGTTCTACTTTTGAGAAGAAATAAAATACTGAAAGGCCAGTTCTTCCTTGATAGCTTGTGAATCTATTTTTCTTGATGGTGAAAATGCCTTAAAGTGACATCCGCTGAGCAGCTTTGCAGTCACGTGCTGTGAAAAAATGAGCGTTCTGCTTTGGTTTTGTTGTCTTTTATATGTGGAAGACCTTCTGGCTTAAAATGAATATTGAAAAATAAGTAAATAAGCAAAAGTTCCACATCTTAGTTTCTGCTCTATGTCATTCTTTAACATCTTTCTGTATCCTTTTTTTTTGTTTTTGATTGGATTGTGAGTTTCATTATGTTTGAAGGAGCTAAAAAAGCGCTGCTAAACTGTTTACAAATACTTGTGCATGCATGTAGTCAGATCTGAATCCTGCAAATAAATGAGTGGGTTGATTCCTACTCTTTGTGGAAAGTCGATTATTTATTTTTTTTTTAACCTGCTGCAACAAGGAAAATGTGGAGAGTAACTGACTTGTGGGAGGATAGAAGTTAGGTTATGGAGAGTGTCAGTGTGAAATCAGTTCTGCAGTGTGAATGGTTGCGAGGTTCAGGGTTTTTTGTTACCCTTGTAACATTTGTATATTGTTTTTAATCTTTGCACAGCTTTACACAACAAGGAGGATTTTGCAGAATCCTTGTAAGGTGGTAAAAGTAAAATGACAAATCACAATGATATCATAATTATGCAATCATTTAAAATGTTTTCTCAGAGCTTCAGAATAGCAGAACTGTTTGATGTAGTATTTACCTCGTATTTTCTTCTAGTCCTATATAGAAATCAATCTTTTTGAGTATCCCACATGGAACAGTCTTGAGTAAAAATGATCTACCAGGAAAACTAAGTCCCTTGCTTTATTTCTCATTCATCTTAAAACTTTTTTATGCTGGTTAAACAGTGACAAAGACAAGTGTCATTTTCTCAGACCCATCTAGCATCTACATAGTGTCAGATTTTATTTATTTTTATTTTATGCGTCTGGAAGCAATGTAGAACTAAGCCTACAATCTGGATGCCTACCAACCCTTTTGGTGCCGATAAATACACAGTTCTAGGCATGAATTTATGATAGGGCAGGATAATTCCGGAAACCCTGAAGCAAAAGAATACTGGGAGAAGTACAGTGCTGAAAAGTAAGTGCTCCTCGTCAGGCAATTCATTTTGTAGTGCCTAAATAACTGCTTGTAGGAACTTGCAGATTGATTTTAATGTATATTGGTCTCTAATCTTCCGAACATTGTGTAGTAGTTCAGGCACAGTTCTGGAAACGCATTTCCTCTGCATAATTCCTTACCGCCGTGTAAGTACTTTGGATGTCTTAAAAGTTCTTGTGATACTTGCATATCATTTGAGAATACCTTTTAGCTGATGTTCATCGCAAACAGTTTGCTTCTCTTGCATCCCTCTGGATAAATCTCAAAATGGAGCATATACTTTGAGACTTTCATATTTATCCATGAGGATTTTCCTGAGTATTCTTTCACTTTCTTATGGAAACTTAAAATTTTATCTTTCGTATTTTGTGATTCATGAAATTTCTTCCAAAACGTGTAGTTCGGTCTAAGGCGTTACATCTTTGTGCTTCACACATTTGGGCTCACTTAATGAGTTTGAGGTTGCAGCACCCTGAGATCCTTTTTTTCTTAAAGGCCTTTGCTTACGAGAATAATCTCAGAATTGTATAAGCACGTCAAAATGCACAGTTTATTTATACTGTTTGTTTATAAACCACTGTAAATATGCAGCAATTGTATGACTTTGCATTTTTTGCTACTATTAAGGCGTCACAAGCAAATAAAATTTAATTTTCTAATCTGTTTCCTTGAGGAACTGCTCAGCTTAATCTGAAGTTTGTATCTATTTTTAGAAAGGCAGTACTTTTAGTTGAAAGCTGAAATGCAGGGTTTTGTATCTGAGTCTTCTCTTAGAGATACCTAGCCTTTATACTCTTGAGTAAATTGTCATTTTCACATACAGCTTATTTATAAGAGAGTAGAGACTTCTGTTTACTTCATCTTTGCCTCTCAAAACTCAAACTTACACTATTTCTAAAATCACCTCGTGCTTGCAGCTGACGGCAAATCCTCCACAAATGTATTCAGTATTCATTCTTTGGTCAGGAAACATTATAATGTGAATATGCTGTTCAAGAACTTTTAATATCAAAGATACTAAACAATTCAGAAACTCGCCGCAACACCATCTGTTTTCCCCTCCAGCAACGCAGAGTTCATGCTTTGCTATTGATTTCACCTCTGCGATCCACTTTCCTAGTGTTCTTTAAATAGTTTGGGTGTCTGGGGGAAGGGAGCGCTTTCTTGGGTTGTTTTTTTTTTCCCTTTTTTCCTGAGGTGCAGTTGATCATGTGCCTCTCCTCTCTGCTCTCACAAGAGGATTGTTTACGGAAGAAACTTTGTAAACTGCAAAGTAGGTAAAGCTTTTGTTAAAGAGGTCCCTTAACTAGGCAGCCTGTTGGGGTTACTGGCGTGCTTGGTGATGGATGCTGTGTTGGGTAGGATCACAGTTTTAGGAACGTTTTGTTACATCGTGCAGACGTCCTTGTTAATTCCTGCTAGTGGACATCACACTGGGTAGAGATTTAGAGCTCGGATACATAACGTTCTTTTATCGGCTAACGCATTGCTGTGTGCCACTAAGAAACAGTAAATGCATGTCAGTTTAGCCTTTGGCAAATATCAGGGAGATGAGGGTTGTTTTTTGGTTTTTTCTCCCCTTACATGCCAGGCTAACCAGTCTCTTTTGGTAATTGCTGCGCTCTGACAGCACCCGCTGCTGACAGCAGCGCGCAGCTGTCTGGCCGGCAGTGTTCAGCATTTGTTCCTGAACTGTGTCACTTCAGGTTTCTCAGTCGTCTAGAGAAACAGATTCAAAACAAGGAAGAACTTAATAGGAGTCTTTGGGGAAAAAAAAACAAAACAAAAAAAAAGGAAAAACCACCACTGACACCAAACCACCCCAACCCAGCCAAAAAAGACCAGCTAACAAACCATCTGCTGGTACTTCAAGGTGTTTTTTTCAAAAGGAAATCTAATTGCAGAAATGAAGACTTGCCAAAAGCCATATTATAAAGCCAGCACCTGTTGACAAGGTTGTTGTGAAAATGAAATAAAAAAAGTATGTAAATTGTATTTTATGTAATAAAAAAAAAATTAAAGTAGATAATACTACAAATTTTCAAGTCAATAGCATTTTGAAGACAAAAACATTTCACTTAATTTTAACTGAAATATTGTTAGATACACAAGGGTATGTCATATACCTTTTGCTGTTTTAGCTATTTTAGAAAGGAATATGGGCACCTTTCAGTTTTCTGTATTCAAGTGATAGTATCAAAATCTGTAAGGTATTTGTGTAACCCTTTACAGATGGTTGCCTTTTTGTAAAAGATCCACGCATATATTTGCATTAATCTTTTCACCTTTGTGAATATATAGTTCTTCGTGTTAGATACCTGTGGAGATGATATATTTGAAATGTATATCACTAAAAGTAATATATTTTAATGTTACAGATTTAGAAATGGCCATTGCCTACTGGAATTTAGTACTTAATGGAAGATTTAAATTTCTAGACTTGTGGAACAAATTTTTGTTGGTAAGTTTAAATCTTTACGTAAACTGGACTGCAGTATTTTGAAAACTTGGAAGATAAATATGTTTAAATTACTGAGCAGATGAAATAGACTATTTTGATCCAGAGCCTAGATCCTGCACTTCATCATGTATACAAGAGAAAGATGTTTTGGGGATATGGGTGTGTCCACGACAGTAAAAATGAATGTCTATCAGGGTTTTTTAATTTATGTTTTTAAACATAAATTTTCCACTCCTCCAAACAGGAACATCATAAAAGATCAATTCCTAAGGATACCTGGAACCTTCTTCTAGACTTTAGTACAATGATAGCAGATGATATGTCTAACTATGATGAGGAAGGTAAACATTTCCATTCCCTTTCATTAACTTCTAACTGGTTTATGCTATGTTTATTACTGTGTATCTGCTTTGGCACAGCTGTCTAATAGCAGCATGGTATCACTGGTGATCTAAAGTCCAGTTTGAGCTACTTTCATGCACGTTGTTATCATCTGTTATTTCAAAAGGAAATGCTGAAACGTTCTTAAATTAACTTTCTTTTTTCCTTCTGTCCGAGCTTAAAAATGAATTCTTTCTTACTGAGACAAACCCTTGTATTTGTCCATTAAAAATACACAGATTCCCTGTCACCACGGTTCTTGGCATCTTCAACTAAGTAACTGATTCATGGCCCGTGTGTTTCTTCGTAGGCCCCTCTGGTTATTGCGTTTCTTAGCTGAGAATATTTTTTTACGTTTGGTTGCTTCTGTTTATGTGAAGATGGGACGTGTAGTAATACTGAAGTGAAGCTGGCAGCAGACAGCGGTTGCTAAGCATAAGTTATATCATACCAAATGTGTTTCTGGTAAATTTTGTATTGCATCTTTCCTCTTCCAGTCCACCTGTAGCCAAGAATAGCTAATTACCTACAATGGTTGGCGGCAGATCAGTTCAGTGAGCAGAGGAAACCGCAAACTTCCCGTACTTCCAGAGCAGAGGGAGCGAACTTCTACAACTTTATTTAGTAATTATCAACAGTTCTCAATCCCGTATAACTGAGCAAATGTGCTGCTGCCCACAATAAGTCAGTGTAGTTTAGAAAGATTAAAGGATGTTTTAATGATTTGGAATAAAAATATTTTTTTGGGGGAAACCACAACAGCCCCCAGTTATTGTTAACCTTCTCCTGCACATGACTGGGGACCTTGTTGGATATGGCTGCCCATAATATGTAAAATATCAATAGGGATTGTAACTACCTCTTGTAAAGGAGTACAGAAGAGTGTCTCTGTGTGTGTGTGTGTGTATATAGTGTAATACCGGCCTTCTAGGGCGTTACACTGCAGTGCTGGCTGTTGGAGCCAGCTATTGGCATTGTGCTGTTCTCAGGTGTGGCCAAGGACGCTGGCTGGGACGGACAAGCATTGCATTCACGTACAATCAAACTGTGAGCAGTAAGTGCTGTAGTGTGTTAAGGTACACTGGTATTTACAGCGTAGACCGCTTCATCCAGTGTTTTTTAAGCAGCTATTGCCATCCTGGAGATCGAGTTTTGGTGCCAAAACCAGGACAGTTTTAAGCTAGAAATTTTGTCAGCTTTTTCTTTCCCCCCTTCTTTCTTTTTTTTTTTTTTTTTTGGTCAGGAAGATGAAGGAGGCATGACCCTTGAAAGGATGTCTATTAGCTGGGTTTCAAGGAAGCAGAAATCTTTAAGCAGCTCTTAAATTTCAAGGAAGAAAATCAAATTACAATTTTTTGCTTGAAACTATGCCCAGTTCAGACTGGAAAGTAAATAACTGGTTTATACCTGACGCGTTAAAAGAACGCCTTGTTGAACTGAGTTCTTACATTCTGGTCTTTTTGTTTTTTTCTTTTAGGGGCATGGCCAGTTCTTATTGATGACTTTGTGGAATTTGCACGCCCTCAAATTGCTGGGACAAAAAGTACGACAGTGTAGCACTAACGGACCCTTCTAGAGTGTACATAGTCTGTACAAATACCTGAAATGGAAAATTGCACAGTCAATTTCTGCTGGCTGGACTGAACTGAAGATCAATCCTCACAATATGGCTGAGGGTTGAGACAAACCTTTAAGGATACATCTTGGACCATATCATATTTCATTCTTCTACTGGTGGTTTGGGCTTTTCTTCTAGTCTGGACCACTCTTGCCCGTTAAAATTCCAACGTTGTGGATTTCATCATGGATTATTTTTTCTTTTTTGGTGGACCACCCTAGTTTCATCTCCCATAAGTCCTAGAAGCTTTATAATTATTTTGAGGTTTCTGGTTTCACATAAAGCACAATGCTGGTCATCATCAGACAACTGTTGTGTGGCATCTGAATTATACAGATCAACATCAAAATGATTTTTAAAAGAATCCTTAAATATACACTTGGGGCTAGTTGCAAAGACTGTATTGATAGCACTTCCTGTCAGAGTGATATATTTAAGTGTACTGGGTCCGATTTTTTTTTTTTTTTTAAATTTTTCCTTCTTTTCTGGAAAAGTACAGGTATCCTCTAAGTGAGTATGAGTATCTGGTAAAAACAGTTACAGAAATAACCAAGAAAACCCAAGGTTGTTGATACTGGGGTATCTAGGTGCCTATCTGAATGGTTTGATTGTACATCAGCTGACTGTGAGAACAGTTGAAGTACGACACAACTCCTGTGCACTTAAAGCACCCGTGTTTAATGTTATAGTCAGCCTTCAGTGAGCGTTGTTGAGATAAGCTGTGTGCGTCACGATAGAATCTATATTCTCTAGGCTATTATCTAAGACATCAGATTTCATTACAGTTTTGAAATGCTTATCTGTCTGTCCAAGAAAGGTTTTTCATTTCTGTGGAAATCTAAAACTTGAATATACTGAATTTGTGTCTTAAATGTTTGCTACACGATACAGTATTTTAAATTGAGACGTGATTTTTATGGTTGAAGTATGACAAAACAAATGGCCCTGTTGTACAAGAAGCTGGTGAGTTTGATGTGAATCTAGGTTTTGAAATCATTATCCTGAGAAGTAAGTTAAATCTTTACAATGTAGAGGTACTGCCATTATGGATGAAACCCCTTTTTTTTAATTATTTTGTCGAGTTTTCCTTAAATTGACATATCACTGTGGTTGCCAAATACAGAAAGTAAGAGTGAAGCTTTCCCAAACAAGCACAGATCAGATATGAAATACTACACTGGCTTTGTTTGCTTAAATTATTTTGTTGATCATCACTACTTCTTATTGTCTTACTGCATTTAACTAAATCAAGTTCATTTTGCTCAAAACAGGTTTTATCAGATGCAATTCTTTATTTTTAATATTACGAGAGCTCTTGAGCTGCTTTTGTGCTAAACATGGTCTTTTACTCCTCAGTTACTTGTGAAGAGATCTGATAAATACTACGCTGTAGAACAAGCTGGGAAATACCAAGTGCCGGGAGAAAAGAAAGACTGTAGTTACAAGTAAGGACAGAGGTTTGAGTCCATGCTCTGAATAGTCCCACGATAAGGCCAGGATTATGTTTGAAACGACTAATTGGAACTTGCACTAAACAGCAGAACACTTCTGTGCAGATGCTGAAAGTATTTTAGGCAAAAATTGACTATTAAACTGCTACCGATTTTGAGTTGTACCCTCTGACCGCGAGGCCAGCGCCCCTTGTAGCAGTGCCCTTTTCAGAAAATCCAGTTGTGCGTTTATTTCCAGTTCCACGCCACCATTGCAAACTCTCTCCAGCTACTGGAATTGGCTATGCCAAAAAAAGTGTGTGTTTTGCTGCTTTCAGTATTTCCTTTCTCAATTTTGTGTAAATATAAACGG
>VWZZ01007696.1:486355-516086 GCA_013399095.1 Psophia crepitans | reverse complement strand
GGGGGGGGGGAATAATAATCTCACCTACTGCTTGCTCTAAATGTTGCCAAGTAGAGAAGGGAGCTGCTCTTTTCCAGCCCTGCTGCGCTGCCGTTACCTGGGGTGGGAAGGAACACACCACACACAGTGCGTTTGTTTAACTGTGAGTGAAGACTATCAGCTGTAAGTGACTTTTTTTATTGAGCATCTTGTTAATAAGTAACTTCTTATGACTTGCTTCAAAACTGGAGCAAGGAGAAACCCTTATTTAAGAAAGATATGTTTGTTTTTTTTTAAGAATGCATTTAATAAACTTTTGTCATTCCCACTTATTTAAATATAATTATGCCAGAAGTCTCTGTAGATTTTATTCGAGTGCAGTACACTGACTGTGGCTTGCTTTCAAACCCCCAGTGCCTGAGTTCTGGAAGAGCAGATCACACCTTTAAAAAAAATACTTGATGAAATTATAACCTTATCGATCAGAAATAGGCCTTGGCTTTGCAGTACACAGCTGGCTGCTCCCGTGCTGCCATGGCCAGCTGTCTGCCTGAGGAAACACCAAGAGTTCTGCTCTTGACTGCTGCAACTCAGCCTTTGGTGTGGACATTTAAACTGGTACAAAATCAGCTCCCTGCCTGCAGAACTTCCTCCAGTACCCTGTCTGCAAGCACCCGCTGTAACACAGCTCATTGTAGTTTGAACGTTTTACGTGACATGGTTCCTCTTTGCCTTCTACGCTCAGTTCTGTGTTCAGAGCATAAAATTTCAAGTCCTTGAAGAGTTCACCCAGACACCTACATGGAGTCAGGGCTCAGGGCAGCCTGCGCACAGGCAGGGCTGGAATCCAGACCCAAGAGAGGCGGAGGCTGGGCCCAGGCACCAGGGGAGCTGCTGGCAGGACCTGTGGCCCCCCCCTGCCCCAAGCCTGTGTATTTACATGTGTGTGTATGTGTATATAAACTGGGGTTTGCATTGCTGGCAGGCATCCAGGTGAGGCCGAGGTGCTCTCCCAGCCCCAGTGTCTGTAACCCACAGAGGCAACCACCTGCTATGGCTGTAGGTGCCATATATGTGTGTGTGCACCTCCTGGGATTGTCTCTTCATCCTTGTTCCTGAGGGGTCCTGGGCAGATTTTTCTGGTGTATTTAAACAATTAAAACAATGACTCTGCTAGAAGTGAAAGTTTTGTTTAATAAATATACTTTTCATAAACCATTTTTAAAACAACTTCTACTGACCAAGCTGTACATTGAGCAAGCACACAGACCCTGTCAGAGAATCAAAAATAATATCAGGCAGCCACAGTGTCAGAGGTCCAAAATTCTTTGTACTAATTATTGCTACGGTTTCCAGTTGTCAATGCCCCTTACCTGCTGAAAATTAAGGATCAACATCTTAAAAAAGGTACTTCTTGCAGACAGGGGTTTTTTTTTCCCTTCAAAAAACCCCAGCAGAACTGGATCACCCTTCAGTGAACCAGCAGGAGCCTAGATGCTTTGTTAGCAGTGTGTGTGTGCACAGGACCCAAAAAAACCAAACTCTCATAAGACTGGGACTAGGAATTGTAAAAGTATATTCTTCACTACATGAATGCCAGTTTTACCTCAATCTCATTTTTAACCATTCTCCTCTTTCGAAACTACACAGCCCATGCCCACCTTTCATCCCACTGCCAGAATGCAAAAAAAAGGATGAGAACCTGCTGCTGGCTGAAATAATTTCCTTTCAAACTGCTGCTGAAACAGTAACGCCCACCCCTGCAGGTGCAGGTCGGGTTCCCTTCAGCCAAGCCGCACATCGTGCCCTTCACGGCACCGTGTGCTGTTTCTCTCCGCTCCATGTTACACGCACAGGTCTGCAGCCCACGGCCCTCCTGTCTGTGCATTTATACAAACTGGAAACAACAACAACAAAAAGTCGTATCTACAGCAATGACCATTGCATGTACTTATTGCAATACAACATCCTAGCGAGGCAACAGCTCGGGCAAGGCGAGAACGTCACAGGAGAACATTCCGTGTAACAGAAGCCACAGAAGCTTAGGCAGCACACAGGGTCTCTGTATCGAGTCATTTCCGATGCCTCTAGGAGCAGTATCTAACTGAAGGGGAAAAAAACCTATGGAAAGCAGAAGCCTTGCAAATACTGATGTGAATGCGCTTCCACGACGACTGACGGTGAGTTGATACAGCCATGAGCATCCAGTCCCTCCTCCTGTTTATAAATCGAGTCAATCCAACAGAGAGCAGAAACCAGACAAATCATGCCGCTGGAAGCAAAGAACATACAAAACTGCCAACAATAAAAACGGTCACAGGAAAAAAACACCCAACAACACACCCCACCAGAGCTGCGAAGAAGAAAGTCTAACTGGGAAATAGGAACAGAAAAAAAAAGCCAATATTTGTCCATGATGACCAGTTTGCCCAGCTCCAGGAATAACTACAGCAGCGATGGCTGTGCCGCAAGGCGGTGTGAGGGAGTGAGTGGCCTTGTACACCAAGAAAAAGGGAATCTCACCAGAAACGGTCCAGAAGCACGTGATGACTGAGCACTTTTGAACATTCACTTTCACCAAAAATCACTAAGTACAGAAGGCTCACACAAAGCTATTAAAAATAACGTAGACTGCAGCTTTGAGACCTAACACTACAAAAATGAGATTTTTTTTCCCAATATAGAAGTTACTGTCATTAAAAAAAAGTTTGAAAGTATTACCAAAGGCTTCCAGTAAGAAATTACAGTTGCCCAATATGCATTCTAAGTTGTATAATCTTGTCTCAAATCTTTTGCACTAGAAAAGAAGAACTCATTCCAAAAATGTAAAGCCAGAGTTTTCAGCATTCATTCCTTTGCATTCATTTGCCCCCAACCTTAAAAAATATTCAGAGTATTTTAAGCAGAATATTTACATATTAGTTTGTGAAACAAATTCAGAACATCTGCCCACTTAATCTTTCCCACTGCACCCTTTAAAAGCACAAGTTTGGCACCCAAAACTATGGGGGGGGTGTGTTTAAGTAACGGAGAGAAACCCTCTTTTTCCAGGCCGAGGGCTGAAATCCGCTGCGCGCGCACTCCCGTTGGGAGTCTGTTGGGCTGTGGAGAAGGTGCTTCCTCAGCGCCGCTGCACAGCGCAGTGACTACGCCCCACTCCTGCTTTTAACTGAAACGCCTACTGCGGGCTCTTCTGCCGTACGCCGTGGCTTGAGGCGAAGGGTAATTCTACGTTTCCTCTCTACGGCACGTTCTCCCTCCCCCCTTCACTCTACGTGGGCGACCAGCCTTGCGCTGGGTCAGCTGGGTTTTGTTCAGTCGTCTTCATGAAGAATTCTCCACTGCACCCAACGCCCAGCGAACACTTTCATACACTTCAGCCGTCAAAGAAACACATAAAATCTTTCTTCCTTGAATCAGCGCAATTTTAAAAGATTTGTGACATCAGTACAAAACCAGAGCCACTTCTTCCATCCAGAATATTTGTCAGACCCAAAAAAGATCTTATCTCACACAAACCAAGTCAACATTCTTCTAAATGAGAAATTACTGATTAAGATTTACTGCAAATAGAAAAATATACCTTGGCAGGCAGATGGGTTCTTACGTTCTTCCTGAATTGTTTAAATGCATGTTTCTTCGGTAACCTTACAAACACTGGGAAAAGGGAAAGCGGGGGGGAAGGGAGAAGAGGAGATGGAAGGTTTTAAAGAAACACATAATGAATGTAAGTTACTCTTCACATACAGGACTGCGCTGCTTTTGTGCAAGTACAGTTAACGTGTTCGTGTGGCAAGAGCCACACTACGTGTACGTACAGAGCCGAGCCGAGCCAAATGCTTGGAGCGGGGCTGTATATCAAAGCCTTCGGCCTCCTACTACACCCAGTTAACCACAGTTTGTATTTCAGTAGATGGTACACAAACCACACAGACTGACGAGGTTACACGGCCACACAAGCTGAGTGGATGATGAGGATGCTCTGGCGGACACGGACAAACAGGCACCTCGAGAAGAGAAACGTTGTGACTCGGACATGGGTGACACGGCTGAACAGCAGATATCTGATTAGAGTCAGTCAAAAAAAAAAATCCTTTCCTTCCTAGGTATCCAGGGCAGCATGGAGACACTTCGAATGAGCAGCTACTAACAAAGAACTGTTATTTTAGAAACAGATGCGATATTCTATCTGAGATACACCAAGGAAGTTACAGCAGTAGGTGACACCCAGGTGCACTGTGTTACTGCTCTGGATAGAGGTTTTCTTGGGGACCGGTGAGATGACAATCAGTTTAGTGTGTCTCCGCAGGGGAATCAGGGCTCAACCCATCTGCAGCCGCGTTAATACCTGTTCCACAGAGCACGTCAGACTCCATTTTCACTGATTCTTAATCATCTGGACGCTCCCTGGGGAGGGAATCTAGCATGCAAGGGACATTTTCAAGCTTAAGCTTTGCTGCACTAACACATTTGCGGGCACAATACAGGTATGAACTGTGAATGCCAGGTTTCCTGAAAATGAAAATTTGCTATATTTTGTTTCTTCTGTTTCATGATTCAATTTTAGAGTTTCCTTAGTCAATTTGTGACCTGGTCTTCATCTATACCAGAGGGACAAAACCCTCACGTACTGTGTTCAAGTCACTATGAGTTTGAAAACAAGGTTGCACTGGCAGTTTCTGTACTACAGAAATGCTGCCCTCAACAATGAGATCTTGAAAATCCAGCAGAATCCGCAACCTTCCATTTAGAGTGAAGCTTCCAGTCATTAACAAAAAGCCAGAGCTCCCAGAGGAGCGCTGAAATAATACTGGTTAAAGGCCTGACCAAGAATAACGAACAGCAGAGCTGTTCATTGGTAAGGACGATCCAGATCCTTCGATCCACGGAAAGCCGGCCCGCCTGAACGCTCCCTCCCCTGCGGCTCACTGAGCTCAGCAGAACGCGGGATGGTGGTAACAAGAGGGACGTGCTCCTCTGGCAGCAGCAGTACCAGGAGCGCAGGATGTCTCTGCCTGAATGTGGAAATAAAAAGTATTTGCCTTGTGATTTGCCTGGGGGACAGAACTAAAGCCGATAGCGGACGCTCGTGCAGGGGGGTGAAAGCAGCTACCACTGGTGGTGTCCCCATCCTACGCTTAACCACATCTTTACTGAGGAAGTTCTTGGAGGTGTTAGAGTCTGTGCTCAATTTAGAGTTCCACCCAGAGATAGCTTTCATATGCAGCTTTACAGCATCTACATTCTTCCAGGTGCCGATGGGACTTCAGTGTTGGAGAGTGACTTAAAACTGGATCTCCCAACAAGGGTCCAGAAGCAGCAGCCTTGTTACCAGCCTTTAGCCATCAAAACTGCCAGACTCAAGGCAATGCTCCACGGACATGGCTAGTGCCAGCACCCCCTCTTCAGCTCCCACACGTGAAGACAACTAGTAGGTTTACTCGTCCCAGCTGAACGAGGCAGCAAACGTTGCTACCCAGCCCCAAACGCACAGACACATTTCTGCGGGGACAAGAGATGCACCTGCAAGACGTACCCTTCACAGCGCCCTCTGCGCAATCTGCTTTTATTGGCATACTTCGGTATCAAAACACTGCCACCAATGTCTCAGGTCCTTCAGATATATGAAGATAATTAAGCATTAATTGTATCTTCCAAGTACAACATGACCAAATATAAATACATGAAAAAGAACAAAACATGCAAAAATTCCCCAACTTTAAAAGGATTAATAATTCAAAAAATTTATGCTAGTGAGAATTCCGCACAACCCACCAATTCTTACACGTTTTTCCGGATCAGGATCAAGAACTGTTAACAAAACACAAAGGGCATAATAAAAGATACTGGCTTCTGAATTCTGCTGTAGGAGAAGACTGAACTGTTCATATCCCTTATTATTTATTTATTCCAAATTATTGATTAGTCAAAGTTAACAGCGCTTTTCAAAGCAATGACTAACATACTGCCATTCATGCACCAGCATAAACATTTGAATTGTATTTAACTCTCAAAAATTACTAAACTGATCGCTTATAGAATATGTCCATGGAAATAACGAAACTGATTTGCAAACTGCTAAGACAGCATCTCTAAGAGACACCTCAAAATTAAATGTGTGTGTTTAAAGTGAGGGGTCATCATGAAAACCGCAACTTTTCAGAGTTTCATTGTGCAAATTCGGTTCTATTGGATCACTCGAATTTGGGAGGAGAATGATTTTGTCACTGCGCTACAGTGACGTCTCCAGTGCCAAAGGCAGGACGCCAATCTGCTGATATGGGAACAAAGAAATTAAATGGTCGGAGGCAAAAGCGTTCCTTACAAAAAAAAATATTTAGCAATTTGTGGATATAATTAGGAAAAAAAAATACGGGAAGCAATTACTGTCCAGATGACTTATGCCAGGCCACAGGACAAGCCACAGTTTGCACTGAGAAGTCATGCTAGTCTTTTCTAGCAGGGATGTAGCACTGAACTCGCTTCAGAACCCACTACGGGTGTGTGAGCACCACCGGGCTTCCACAAGGCATTTACAAATGTCCCTGTTAGCAAGTGGGTGAGTCCATTGTGGAGAGAGTCAAGATGCTTCTGTCGGTGGCATAGAAGGGATCCGATGAACTCCATGATCTAAAGTAACAATAAAAGAAAAGTTTGGCTGACTGGAAACTTACAATCTAGAGGTGAGGAGCAAAGTCTATGAAAGCAAAAGATAATAAAGTGTTATGAGATTAGGCAAATGTAACTCTGTTAAAGACCCATCTATTAATTTCACACCGGCACCTCCAACTCATTCCAGCCTTTGAAAACAATGCCATCTACGTCATTAACAATTCCGGTTTACCCCTCTGGCACAGTTTACTCACAGCGACAGCTCTTTTCATCACTACGAACTAAAACACCCAGAGGTTTATATGCCAGTTTTACCACTAAATTTTCAATATTGTGCCTCAAGAAAAATCCGAACGTTATGGAAGCTGAGGCGTGGTGCACACTACAGTTTGCTAGAGCCTGAGGTGGCAAAGCCCTGCGGTACGCACAGCTAACCGCGGTAATCCCGGGAAACGTCCACGCTCTCTGAACTTGTGCGTAGGCAAACCTCATCTACAGCCATGAAACTATTTCATCCCTTAAATTTAAGTCGAAGTTTAAGGCATCAGGGAAACTGCCGAACGTGTCGCAGATTTTAATTTAGATGGGACCTCGCAATGTCTTTCTGTTGAGGACAAATTGCTACTTAGGAAGAAAGACTGGTCTTGGTTGAACAGTATCACAGAACTGTTTGTGAAAAGCTGAAAAACAGAAGGTTGGAAGGCAGGAAATCAAAATATAAGGAACTTATCCTCCAAATCTGCCTCTGTCAGAGATCTGCTGTTTCTTTAGAACTTTTACATGCGGTGCCTTGACACGAGTACCACTAATGGGAGATCCGAACAACTCGGTAATGAATCCTACTGTACAAGAAATGTATGTGATCCAGCAGTTTTAACATTTTAGTGACTGACAAGCTGACAGACAATTTAATGGAACAGACAGACAAAAATGCGTTTTATCATACCACACCACACATTTTATATTCTAACTGGTGAATGAAGTGATAGAAGATACTTCTTGAATACATTCTACAAGCAGAAAATTAAGTACATGAAATTATATTCCTGCAGCCCACTACTCCAAGCATTTGTACAACTTTGATTCATCAAAGTTTCTATTAAAGTGTGACACCTTGTTTGATTTCATGTGCAGTTATCGTATTTGACAGAATATCAGGAGCACAGAGCACAAGCTAGCTACAGCAACGTTATTTAACGCTCTTGGTTCTACAGCACTCTCACAGACGATGTATTTATCAGCATTGCTTCATTCAGCAAAAATCATATGCAGCTACCTCCTGGTTGAGTAAGAAGCTGATTTTATAAAGCACAAGTACTCAAAAGACCATCCTGCGCAATCTTCTGAAGATACCAGCGTTAGGTGAAAATCAAAGCAGCTCAAGCTCATCAACAAAGGCTGAACAGTTTTACAAGCATTTTAAAAATCACCAAATGGATTTCTTAACTCTAACTTCAGCATTTCACGATTTCAACTGCCTCGTGATTTAAGCAATTAGTATGTTAAAAAATAAACACAGACTTTCATCTATTACCAGGAAAGTGTAGGGGAAAAATAGTCTTAGTACCTTGACTTTTAGACTAGTTTAAGAGTCAGCAGTGAGTCTGAAGTCATTGAAGAAAGGAAATAAGACTGAAAGTAAGAAAAAAGAAAAGGTCTTTTCTAGTTGTACTGTACATAAATTTAAGTGGAACTAGAAGATGATTCAGAGTAATTTCAACCAGAGGCAGAAGCAAAAACTACAGAACTTCAAGCCCTTAGTGTAGCACCAAGATAGTTTTGCATATTCATTAAACATAACACTAACTTCTGCGTGCCAACAGCTCTCCAATTATTCAGCTTGATGGAACTTTGTCTGAAAATTACGAGGTAAGCAGACAAGAAACCTGAGAAAAAGCAGTCTTCCAAAAATGTTTAATATTCTGTCAAATATGAGTTATCTTCAGTAGAGTTAAGTTCTTAAAGGAAGAAAAATTGAGAGGGAAAAAAGAGGAAATTGTAAATATGTAAACGCATTGCAGAAAATAAAACACAATACCTACCTTAAAAGACTACATGGCACTAAAGCAAACATTAACTTAAAATCTGCTGTAATCAGATAACGATAAGTGAAAAAAGTAGCACGAGAAGTTCCTCATTTGGAAAGCACAGCTTTACAGAGAAGTGGAAAAAAATCCCAGAAAACTTAGAGCAACTGCTACCAAAATGTTGATTTTCAGACCAATTAAATGCTCACCTTGTAGATTAAAAATTCTATTAAATTGTTTATTTTTTTACACCATGCCTGCTTTCTATACAGCAAGAGTTTGAATTAAAAATGTACTTAATCATAACAATTCATTTTTCATATGGAATGAAACATTTTGCATAATCATACCCTAGATTTGTAGAAAGGTTGAATAAATTTCGTAAGCAAGCCGGAAGAGAAAAATGGACCGAAACCACAGACACTGTGTTCAATGCAAGAGCTGGAGACAGAGATGGCCTACATACCAAGTCAACACCTAAAGGCAGAATCGGAACTGACAGAGCTTGTCAGAGAGAATTACCCAGACGAGGTTTTATAGTGACTGAATGATATCACAACCTCTAAGCAAAAGAGACAAAGTTGTTCAAATACAAAATGAGTTTCCTTGAGGATGTGTGAAGTGCAACTTTTTCAGGTTTGCCTTTTGAGCAATGAAGGACCATGATATCGTTCAGGGACTGAGAGATTATGATGTACAAAAGACTGTTTTTATTTCTACCCCCAAATATTTCCATGTTAGCTATCCCTCTGTGTCTGGAAACGGGGAGATGGCACATCAGCAGATTTAACAGGAGCTTTTCTCAGTTATGCTGACTGCAAGAGCAGTACTGCTCCTTAGACGTAGTCGATTAAACGTGCTTGTATCCCACTGAGGTTTGTTTCACACATGGTTTGTGAAGGAAAAAGATTTATTTAGCACATACTTTGGAATGGCACACATGATTTTGACAATATACCTTCCAGAACCAAAAAAAAAAAACCCGTTTAAAATTCTTAGAACCTGAAGGCTCTGTTCTGTCAATTACTCTGATTTTAGAAATAGATTATAAAAGTTATACTACAAAAATATTTCATCTTCATATCAATCAATGGCTGAAAGATTTAAAGACTCTCCTTCTAACAATGAAGTTATATTTAAGGGGGGGAGCGTGAGTCTTTTGTATATCTTCAGGAGTAATACAAGCTCCAAGGTAAATATTTGGAGGTCGTACAGCAAGAACCAAAGGGAAAAAGTCTTTTGACTTTACAAACAACTCCTAATTCGTGAAGGCAAAAAAAAAAATAATCATAAAAGGAGAACAAAAACAGCAGCAAGGCTCGATTTTCTAAAGAGAAGAATGTACAAATCAAGAGAAATTACGATAGGTACAACACAAGAACTTGTGGTAAGCCAAACCAAAACATTTTAACAGAAATCTTTTGAAAACTGTTTCCCCCCTCCCTATCCCAAAGGAAACAAGAAACTAATCTTTTCGGGTGAAAAGAGTACAGTAAAGAGTTGCATTTCCTACTTAAATAAACAAAACCTGCAGCTGGTTTGCTAGACATCTATTGCTGCAGGCTCATCAGGTTCCAGTTTATAGGAGAATCGTCTGCAGCAAAGGCTATTGAGAGAAATGCCACACCTGTTGACCCGGGTCCGACTACATCTTCCCACTAGTCGTTCCAGCATTCTTCTAACAGATGTGCATGCTGTTTCCCCATCTGAGAAGCAGCACATGGAGTCCAAGCAGTTGATACCTGAACCTGCCTCAGTAAGCTGGAAGGAGGAAATAAAAAAACAAACAAAAACCAATCAGTACTCTCAGACTCTAGCAATGAAGATGTTATCAGAAAACACTTAGGAAAAGCAGGTTTTCTTAAAGTTAGAGTGTTGAATATTTTTCAATTTTATAGGAGAGCTACAATGATTAATAACATCACCATTTCCCTTCCTTAGGTCTATATACACTAAAATTTGATCTTCCCAAGGTTTGCACTCAGCCTTGGTGAGCGTTTGGGAATCGTTTAGCACCATTGCTGCTTCATATTGGAAATAAACTGGTTAGCAATTCCCTGCGTTACAGCTACAACGAACCTCTGGAGCAGGCCATCACGCAGTTTAAGCTGTGATGCCTTGATTAACCTCAGCAGAGGTACAACAATTTACACAAGCTGCGGGTCTGCCCTGTTTTAGGAGAAATCTTCAGACCAAGGCTGCAGAATACAATGCGGTAACCTGATCATAAGGAATAACTTTTCCTCAAGAAGCACAGAATGGAACTTCCTATAGTAATTTACATTCAATCTCTATCACGGATACCTTGGTTTGGTAAGGGACAAAAGCACATTCCCGATTTTGTGAATATCTAAATGCAAACAAGGCTGCAGCGAGAAAGGTTCAGTCGCGTTCACGCAGCGTGAAGGATAATTTGACATTAGCTAATAAACTTTCTACTGTTCATTTGTAGTAGGTGAGAAAGAGACCCAAACAAAATGAAAGGAGCAATAGCGATGTAGGGGTTTAAGTTAAGTGCCATCTATCAGTGCGCTCCTCTCTCATTTTTGCACACTAGTCAACCATAGCATAATTAAATCTAACAAAAATCTAGTACTGCTGGAAGAGAGTATCTTCCAAAGGCAGTAGAAGTGTGGAGTGTGGGATGCTTTTCAATTTAATTTGAAACTCCCCATGAAAGCATCCTGTCAAACGAATGCTGAATCCGCAGGCTAAATTTAAGCATCCACGATCCTCCCCTCGCTCTCAGACAGCGGTGAACAAGGAAATCTGGGAGGAGGCATCTTAGTCAGTGATAGGACACACTCACTCAGCAGCTTCCCACCGCATGACCAAAGGTTGCTGACTGTTGTCTGAAGACTTCGGTTGCCAACCCCAATTTCTTTCGTGCCACCCACACTTGCCCAACACTGCAAGGAAAGCAAAGAACCTCAGAGTTTCCCGTGGGAACGGTTTACTATGGGTGGACACTTTCCTCCCTAATCCCCCAAAACAGGCAACTGGACAGACTACAGCTTCGTAACAGAATGACTCCTGTCCTACAGAGGCGCGGCAGCTCACAGAAACAAGAGGCATTTGGAAATCCAAGAGAAAAAATTCCCAACTAGTAGGACAAGGGGAAGCACACAGGCAGACCTGTTACTTCCATGCAGCTTTTCCTATGCCTGCCCCTTCCTCAGCTCTGTTCCGCATTCCCCATGGTCCCTCCAGATCTTCCCGTCACACCGCTTGACGTGATGCTTACGGGACTGTCAGTTAACAGCTGTATGAACTTACAGAAAGCATTACAAACGGAAACCCTCGATACGGTTGCCGCACCTCAGAGGTCATGAAAGAGCGCAGGCACAATGCACACTTCTGACTAACTCACGCTCGTTTGGGAGGTCTTCTGGACACAAAATGAACATTCACTATGACAATGAATTTCTGTAAATACCCGAGACAGGAGCAGAGGCATTGCAACTAACAGGTCTCAAAGGGCTTGTGGTTAAAACCAAACCAGAACACACCTCAGAGCTTGAGTCCCTGAATGTCCTTATTAGATGACCATCACATCTGGTCACAATCCTACTGTCATAGAAGACACCATAATTAGGAACAGCACAGTTTGCAGCATTGCATACTAGCAGATACGACCTTCACAGCAACTTCACGCTGCGCTCACAGTGTATCAGACCAGAAGTTACACAGAGCAGAAGGAATTCCTATTAGGTCAGAAAGCAAAGCTCCCTGCTGCACATACAGTGATCTTCACGACTGTGTTCACAGCAATGCAAACCAAACTCTCACAGCCCTACACTTAGGATTTGAAAAAGAATGCTTAGCCCATCCATTATCTTGAAGCAGCCCAAGTAACACCTTTAAAGCTACTGCAAAAGGTCACACTACAGTGGCTGTATGTAGGACCAGATGGACCGGACCTTTTTTATTTCTCCTAGAATCTGCTGACCCGAGAACTAGCAGCCCTAGATATTATTCAAAGATTGGCAGAAAGAAGAACCAAGAGTAACCCAAACTAGCTTTCACAGAGTGAGACCCCAGCTCTAGATTTTGGAGGGCTCATGTCTTCACTACAATCTCCTTTGTTCTTCTCAAGTTAGATACTCACAAAAAACTAGGATTATGCTTGAACCACGATTTCTGGAAAAGTTAATATTATCCTTTTTTTAAAAACCAGCAAAGGTAACCTTAGATAAGGCTGGAAACCACAGTTATGTCTTATTAAACTCACAGTTAAGTGTGAAGTAATATTAGGAGAGCATTAAGGACAACAGAAAAATAAATCCAATTTTATGTGTAGATATATCGTATGTCACTGCCTGGTGAATGTGAATTTTTATATTTATATCCACTACTCGGAAGGAATAAACTTATGCTAAAGAGTCACTTTTCTCTCTGTGGCAGACAATTACGATCGTCGTTTAATATCAAAGTAAAACCTGGCATGGTAAGGCAGTAGAACATACTGGTCTCTGAAGACCTGAAACAAACTCTCCGCAAACAAAAGGCAGGAATTAAAAGGTAGGCCTTAAAAAAACGTTAGTAAGTATAGAGAAATATCTGGTATTATTCATATTTGTACTGCAAATAAAGTTTTTTCATAAGGTAAGATCTGGGATCACAACAAACATAATACTTCA
Source organism: Psophia crepitans (assembly GCA_013399095.1). Classification (NCBI taxonomy): domain Eukaryota; kingdom Metazoa; phylum Chordata; class Aves; order Gruiformes; family Psophiidae; genus Psophia; species Psophia crepitans. Next base: position 502,828 of record VWZZ01007696.1, on the reverse strand, counting down.
TATGATAATGGCCCATTTCATGTACTAAATCAAAAAGCAACTGAAGTGCAGAATTAAAGAATGATTCAGCTTAATAAGGAAAAAAAAAATAATCAAACCCATATATTATGATGCAAATTTTCTTGTCGATAAAAAATATGGGTATTTTAGAGATGGCTCCATGACTATCTACATATGATATATAAAAATGAATGTATACACACACGTAGAGTGGGAGTACTACCTAGTGAACGTAAGAACTGTCGGGTAGATTAGATGGATCTAGCAGTTGCCTATTGTCCTCCCCTCTGTGCCTGCTTTCAGCAAAGTCACATGCTGAGCTGACTGAACCCTTATCTTCTTCCATCTAGAAGGACAGAAAAGCAACAAATCTTATAAAGCACCACGCTTGCATTGCTTTAAAACAGTTACCATTTTTATATGAACTTTCACTTTACAGATCTGTTCTTGAGAGACCAAGGCATGTTTTCGAGGTAAAGAGGCAGTTTTTCCAAGTTAATCGGTGGATCAAACACGGTTTATCAGTGCACAAGCATTAGAAGCGTTCGGTCTCTTTGTGCACCGTGGACTACAAAAGGGGAAAACGCAACACATTTGAAATCTATTTCAAATGTTCAGACTTTGGAGTTTTGTTTCCCCCCTTCTTTTCCCCTTTTCCCCAGAATAGAAAGGGCCATTTCAGTTTGTCTTATTACAGGGCAATCTCTACGCCACAAGACAGACATTTCAACTAAACATTTAATCACACTGAAATACATAGTTGGGACTTTGTCGAACAGAAAACGCATTTAATCCCGTATGTCACGTTAAGAGCACTGCAGCATTTTCCAGAGCCCAGGTCCTAGCTGCCAACATGTCTGATGCCACACAGATGTTTCAGAAGATATATGAGATGGTTATTACTATTCCACAATTAAGTTAAAACTTGCTCCCTACTGTAAAGCTCACTGTCTTTAACCCTTAATATACTGCAGACCAAAATCCCAAACGATTAGATTTAAAATTTTAAAAGAAAATGTAAAGAACGTTGACATCTAACAACTTCACTGCCACGTGTATTTTCAACGTTCTAATTTTTCTACTCTTCATCTCTCTGAATCAAGTAAACCTAGAAATCCCAAATTATTTTTTTATTTCAAAAGTATCTTCAGGTAAGTAAATACATGCGTTTTTCTGACTGAAGATAAATACGAAATAGTCTATTCTTCTCTCATTTATTCCCCTTTCCTGTGATAGATCAGCTAGCAGATCAGCACCACACGACACTAACACAATACGCAAACCTGTAAAGGAAGAGGCTACCCTTGCTCAAGGTTTAGCACATTAAGATGTTCTGGTACACTTTGCTAGTGCGAATGCGTGTTTGTACTTGAACAGTCGTCTTGGAAATTACACATTCCTCACAGCAAACATACGCGGTGGCAGGAACAGAAACCTGTCCGTTCTGAACTCCTACACAGCTGGGAGCGTATCATCGGATAGGAAAGCTATTAGGAGGGGAATCCTATGCAGCAGTAACTAGAAGAAAAAATGCAGACAAGTTTTTCTGGCCGTAAAGCCAGGGTCAGGAGTCTGGGCAGAGCTAAAGGAAGCAGATCTGTGCAGAGACAAAGGGAAAACACGGCAACAACAGTCTCATGGGTGGGTAGATGGGGAAAGAACAGGGTCTGGCTGTGCTGTGGCAAATGCTACAGCTTCGGAGGCCCAGAAATAACGTTATGCACCGACAGCCTTCCCTGTAAACAAACACCTTTGTTATGTTTTACGTTTCCCTAATATTGTGTACAGTCGCAACACGCTGCACAAAGGTAAAAACTCTATAAACATAGTTAATCCCATCAGGAAGAGGAATTAAAACATCTGTCCAAGCAACACTTCTCACACATGGCTTAAGAATTCTGACAGCTCTTACGAAGCACAGCGACAGGTATACTTGCACACAACTTAGTTTACAAAGAAAAAACTGAAATGAGATACAATGGGGCCCAGTCAGTACCCTAAGATCTGTATTTCACGTCTTCCAAGAACAGGAGAGAGCTGCAGCGGAGCGAAGAGGTGCCCTGTCCCCGGTGAAGCACAAAGCCTGCGCCTGACCTGTGCTGCCTGGTCTTGTCATCCCAAGTCCCAGAAGTGACGGTGCAGTTCAGAGGCAAGCGGAGTTTAACAGGTACACACAAGACTGCCTTTCTGACGTACTGAAATCACACGGACACTTAAAAGATCCCCCTCAAAGTTCTTAACTGTACTTCACAAATGTACTCTAATATAAACTTGAACATTTTTTTGCACAGAGAAGCCTATAGACATAAAAATTGATTCTAACATCGTACTTGTCTTTTAATTTGCATTCATAAAGGTTATTCTCCGTTTGTGTAACAACGGAAAGCACATCTGCAGAACAAGGCATAGCTCAGTTTAACCCCATGCTATACTCCTTTTGAGGGTTTTAATACCTATTTAACAAACAAAAACCTAGCAAAGTCTGTTCATCATTATACATGTATTCTGCAGGCACAGAGGACACAATTACTGGGTGGGCCCGTACAAACGAGGTGTGACAGAACTAGCTGCTTACAGCTACATTCGCTGAGCACCCGTGTTGTGTCACGGTCCTGCAGTTTTCCTTGCTTTCCCTGCTCTACTGATTTTGGAAAACAGCTGCCCTGGACACCACAGAAACTAAATCGTGGTCTTCACTCCAAATGAGTTTTTATTTAGTATAGTTAAGTAAACACTTATTGTCTATTAAATTATTTTCTTTTTTACTCTTCTAGGTAAGGATCCGCAGGACAGCTTCCAAACTTCATCTGAAGGCTACAAATAAAAACTAGAGAAATCCGAATCCTCATTTTCTTTCCTGTTGCACTTTACAACTTCAGCTGCATAGTATAAGGCAGTGAGTGCTTGCATTTCAGGGGCCTTACTATTAGATACTCCAGTGTAAAAATTCTGACATACAAAAGAGAACTGGATTTGCATTATCATTTGTTACTCCTGGACAAAACAAGTTTCCCATTTTTTCAACCCCTTCCCTAAGTTTAATAAGCATTCTCCTAGTTTTAGTATTTTAATACCTACAGCGCTGCCTTCCTAGACAGCTTTATATTTCTTTCAGCACCCACTTGCATAATCCTTAAAACATGTTTAGTTTTGAAAAGTTTAGCAGAACCTTTTGTTATAAAGTCTTTGGCGTAGATACGATGCGCCCTGGAACTCACTTTAACTCAGTGAGAAAACAGAGGTTTACTGGAAACATATTTATCCAAAGTTTTAAAAAGGTAACTTATTTACATGATGCTGATAAACCAGAAATTTTAAAAGCTAACTTGTAGAAGTTTTCACACAGTAATCTTCCCAATATGTTATGTTGCTAAGTTTTAATAAAACTGAAGAGGTATAGAGCAGTTGGCCTGTTTTAAAAGCTAGTAAGTGCTGAATTTAAAAAAAAACCCAAACAAACCACTAACAAACAAAGCAACAAGCCAAACAAAACCACCCCGCCACTACCCCCCCGAGGAGTTGGGAAATCTAAGCTGATGTGTTTCACAGTGTGACAACTAAGAACTAAACACAACAGCCATTGCAAGTTTTGCCTTGGAAAGGTATAGCACGCAGAGGAAATACAAAGTTGTGGGGTTTTTCCCCCTCTTTAAAAGGATTTGTATCATCTGTTTCAATTAAACACTAAAAATTCTCTGCTAATCATTTATAACGTCACCTTCCTGTCTCTTACTTTCCCTCAGTTAAACAAAGAGCAAATAAGTCCGAAAAATGTAGGTTGGTTGGTTTTCACAGCACCTATTTGCATGTTTTTAAACAACACAGTCACCTTAAAAATATTTAAAAGGAATCAGTTCTGTGCATTAATTCTTGCTGTAGAAGTAGGTAAGGGTGGGATAAAAGATCAAACAGGTTCAGACAGTATTGACGCATATGAACGTTTTTGTCTTACAGATGAGGATCACCATTTGATAGCATTTCATGTACTGAACTCGGGGCATTTGAAGAGTTTCAGAATCATCATGATTCCCCTTAGACACATGTACACTTTGATCTTCTTTTGAGTAATTTTCTAGGACTTCGTAGCCAAATGCCTTTAGGAATATGTATCCATACACATTGAAAACAAACAACACTCACTTTACAGATGCACAAAACACACACAAAAAGCCGTAGCCGCACAGGGGTACGTACACACCCAAACTTAAAACATTTTCTGCCCTTTCAACACAAGTGAAAGCAAATTAAAATGGGCAAAGAACTCGCAGGAAATTACTGCCTGGATCTTCCTGTCACGGCCTTATGAAGCTGAAATTATCAAACATGCAAAAAGCACTTTTAATTTTGATCACAAAGAAATTAAAAGCATTATAACCATGCTAGAAACTGTGATTATTGGAACACGGATGCAAGAAGAGCTAGATCTGTATTCTGAAAGTTGAGCATCATGCTAGGGATGTTTTTTCCTACAAAAAGCACGTCCAACGCATGCTACTTAGGAGAAGCATTTGGCTCAAAAACACAGAGCAAAGCCAAGAAATAATCAAACTGAATGTATCTGCACTACAGATATTGCCCTCTCAACCCACTAACATTCATGCCTCTTCCCACCTCTCTCAGCACTGGTTAGTTCACCTTCAGCATGCATAAGAGTTGATGAGGAACTGTCCCTCCTACTCTACCTAATCTTGCTCAGCTGATTCCTTGCCCTGGACAATGGCTGCAGTGCGATGAACTCGTCACTTAAAGCAACTCTGTTGGAGTACATCTACAATTGGACAGAGAAGGGATGGAACATACATGTCAGTAAGTAGCAGCAGTAATTTTCTAAGAGAAAGACACAGGACAAGACATTGTTATTTCAGTGGAATACACATCATATACAGAACACAAGCCTGGTACCTTCAGGACAGCTCCTGGAATCATCACAGCCAGTTACTGTTTGGTAGGACCATTCTTTAAGTGTACCTTAGCTTTCATACCAAGAAAAAAGGCCTATAAGCTTTTCAATCTATACTTTAGCAGACATCTTTATTCAGTATTATCTTCTCCCCTCAATAGTGCTGTGATTTATATTTACCCAAAGATTTACATTTTGATTCAGATTTACCTTACAGAATCATACAGAAGGAAGTGGACAGTAACAAACTGATAGTCAGAAATTACCCAGAAGCTACTTCAGGGCAATAGACCTAAAGAAAATCCATCTTACTGTGACCATAGGCCAGCAAAAAAACCTGGGAACAAAGGGGAGGAAAAAAAAAAAAGAAGAAAAAAAAAGACACACATGCACCCTAAGTGCATTAAGGAAGGTAAAGTTAACCAAATCCATCCCTCTCATGCTTGCCTGTCAAATTTTTAATATATTGACTTCCCAAAATGGAACAGACAGATTGTTTGGGTTTTTTTAAGTTGTGAGAGAACAATATTTACATTTAAAAGTTTATCTTTAGCAGAATTTCTCAAATGTTTCTCACATACCAGTTAAATTTCGTTGCTCTCCTATGAGTAACTTTGCTACATGTAACAATTACCTGATTAGAGAGTGCCTGCTGATACTATGACCTTATACTAAATAAAAATATATAAAATCAAGTTCCTTATATACTCAGTAGAGTACAGCAGGTGTCTACAGACACAATGAATTCAGAGCACTAAGCTGGGTAACTTGCAGGAATATTGTGCTCTTAGTTTGGAAAGATTACAGGAGCAAGCATTTTCAGTTGAGAAGCTTGTGTTTTGATCACTGCTCCTGGGAATATTTTAGAATTTAAATGACAGAGGACAGAAACAAATAACATACGTAGCTGCAATTTAAAAATCAGTGACTAGTTTATGCAACAATTTATCTTGCCCAGAAAAAAAACTTCGTTACTGTAAACTAAACTTTTTCTTTCCCCAATATGCAAATATACTAATTTAGTCCTACAATTAAAAAATGAATAATTGAAAGTATTCATATTCATTCTTTCAGTGACTTTCACAGAAAATTCCTTTATATTTAGGACATTCTCCAAACTCATTCTGATAGTCAGAGTCCTTTCCTAGGCTTTGAAAGTGAAAGACAAATATTTACTAGAATTTTTTTAAACAAATCTGGTGAGGTATAACTAAAGAAGCATTCTGTCACTTCTTGACAATAAATGTGCTAAACTGATCTTCCCTCCTGTCTACTTGCCCACTACAAGAACAGCTGATGAAATTCAGTGGGGCTGGCTGTCCCGTTCAATAAGAGTGGGGGTAATCTCAACAGATTAAACCTCAAGAAAGGAATAAACAGGTACCTTCTTTTTGCAAATACATTTTTAACTGTGATTTCACTATCAGACAGACAAGAGAACTACTGAATGGCTGCTGAAGCATTTCTGGTCAAATCAGATTTCAGATACCTCAGCTTTGCAGTATCAGGAATTAAGTTCAGGAAAAAAGACAGTATTTTGGTAAACATAAATGCTAACACTGACCATTCAAATGGCAAAGTAGAAGAATGGGAATAAGGAAAATAAAAAGATGATTAATCGAGATATACAAAGCAAAATCTCCTTGGCTATGAATCAAGCTATAGCCACAGGAAAGGTGTCAGTCATCAAGGTTCTTTCTGAAAACTAAGAAGTCCAATTGTGTCCTTGACAACACAATGCAATGGAAGCAAACTGAACCTGAAAATTCCCTACAACTGATTTAGAAAGCAAGAGAATGCAACAAGAACTATACAGATAAAGTTAAAGAAAAATGATGGAGGCTTTTTTGGTTTTAATTCAAGCACTTAGGAACATGAGAAACTTCAACAACCACACCAATACACTGCAAACAGCAACAGCTGATGTACAGGAACAAGGGAAGTGTTCAACAAATACTGCCCCTAGCTTTTCAAGGGAAAAAAAAGATAGATAAGTATTATTACCTATAGAATTTTTCCTAAATCAAGACTCTGTAATCCAAGAAGTGCGATAACATGCAATCAAGAGTCTTATCAGGTCTAGTTGAACAGTTTTCTGAAAGCTAGTGGTTATTTATTTTGGCTTTTAGCTACTAAATTCCAAGACTGGAAAAAGCAGCTAATATTCCAGTTTTGAAAAGGGACTAATGGAATATTTTGGCTAGGAATAGGTTTGTCAGCATGATGTTGATCCTAGACAAATTAAGAGAACATCTCACATGGATTAGAACACACAAATTAGAAGGGTAATATCATTTAAGTCAATCAAAGTAATTATAAGGTTAGATGCTAAAGGTTAACTGCATTGATGTAATGCAGTTCTGTATGGCACGTAGCTCAGTGTCATTTGGAGTAACCAACTAGGACGCCACAAAATCAATATGGCACACAGACAGACTACGAACTGCTGACAGGTTTGAGAACGTAACTGTACATGGGATATTTTGTCAAGTGGATTCTCCGTTCAGTTTCACCTTTTTTTGGCCCAATGCTATCTGACCTCTCATCAATGACCTGGAAGAAACCAATATAATCACTTGCAGATGAGAAAAAGATGCAGAAGATAACAGGTTATTGATGTACATTATTTTGTACACTGAATACAGCTGGGGGATTCTTCATTTCCAGACTAGGCACTGATGTATGCTCTGCTGGAATGTTATGTCCACTGGTGAAATCCAAAATTCAATATGAGGTTGAAGAATGGTGAAGATTACAAGAAAAACACAAGAATGATTAAATGACTGGAAAATAACCTTTTTGACAAAAGATGCCAAGTCCAATCTACTCATCAGTAAGAAAATTAACTTGATCACAGACCTAACTGTGAATAAACCAAAAAAACTGTTAATAGAATGCCTTTCAGTTTAGTGAAAAAACTGTAACAAAACTGAAAACTGAGACCAGAGACAGTAACTACTAGAACAACGGGTGAGGATGACTTCTCCATAACTGTCACTAAAAAGAAGAAAACACTCAAATGTAGATGAGATCTTGACCTAAAAGACAGCCTAATGTTAACAGACTGATTTCAAGGAGTTTTTACAGCCTGTGTCAGGCAAAAGGGATATTCTATTCTCACAGCATATCTTTAGACCTCTTCTATGAATTTATGAAAATGCCACACAGGTAATTATCTTTAAATACATAATCAATAATAAAATACATAAATGATATGATCAAGATTTAAGAAATACTTATTAAAACAAGTCCTACTAAAGCAATTTTTAAAATTGTTTTCATCACATTTTAAGAACTATTCAGTGCCAATTACAGTTGAAGAGAGAGCCTCTAATTCCTAGAGAAAAATAAGAACAAGTTACCATCTTTAAAACAGTACAAAAACGCTTAATATGATCCTCTCATACAGTTGCAAGCTGAGATGCAATATACTGAGTGACCTCTTTATAAATAATTCTCCTATTGTTAATATCAATTACTTAAATGTGCTATTTCCTGGTAAAATGGTGTCCTCATTTTTGTAATTTTAAATTAACAATTATCTTTTGAAATGAGAACATTTTTATGCATTAAGCATGACAGCAACGTCAGAGAATAATTAAATATCACAGGAAAGTAATTAGTTTACAAGACAGACTTTAACAAATGTGCTCTTTTAACTACTGATACAAAAGCATGACATTACCTGAGCTTTTTCAGTACTTGTTGGTTGTAGATGTCTGTACAGCACTTTCTTCACAACATCAAGAAACAAACAAGCAACTACTATGAGGATTATGGCAAACCAAGCAGAACCACTTGACAACAGTTGAACAAATACAAAGTACATGTCCTGGGTATGTAAAAATGGCCTGAAAAGTTGAAGAAGTGGCAATTACTAAAAGGAACTTCTAGAAACAAAAGTACAGTCTCAAGTGTATATTATTTTACATGAAGCAGCAAGTCTGTCAGGATGCAGAGTCACAATTGTATGGTGTCCACGAAGTCTAGCAACCTGCTGGACCTGACTTGCAAGGAAACTCTGGGGAGAGAGGGTACTGAACTTCTGTGGGAAGCATTCTGGTTTAGTTCTAAATTATGTTGCAGGAAATCAGTCACCACCCTATCCCTCGAAGACCCCAAAACACAAGCAAAACCACATCCCTTTACCAATTCAAATCACAGCATCTTCCTGGGAACAGGAAGGCAAACATTTACCTATTACATAGCACCCTGTTCCCAAAGTGCCTCTATAGTCACGGGCTGTCAGCGACAAGTAATTCCTTGTGCCTTGAGCACAGGACAGCTTAGCAGCACTGCTCAAATTTCTGAAAGAATCACCAAAAGCAAGTGACAGCTCTAGGTTTAAAAATTTGGTTTATGACAACTGTGACAAAATTCAGAGCAACATGGTAGAATGTATTACTTCAGTGTTTTTTCATATCATCACCTATTTTATGTGCTATAGAAAGGAGAGGAAAAACAACAACAAAAAAGAATCACTCACCAGATAATTCCCCCATAAAACAAGGAGAATATGAAATAAAATACAATGGATCCCCAAGTAACAAAATGGTTTATCCATGTCCAGAAGTGAGTTTCTAGTGCCATCTAAAACAAAGATAACTTCAATGAACTTCCTTTCCCCCCCGCTTCACAGAAAATTCTAATTACTGGTCTGAAGGTACTTTGAACTTTCAGCTCAAACACAAAATATTGTTGAAACATGCAAAAATGACAAAGAAAAATTTTAACCACCATTAAAACCAAACATAAAAATCACATATCTGGAATCCTCAATAAGCAATTACTTCCATTTAACTCTTAAATAAATTTTTAATTATTGCTCTATTACATATTAGCCCATACAGCCAAACACAGAGAGTAATTGGTATAACATCATACCTTCATCGTAACTGTTATAACCATAACGGTGAAGACCAAAGTACCAAATGTCCAGTTTCCAAACATCTAAGAAAACGACAAGGCACAAATCATGGAAGAAAAACAAAAACCACCAGTTAAGAACATTCATGGTAAGTTAGATTCTTCTCAAGTCAGCTATATTAATGGAACAAGCCTGTGGACATAAGCTCATGACAACTAGTCATCATGAAAAAGCAAGAAGGATACAACACAAACTACTTGAAAAAAAAAATATAGCTTATGATAGGGGCAAAATCAGCAACCCACAAGTCATCTTCCTTCTTGGTTCAAAACAAATGACCACAAAGGCTACATGAAATATGGAGAGTCCGAAACAGTAACATGAAATGATAGGAAAATGAAGATACCAATTTGATCAATTAAGTATAAGCACCCAATAGAAAGCAAATATTGGGTGGAAGGTATTTACTTTAACATAAGTGCAAAACACTGCGTTTAAACATTTCCAGATCATTTTCAACATGCAGCATCACCTGAAAGTTCACTTTTTACCCCAAGCACAATTTTACAATTCAAAAATAATGGTGTCATTCTACTTTTCAAAGAAAATTCTAAGGAAAAGACACTTTTTTTCAAGGCTAATAAACACAAAAACAAGCTTCAATTCTAAAATACGGTATACACTTTAGTATTCTCTTGCCCATGTGAATTAAACTATCAAAACTCTGAACAAGTTCTACAACAATAAAATCTCAGCTCTGACAACCAAGCAGGGATGCCAGGTTTGTAATCTACTACACACATGCTACTCAGACACACGCTGCCATTCTACCACAGGTCCAACCGCTCTGCTCCTGTAAGCGGTCTGGGTGCTGAGACTGAAGACGTTGCAGTTTCGTCACTATTTTTGCCACTGACATACTGAACAAGGACCAAACCCTCGACTCGGTATTTACTGGTAGCAAACTAGGCAAGCAAGGAGAGAGGTACCACATGCAGACAGGCAAAGCCATCCTAGAGTTGATTTGTTAGTACAGCGGTACAAAACTGGGATTCACACAGTTGTAGTCCTTGTTACAGAGCTCTGACAAAAAAAAAAAAAAAAAAAGAGACAATCCCAACAGCCTGATGATAAACTCACAACTGCTTTTCTCATCTTTACACAAGGTAAAAAATTTAGGCAGCCATGAGTCTGGATTTACTAACAATTTTTAAGATCTTTGTAATAACAATGCTTTCTGAAGCCTTCTGTTTACTTCCCACACCGATCACAACGTTTAACAAGCAACACGCTTGCTGTTAACTGCTGCAATAACGATCTTAAAGTAAAATTAGACTAGTGCTCCTGAGTGACCCATGAAAGAAAGTGTCTTTGCTAACACTGCTCTCAATGGTCACAGAGTTAGAATGCACAAGGCGAACAGGTCCTTGCCACCATTTTATTTTTGAACACATTTACACCGTGGATGCTGCATCCTTTAATCCTACGAAGTAACAGATACAATATTTTGTATCTCCTCCTCTTCTAAACTCTTACCATTTGCCTGTTAGGTTTCAATATCTGTCGACATGCACAGCATGAAAAAGGGGGGAGAAAGAAAGAACTAAAAGATCAAGCAGTTGTACAAGGTGTTGAGGTAAGCCTAACAAACCACCGGCATTAAGAAACTATTTACAGTCTCTTCTATTCTGCTTTGCTCCATGCTGAGAACTCTGAACGAAAACGTGAAGCCTTGCACAGGCGGTACGCTGTATCACGCGTTCGCACGAAGTGATGACTTCTGGAGGACCGTCACAAGAAAGCACCTCAGTACGTGAGTATCTCTTGCCCTTAACTTTAGCTTTTTCAGGCACACATTAGATATGCACTGCAGATATTTTACTGCAAGACACAGCTCTACCAGCTGCAATGACCATCTTTTAGCAAACACAGAGTGGTAGAGAGAAACTCCAAATAAATGCTTTCCCCAAGTCACATCACAGAAAACATGAGAAGTCGAATGGCATCTGAAAGCTATTTATTGTATGCTCATTCCCTGAGTATATTTTTAAAAATCCCGAGGTTAATTTATATAAGAAACTATTAAAAGAACCTTCTCCATAAAGTCTACATTAACACACTGGTCTAGATTTATAGATCATCATCTGTTCCCCAAACTAAACGTTCATTACTAAATACAATCAAAAAGTCTGCTCCTGCCTTGTGGACATTTACTAAGCAGTTTTGAAGTGAGGTGCTTTGACAACTAAGAAAGACACCTAGAAACACACTGATTCGTGGTGTAAAATTATTTCGTTAGAAGAGTACTGAAGGCCTTTTACCAATCGACAAGAAGTTCAAAGTCACAGAGCTTTTAACAAATGACAACACGCTCTTACCTAGCTATAAGAGACATTTTAACCTGAAGCGCAATTATTTTAATGTTCTTATCAAACATCTCATGATGAAATAGGTACTCCAGCTAGCTGCACCACTCTCTTTATTGCTCCTTTCTCTGCAGGGATACTAACCACCAGTTCACATGCTCGCTGATTTCAGCCACTCAAGACAATTCTGGCTGTTGTCTGTGCATCATTAGATGGAAAAAATTAGCGGTCACAGGTGACCACTGTGAACAGAGCATGATGCTATTTTTGCACCTCGTGCCGTAACTTGCAGCTCTACCATGCACTACACGGGAACCAGCAAGCACTTCTTGTCAGTAGTAGGAATGGCACAATGAGAAGCAAATGCATTTTTGCACCACTGCCTGTAACAGTTTTATGAGACAAAAATCAGAATCTAATTGTTCTAAATGGGGTTAGGTGACTCAGAACTGGGAAAAACGAGGAAGCAGACTTGTAATGGTTTCATCCAAGCTTTAGAGCTTTTTGGTATATGATTTTACCTATTAACTTCAACCTTTTTAAATGGAAAGAGTCAAGTTTGCTTTTGATGAATTCATTAAGTTTTACTTTTTATTCAGTAGATGTTTTTAAGGCTATGATACAAAAGCAGCTTGCGCCACTTAGTTTTTTAAATTTCTGCTTAATTCAAAACACCTTTTCAGGAGAAGCTGGAAGACTTTTGACATCTTTCAGATTTAAGCCTCATTTTATAACAGATGTTAAAGAGAAGCCATTGTTTTGACACTGTAATTAAGTCCAACTCAAAATGAGTTTTGAATTAATGTAAATCCTCATTTACTGAAGTTATACGATTTTGACAAAAACAGTATATAAAATAAAACAAGAGTTAAGACATCTATAATGCATTTATTGTCTCGGAAGATACGTTCTTCACGGACATACGCTTTCCGGTAACATGTCTTACAGCTTCTACACTAAGAAACATTTCTTGAGAGCACACACGAATATTGACAAAGCATCTTTGGTAATTATGTAGCTCACAAAAAATAAAAATAAAAAAAACCTTAAGATTTTTCTGACACAAGAGGATTTTTAAAAAAAAGACATTACAAAATGTCATCAAAATACAGTGGTAGAATAACTCTTATGATATTGTACCTGGCCATTTCCCAGCAGAGAAGTGTCTTCTCCCATTAGAAGATACGAGCCATAAAAGAAAACAAATGCATGAAAGAAGCCCAAGATGGTCCAGTAAAGAAATGGTTTAAATCCCAGATGGGCATTTTTACTGATGTCTCTGCAGAAATAAAACAGATTTTGGATTTCAAATTGTCTTTCTATAACCCATCAGCTATTCACATTGCATGACTGTTACTGCTTTGAATAAATCTAACTTTCAACCACACCAAGATACATTTAACGAATGCTGACATATGAAAAAATGCATAAATAATGGGCAAAAAAAGAACTCTGAGTTCTCATGATCTGCCTCTGCTTTATGCAGGGATCACCAATGGCAAGGGTCTCTAATGGGTCAAATTCAGAATAGCACAAACTAGAAATCTTCTCCCTGGAGGTGGAATTGCAAGAGGAAGAAAAAGCCAGGTCTCCTGATGCCTGCCCCTTGTTCTGCTTTAAAGACCTTCAGGAAAAGAGAAACATCGAACAGACATGTCTTTTTCATAAAATTATATACTTTTCTTTCCTCCACGAAGCAGTATGCAGTGCAACATGCAACCACTGGGAGGACATCTAATGCCATAGGAAATCACCTCCCCTCTTAGTAAAGCATTTTCACGGCGATTCATTCCCAGAGCCACAGTGTCCTAGGTTTTCATTTGCAGGTCTGAGAGATCTTCACCTCCTACATGTCATGAAGAAGGGCTGCCCATCACATAGGCTGACCAAGTGCTCAATTCTCTTCCAGTCTTAGCATGACTAACAAAAAGATCCTTCTCAAAATAGTCATGTTAATTAACTTTTAAGATGAAAGCTATGTAGCTGCAGTTCTTCCTCCCTCAACATAGTTACTAACAATTGCATAAATTACAGATAAAAATACTGTAGGAATGCATGATAGCAAATTCAGACTGCTGCAGATGCTGCTGCTGATTTAAATGATGTGTTACTGTGATAATGCATGAAAGAGGTACATACCGATAGAGCACAGGTTTACTCTGTAATACATGCGGATGCACATGCTGTTCAAAAAGACTGTATATGAGGACAGGCAAGGAAGTGAAACAAATATTGTACAAAGTCAGGTATACACTGTCATAGAGCGTCTGAAAATGGAAACAAAAAAATCTTGAGTCTTGTAAAGAAAATGTTGTTTATATTTATTAGCACACTAACAGCAACAAATCATTAAGTGGATTTACTAGTTAGAAAAAAGCTATACTTGCATGACCATCTAGTAACATCAAGCTATCAAATAAACAAAATTAAGCTAGGTATTTGTCAAGTGTAAAAATCTGTGCTGCTCCTGTGTAGTTCTTTCCCATTTTTCTTTTTATTTATCCTGAGTGTTTCATACATGTTTACCAAGATGTAAGGGATCCAATGCTTACTTGTTGTGAAAACAAACAGAAGAACTGATATAAAAACTGTGGTGTAATAAAGCACACATTCTGAAAAAAAGAAAAAAATAAGGAAATGGTTAATCCTCAGTATATGTCTCACAACTCTGAAAGAAATTGCGAACTATTACAAGCTGGTAAAAATACACTGGGAGAGCAGAAAGCATTTCAGCATTTTACTTAGCAAAATGAAGCAATATGCTTTGCTTGAGAGTGTATTTTGTTTGTCCTTTGGGATAATGAACCTGAAAAAATATAAAACGTGCTTGATGAACACATCTCATTCTAGGAGCACAAGTAGTATTAAACGAGGAGAAAGAAATCCATTTTCCCCTCAGCTTCTTAAGAATTTCTTTGCAAAATAGTTTCCACATTTCATTCAGGAAAGCCTGCGCCCTGCTCACGTGAGTTTTTTGCATGGGAGTAGGAAAAACAGAACCCAAAACCTAACACCATGCTGTTAACTTCAAATGAAAGCAAACAATAGAAGATAAAACCAGCTTGGTGGCCAATGCTAGAATCGCAGATAAATTTCAAGTCAGATAGTGAATTTTGACTTCTTATCAAAACTGAAGATGACATAATCCAGCCATAAGCCTCATGTTTCAAAGACCCCAGCCCAGGACTGAGCTCCCAGGCCTGCCCACCCCCTCCCCACCCCTTCCTTCTAGCATTTTGCTCATGCTCCAACAAGCTCACTCTACTGCTCTGTGCCATAGCTCCCCAGGAGGTACCCAGAGACAACTCAGTCCCTGGTGCTGCTTATTTCCCTTGCAGTGTTTCACCTCAGGATTTCTTACGTCAAGGTTAAGCTTGACTGTTAAGCTTTCTTAAGGGGAGCCTGCCGGCAAAGAGCACGCCCTCTGCCCACACACTTTGTGAGCCCTTCACTACGCAACTACTTCCTGTGCTACTTTTTGCTTCTCAGAAAGATGAACGAGTTCAGTTCATATTAAATCAATAAACAAAACACGTTATACTTTTACATCTTGCTAAAGAATGGATTTAATTTCAAGCTTGTTAATAGTGCTTTCAGACAGCAAACGTGTCTGCCTCTCAGCCTAGGCAAACTCATTAAGGTATATTTAAAACTCATTTCTAGGTGGAAGTATGAAACAATTGCAAAGGTAAACTCCTGCATTTGTTTGTAAAATATAAAAAAAAGCCCAGGAAATATGTTTGAACAGAGATATTTAACAAAAATGTTAGGTCTGAAACAAATTTCTTGCTGGGAAAAAGTCACATATTTTTTGGTGAACTTCACTGGCACTCTTTGGAGACTTACCTTATAAAAAAAGTACTGTACAAGGGTTGCTATTCTAATATAGTAAAAGTGCCCATGAACAAAAAGCAACTTGGAGAGGAATTTAAACCGTGCTATTGCATAGTCACTGTTTCTTACAGCTTGTCTTCCTTCCTTGCCCATGATTCCTGTAATATTTGGGAAACAAAACAGAAAACAGGTTAAATACTGTAAAAATTAAAGTTTAAAAAAATCCCAACCACCTACATCTGAAGCTACAGTTCTGTTTTCCTGCACTTCAGTATCGTAAAGACTTCAGCAACTTTCTGATTTTACAACTGCAGTTTACTTACTCTGACGGGCTGACAATGCTTGTCACAGATGAAGATAATAATAGTTTTTAGAAACAAATTTAAGATTAGGATAAGCATATGCAGAGAACACAATATGCTCTTTTACAGTAGAAAAAGTGGCCCAGGATTCCTCAAAACCTGGTACTTAGAAGTGCTGGTTGCTTTAAAAAAAAAAAAAAAAAA
>VWZZ01007696.1:444676-486339 GCA_013399095.1 Psophia crepitans | reverse complement strand
AAAAAAAAGAAAAAGAAAAAAGAAGGAAGTCTAAAGGTCACCTGTCACGCCCCCAGCAAAGACTTGCTGGTTCTGACCAACATACATGTAATGTCTAATATGCTACAAGTCACAATAAAAACTTTGATAACTTTACTTTTAATAAGCTTCAGTTAGTTGACAAAGCACCATTTGCTGTTGGTCTGGAACTTCGCAAGCAGGCTATACCCACGTGATTTACATGATAAACATCACACACACCTTTCAAACCACAAAGGGTGACAGCCTGAATATCCTGATGTACCAATACCTTATGTATTTACTCAGCATTTACTCCTGGAACAAACAGCCCCCAAAGTCAGTAAAGGAAATCCCCAAACACTCGGTGATGGGTACCAGTTCAGCTATACGTATGTTTTTGGTTTGTACTCAGCTATATAGCACAGTAGGAAAAAAAAAAATGTTTAACAAAGGTCCTGGCCAGATAAAAGAAAACAATATAAACAGAGAGAACTACCGAGTGTAGCTGAGAATCAGTAAGTCTCAAGAGATGTAATGAAAGGCTTCTCCTCAAAGACAAACTAGGCACAAATGGCATTTCTCCAGCGATATAGACATGGTGCAAACAGTGGCAGTTGAGCACAAAGGAAGGTTAGAAGGTCAAGTTCACACAGGAACTTGGAACTTGACAATGTCTGAAGTGAAGAGATACCCATTTCCAGTATCTGAAACAGAGTACTTCTGAGATTTAGTTACAGAGAATCGCTGCTGTCCTTAAGGGACCATCAAGCAGGACCTCTGATTAGTGGTGGACTACACAACAAACCTAACGCTTGTGAAAGCAAAGCAGCCTTAAATTCTAACTCTGCTACAAGAGATGACTCAGATTAACATCCTGACATTCACAGATGCAAAAACATTAGAAGTTTATCTGTTTATAAACACTATTCATGACCTAATCCTCTACTGAAATTTGCATCTTATTTGCCTTTATCTCGTCTGACAAAAGTTACCTATGCCAACATGTGCTTCTTGAATCATGCTGACATCATTAGCACCGTCACCGATCGCTAATGTTATAGGTTTCTCTGGAGATGTTTTTAACAGTCGCACTACCTGGAGAAAAAAAAAAAGGTAATGTTACAAGTTAGACAGACTATCTACAAACCATGCCTCCAATTCCCAACTATCTTATTTATCTACCTGTAAATATAATTGCTACGTTATACGAATGTGCATGCTTGGGTAAAAAACATCTTTGGCCTATCAGATGTGCAAATTCATTGCTCCTTCAAAAAAGCTGCTTGCTTTGGGGCACAAGCCTTATTTAAATATTATGCCTGACGAGCTTATTTTGCAGTTCATATTTAGATGTTCTTTCACAGCTCTTAATTTGGTGCTTTATCATACAAAACAGTCAAATAAATATTCAGTTCCAACTTTTACTTAGAGAGTAATCCAGATTTAACGCCCTTTACCAGACATGCCCAGATTCTTCACGTTTTCCATACTTTACATAGTAAAGGTCACAGAGGAAGCTTCATCGGCAGTATAAGTAGGTTTTAAAAGAAGATTTGTTTCCTTTAGTTTACTTCTCTGAACAGATGAACTACCAATGGAAAGTTATAATTCTGCCCCCTGCTTTCCATGCTGAATAACAAAGAGGATGATAAAGGGATAAGACAAGAGTGCCCAAACAGTACCCTATCCTCTGGAAGCAAGAAATGTGGTGCAAGAATAGAAAGGGTATAACCAAGCCATGCTCATTCATTTGAAAATTCTTCATACATGGACATGTAATTCCATGTCTTCCACTGCGAGAAAGGTCAGGATTGAAAAAGATACTACTAAAGTAACAACATCTGGTGCGCTCATGAGACAGTAGTACAACATTTATTTGAAATACCCTGAAGAATTAGTCTTGGTAAACCCAGCTGAGGCAAGTACATATTTAGACAGAAGTTTCCCCAGACAGCCGAAGTACAGTGCAATCCAGGCCCGGTAGCATTGTCAAATATGCATTGTTAGCACAGCCAGTGGGATGGGAACGGCCACTGGAAAACTTAAATGCTGTAAAAGAACCCTGAACCAGCATCAGATGCTACAGGAAAAACGTTTAAGTGACATAAGACCAAGAACTAATCACTGTAAAAGCGGAATCCGAAAACAACAACAATGTATTAGCTTATAAAAAATCAATATATGCTGTTACTAAGGAAAATATTTTCCTTTTAAAGCAACATCGTTATCACCAATGGGTATTCTCAGTCAAGTACTGGAAAGTCAGAGAAGAGATGATAGAAAAAGGTAAAAGGTTCTTTACACCCAAGGCTCTAAAACACTCAAAAGAAGAGCAGTGATATCCCACTCTTCCCAGAAAGGAAACATGTCTCTAACATAAGCACCAACAACATTCTAAGTAGAGAGTCATTACTTAGATGAGGTTTTTGGTTAAGGAGAATTAATAATTCATTAACTTCCCAGAAAGCACTAAAGACAGAAGCTTTGCTAATTGTTGTAAGTGGGCTGCACAGGTAAAGGTGTGACGCAGACCCAGAAGGCTTTCTAAAAACTTAAAAATATTTGTGTACAAAAAGATACTGCATTTTTCCTCTGCATCAACAGAGCAACAACTGCACATGGCGAGCAGACAGAGACAACTATTCAAATGATTGAGTTGTAGCTGGCACTGTCAGCGCATTGATTCACTGGTGCAGTAACTCACTTCACACGAGGAGCACAACAGTGATTAAACACAGACCACAGCTCGGAGAAATCCGCTTGATTGTGGGAATACACTACCTAATTGCAGGTGCTGATATTCAAGTTTAAAGGTTCCCAAGTCCTAAGGGGTAATTATTTCAAGTACATTCAGCATTAGATCTCAGTAAGCAGCCTTAAAGAGGTAGCAAGGCTGCAGTATGTCACCCACATCAGTCCTCAGGAGATACCAAAGTCTGCGGTAATTCAGACAGACAAACTTCTACGTCAAAAGGTCAAGACAAATCCTCTGGCAAATTTTACCAACAGCAATCAGCAGCAGCTCTGAATGACTGACATGAAAGTTGTTTAAAAAGGCTTCTGAGTCATAAAATATACAAAAATAATTAGTTAGACCGCTAGCCATATATTAACAGGCATTAAAGGAAACATTAAGCTGAATTCCAGCTTAACCTTGAATAAACCTCTAAAAAGCATTTAGGTCAGGATAAACTGCAACACACTTCCTTCCCCACCCTTCCATCCCCCATTGTATGGCGTTTGTCTCAGTGATTTATAGACTTCAGTGTTGAAGATTAAAAAGCCACTGCCACGAAAATTAGGTTTCATTGTACTTCATGACAAAACACAGGAAATAATGGAGATTATCTGCCGATAGGATAAAAATTAAGGAAAGCATTAATGACTGCTATTTGCCAAATTTGGCAGTACAAAACACATTATAAATCAAGTTAAATGACAAAATAAGAACAAGGACACAACATAGGCAAGTAACTACACCTTGAAGAGAAGGGATGGCAAAAATTTCAGCTAAAAGTGTGAAGCCGACATGTCCAACAAATTGCTTTTCTCATAATAGCCACAAACAACTTGATAACATTTTCTTGAAACCGATATTGTACTAGGTTTTATATACAGCTGAACAGTTTTATAATTGATTCTAAAGATTGCATTAAAAGTCTGGTTACATGTTGGAAGAAGGAAGAGCAACCTCAAACAGGTCACTCGTGCCGTAGGAAAACGGCCTGCTTTCTTTTGCACATCTAGTACCTCACATAAGGGTCTCCTAGTGCTTTAAGGTAACAAGGTGTCTTCTTCTCCCTTCTCTTTCTGACAAGGTGTAAAAATACAGTGGACACCAGCATCCTTTCAGTGACTTAGTATTACTGAAAATACGTGCAAAAAGCCTTTAAAGCACACAGATAAGCTAAGAGTATAATAAATTAAAAAAAAATACTCCAATAGAGGTATACAACTGAATATTAGTAAAAAAAAGGAAAGTAAAAAATTGAGAAAATTTCAAAAGGAAAGGATAAATAATACAGCTCTTCAGAGCTTAGCTTTCTAGAGTAAAAAAAAATTACAGAACCTGAATTTGAATTGTATCTGATCTGTAACTGAATAAAGTTAAGTACACGTGAAGGAAAAATGGCCTTAGAGAGCATCAAGGCAAACCTCCCCTGGAGACTCAGCACCAGCTTCCCTTCTACTTCCTCCTCAAATCTGGGTATTGTTTCAAATCTTTAGAGAAGCTCATTTTTTTTTCCCCCTACACCTTCACGAATCTTTAATTGAACTTTTTTTGCTTTGGAGAAGTGATGGAACTGGCAATGCGAAAGCACGCAGGTGATCAGGACAGCTACTTCCTTACACAAGAAAACACCAGACACTGATTAAAGATTAGCCTATTTCTTGCACAGTGACAGTATTTTGATTCTCCCCCACCCACCTGCAAACTTTAAAATGCAGGTAGAAACTTCTGAATAAACTACTCCAGATCAACTGAATTTAACAAGGATTCAAAAGTCACAAAAAGGGTCAGGTAAACACCAAAACCAGAAACCCTTGCCTCCTCAAAGCATGATAAAAATACCTACAAGACGACCCTGATTATATTCTCACTTACCTTTGCTTTCTGAAGGGGTGCCATACGACAGCACAACACTGCAGAACAGTTTTTGCAAACTTCCATGAACAGTTTTTCATGTTCCCTGAGTGCAAGAGAGAGGCTGGTCCCATCCACAACCAGTCCATGCTGGATAACATGGTCTTCCTTTATTCTATTCAAGGACAAAAATGTTGGGTTTATATTGGTGTGACGTGAACACTTAAATTTTATCATGAACTATGCAGTTGCTCATACAATAAACAAAGAAGTCAGCCTGTTAGACAGACTGCTTCCTCAAGTCTGTTGTTATATTAATAAATAGAGCTCTAAAAAGGCAAATTCATGTGTTCGGCACATACAAAAAGACTGTCATAAAATTTGAAAATAAAAGCAAACTAAGCTAAGATCATCACTGAGATATTGACAACTCAGGTATTTTACCTTTTGGCTAGCTGCCTCAGTTGCTCTGCGCATGTACTGTCTGACTTGTGCTGCACAAGCTCAAGGATGTTCATGGTTCTGTGAAAGTGTCCACACGATAAGCTGACACTAACAGCCGTTTCGTGCTTATCTCCAGTGAGCACCCACACTTTGATACCAGCCAACCTGAGTGCTTCTATAGTTTCCTGGACTTTCTCCTGCAGCCTAGAAACAAGAAAAGTCTTAAATAACCGATCAAACACCTGACAGAAAGAGAGCTCACACTGTAAGTCCATGTTACTCCTGTAACCCCCCTGTCCTGATGATGTAAGACGGCATTTCCAATGTTACATAGATTTTCAGAGCATCATAGTCTGGCAGACGACATTCTGTCACCAGCAGTAAAAAGAAAGCCTTGATGAAACAAAAACTCAACTTCAATCCTGCTAAGTAATCAAAACTTTGTAGTAAGCACATCTTAATTTGAACTAGGCACCATTGCTGTATTTGAGAATCTTTAAAACACTCCACAACAATTACTGTCTACTGTAGCTTTTAAGTACTTCATCTGTACACACGAGTGTACAACACACGCTCTGACTTACACAACGCACGCTATGCAAGCAGAATGCCTTGCAAAGTAGCTATGTATAGAAGTTTCCCCAAGGAATTAGCCATTACCCTAAATATTTACTGCAATTACTCCATTTCACATACATTAAATCTCTCCTGATGAAGCACACTACGTCATCATTATTAAGTCAAAAATCAGTTGGTACAACACATGTTTTGAATGCTCCTCAGTCCAAGGAGTGGTAAACACACTAAACAAGAACAGCACAGAACTTTCACTGCTGGTGGAAGAGTTTTTCATGGCACACATCATATTTCAGTAATAAATCCTAAACTCGCTATGTTTTTGAGCGTAGTTAGCAGAAACTCCATTGCATACTTGTCTTCTACTCCTGTAGCCCCAAGTAATTCCAGATCCCTTTCTATGAAGTTGAATACATCTGCTAATCTTTCTTCCCGTTGTTGTAAGGCAGTCCTGGCCTCATGCAGGCGTTTGCCAATTTCTTGATACTCCTCAGGTGTGAATCTTCTGTAGGCTACGCACAAAGTTCTTAGTCCTTTCTGTGAGAAAATAAAAGACTACATTCAGAGTAGACGAGATTCTGATCTAACAAGGTGTCACCTGCAATTTGTTCACTTCAAGTCACAGAATCTGGACCCGAAGAATTTTCTTCCAATCAGCTGGGCAAACACATGCACTTACCAAAGCAAATTCATCCACGTGTACCCTTGTTTTGTCTATTTCTCCACTCTTACTACGAGGAAGAATGGAAGATTCTGCTCCCTTTGTGAATAAAAGCTTTTCCCCTAAAAAGTATAATAGAAGAGAAATTAATAGATACTTTTTAAGCAGTTATCAACTGCAGCTTGTGGGACGTCTGATCACTTACCTGAGGGACTCTCTACAATGACACTCATTCGTCTACGATTTGGATCAAACTCCAAAACATGAAGCAATTTATACCTATATTTTGTGTTTTAAAAGAAGTGGGACGGGAAAGAAAACATTCTTAGAAATAAATTTCCAGAGACAGTTACTTATAAATATACAATTAACCCAGAGCTTTCCCCAAAGTGTCATTTTTATACAGAAACTCTATATGCTACCACAGCTGAACAACAAACACGGTTATTGGTGTTTGTGCAATTGATTGCTTTTCATCACTTTATATACACATAATCCCATTCTACAAGAATCAAACATTCTTCCATTAGTAGCAATAGTTTCCTGAACACTAGCTTTACATCTGAAGGTTAGAATCACAGAATGGTTTGGGTTGGAAGGGACCTCAAAGCCCACCTAGTTCCAGGCCCCCTGCCACGGGCAGGGACACCCTCCACTAGACCAGGCTGCCCAAAGTCCCATCCAGCCTGGCCTTGAACACTGCCAGGGATGGGGACTCCACAGCTCCTCTGGGCAACCTCTGCCAATGCCTCACCACCCTCACAGGGAAGAATTTCTTCCTAATATCCAATATAAATCTCCCCTCTTTTAGTTTAAATCCATTACCCCTTGTCCTATTACTCCCTGCCCTGTAAACAGCCCCTCTCCGTCTTTCCTTTAGGTATTGGCAGGCTGCAATTAGGTCCCCCTGGAGCATTCTCTTCTCCAGGCATCTCCTACCTATTCATTTATCCTTCTATCATTACTTCAGGTGTAACTTTGCAAACTGTATTTTATTTCTAACACTTATAAACAATCTACACAGTCAAAAGAGAGCGTATGTTCCGTGATAGCTAGACTTTTGTTATGTTACCACTAGCTTAGATCACGTGGATAAAAGGTATTATGACATACCACAGATACAAAATTATCAATAATATTTGTATTCATTTGGGGAAAGTTTATAATATATAATTATATTTTGCATACATGAGACTGACTCTGAGAACTTTAAAGCTTAAAGCACAAACTGTAAGACTTAAATAAGCAATCGTGTTTTCCATCTCTACTACAACTTCTGAGGAATGGGCAAAGATACAAACTGTTATAATGCACACCTACGCAAAGTAACTCACACAGAATTCTTACATCTCAGTTTCAACTGGTAAGGAATAAGACGCAAGCTGTCTTGAAGATATCAAAGGAAAAGCATTGAAAGGAACACACTGTGGAAAGGCAAGGTTTTCTATGAACAGCAAGGATTAAGAGGAGAACATTGTATTAAACTTCACTACTGTTCTGTCCTTTAAAAAAAAGGAGGAATAAAAATGAATACCTTTCTGGTTTTCCAAGGCTTTTTACTTCCATAGTGTCCCCGCTGGTTCCAGTAAATACTACTCCAACTCTAAAAGGAAAAGAAAATACACATTTAATCGTCACTTTAGAGATAATGGCTATTGATTGGGGGGGGGCAGAGAAAGAAAAGACAAGACAGACTCTTACATCCCATTACTGCTATTTCTAGAGAAAATGAAGAACGCCCAATTTCTAAAATGTTTTAACATTAACTTACTGTGTCCCCTATAATTTCTGAAGCATTTACATAAGTATTTCAAATCATCACTTCAAAATACACAAAAACCCTAGGCATATCATATTTTTCCACTTTCCTAGTAAACTGACAGTGCCAGGCTTTAGGTTTTTCAGTCTGAGTGATATTTAAGGTTGCTTTTGCTACAAATCGCCTGTCCTCGTAGGCAATTTCTACATTAGACAGTTTTGGCAGTCCAACTCACCGGCTTGCAGCTTCAACTAAAGCTTTCTCATCGGGTGAAGAAGCATAATACTCCAACAGGGGTGCTATTCCATTGGCATGCCAGGGCCCATCGGCACCATCTGTTTGATCTGCATTGATCTGTACTGTATGACAAAGACAAACTGCTTTCAAGAAGAGTTCTTCCTCTTTCATCTATAAGAAAGAAAAAACTTTATTTGTAGCATTTAGATATCAACCCAGGTTTGAAAATACATCATAAAAAAAATATGGCTTTACTTTAAAAGTATTCTGTGTTAAATAGTCACATCTCAACAGGTTTAATAAATGTTATTTGTTCAGTAACACTTAACAGCTTCAAGCGATTCAGAAATTCTGATGTTCTAAAAAAGCTAGCGCTAGAAAAATATTTTTCTAAAATAAAACACTTTATCTAGGATGCCTAGTGGGGAAAGAAAAAAAAAAAAGTCTTACCAAACTATGCCTATTTCCATCTGGAGAATCTTCAGAAAACCCCTCTGGAGTTAGTTTACCGTTGACCTCGTGGTACTTTATGCCATTAATGGAGCACTCCCGAAACTGCATTTCATTTTCAGTTAATGTACCAGTTTTGTCTGTAAACACATACTCTACCTTTTGCAAAATAAAACAAAAAAACCTTGGATTTGCATATGCTTGTTTGAAGAATGAAAAAAGTTCTCAACTCACAACTCTCCACATTTTATTTTCATCATCTTAAAGTTTTATTTTCTGCCATCAGATATTTTATACCTTATTTTCAAATTAATCAGAAATCAAAGCACAATGAATAGAAAGTCTGCAGTAATGAATTTTGCTATCAAAAGAGTAGAAAATAAAAGGTGAAAAACCAGATAAATATTTTTTACTCTACCTGTCCCAATTCCTCATTGAGGTCTGAAGTATTTACTTGTGCTCTCTGGTTTGTTTCTTCGTGATAGAGGTCAAGATCCCAGCCAATAAAAAAAGATCCGAGAAACTTCTGCATCTCAACAGTCACATAAAGTGAAATAGGTATGATAAAGTTGTAAAGTACCAGAAAAGCAAGAAAATCAGAAATAAATCTCAGAATCTACAAGAGAAAAAAGAGAAAATGTAAATATTACTGCAATTATCAAGTGAAACATGGTTTCTTTGTTATGTTTCAACATGTATGAAAAATGAAAAACAGAGAGCTAGAGGAGACCAAGTCTCACACACATGAGAGAGAACGCAGAGTAACCATGCAGACATTGTCAGGCTGCCCCAGTAATGCGTCTTCAGACTGATGCAAAAAGACTGCCTTGAGAACTGAAACATCCAGTCGTAGCTTAAGTTCATTAATTTTTGTCCTTTCTACTGAATCTGTCAGGAGGGCTGCCAATTAATACTAACTGTCATGGTGATTCTGTTTTCAAACAGGTCATTTGAAAAAGTTGGATCTGAAAAAAAACTAACGTGTTCTCCATTCCAAACAGCACCATTCAGTCTTTTCTAAGGAACAATACATGGTGAGGGCAAACAACTGATAATCCATGTGGTCAGAGGAACCTGCAAGTTTTCCATATCAGTTTAGGACAGGAGAGCGACCAGAAGGTTCCTGTCTACTGGCATTCCCCAGTGACATGGATGATCCAGACTACACAACAAGAAAGAATGTTTGAGAAATACGTGTTTCAGGTAAACAGCAATGTAATAGGATAGAAATTTCACTTTATTAGGAATGACAAGTTTAACAAACTCTCTGCAACATTACGGTCTCTTTGAAGTCTGTTTTTCATTTGCACAAACTCAGTATCTCAATTGTACTTTGGAAAGACTCTTCCTAACATTTGAACATCGAGCAACGGGGATCAGGGATGAGAAAAACTGGGACATCTCTTTCAACTCTAGCAGACATCAGTGTAGGAAAACATTTTCAAAAAAGGGAGTATAAAAGTAGTCAGCAGTTCGCAAAGCTAAATAATGTGTGTTCTTCCTAATTAGGGAGTGCTGCATTAGTTAATTGATAGAAGTCAGTACCACTGATTAAGGTGTCTTAAAAAATCTCAGGAAGTTCTGTGCCTTAAGAGATCTTCCCAACTAAACCAGAAAACAGAAAGTACCTGAAGGGGCCTATGGGAAAGCTGGAGAGGGGCTGTTTACAAGGGCAAGGAGTGACAGAACAAGGGGTAGTGGGTTTAAACTAAAAGAGGGGAGATTTAGATTAGGAAGATATTGTGTATGATGAGGGTGGTGAGGCATTGACACAGGGTGCCCAGAGAAGCTGTGGAGGCCCCATCACTGGCAGAGTTCAAGGCCAGGTTGGATGGGGCTTTGGGCAATCTGCTCTAGTGGAGGGTGTCCCTGCCCATGGCAGGGGATTGGAACTAGATGGGCTTTGAGGTCCCTTCCAACCCAAACCATTCTGTGATTTTAAGACTGAGAGCAGTAATTCACATAAGAGAAGATATACTGAGAAGAAATGACTAAGGTTAGCAAGTTCATTCAAGTACTGTCTATTAAATACTGATCAGGACAGATGAACAGAGAAAGCAAGTAAGAGATTCAGCACACTGAGAAATGCAGAGATTGTGGAGATAAACATGGGAGAGAAAAAACAAAGACACGATAGAAGGAGAGTGACATAGGATAAATAGATGGCTCTGCATGCTCCTGAAGGCAAACGTAAAGGGATGGAAAGATTGAGTAAATCCTTATCCTGATTCTATTCGGAGCTCAAGAGGCTCCAAAGATTAGTTTAACTTACATAGCAACTACTTCAAATTAAGAGGAACAAGAATTTACTAGACTGACCACTTCAAACAGCTCGAAGTGCGTTAAGTGGGTGCAGGTACTAAAAATAAGTTGCTGAACAATTTGAAAACTTTTAAATTCATTTAGTACTTTTCAACACTCATACACTTGGATATTAAAATACACTTTTAAAACTTTGATAATTGTAGTAATAATCTGAATTAATAATTTTAAATAGAACACAGCATTGAGATAAAGACATTTTTCCAGTTAAACCACAAACACTCTTCCCACGACAAGCTTCTGAGAAAGTTGCATGTTCTACTGAAATGCCAATAAACTCTTAACTCTCCTTGAATCAAAAATATTCTCAAATTACTTCTCTCTCCTTCCTGAACCACTATGTACTACCTGTAAGTTTCACTCTGCTTATGAAGCAAAACAGAACTCTCCTGACTTGGGATTTGGACCTTTTTGTACACATGGTGCCTAGTGAGCGGGTTCAATTCCCAACTCTCTGGGAGGTGAGGAGGGTGTATGGAGGTGGATGTTAAACATCTGACACCACATCACACATGGAAACTGGATTTCAAATTGTTCTGTGCTTTGAAAACCCCCTCTACTACTTTGTATCAGCTCCAACTAGCTCCTGAACTGCTTTGGAATAAGGCAGACTCGTACAGAAATCAAAATTTAAACACGACACAGAAAAATATAGAATGATTAAAAATTACACTTCTCAAAACAGCAGACTTAAGGAACACTTCAAAGTATCCCTTCAATGTCTACAGGAAAGAGAAGGCAAGCAGAAGCTTGAGCAAAATTACAGCCTTACAAACTGTCTGAACAATCTCAACATCACAAAATGTCCAAAATACCTGAGCTGTGAGATCACTGTAACAGAAAGCGCACAAGAACAGTTGCCATCCTCCTCTTTTCATTTAAGTAATGACAAAAGGCATTCAAAAGAACAACAGCTATAATAGGACATATTTCTGGTGTTCTATGTTCTTAACAAACCCCCAAGTCTTCAAAAAGCTTGATCTTTCCATAAAGGAAGAAAAAGTCCAACCAGTAACAGAGGTAAGATATTTCTGCACAAGGGTGAGGCTACATAGGACTAACTCTCTTAAAAACACTGAGACAAAAGCATACAGGCTTGCGAGTGATCACATGGCAGTTACACCTAAATCCAAGAATAGGGACATAATAAATATCACATTCAGTATATGGTGGTTGAGGGTTCCACAAATATGCAGCTGGGTAGAACTACATTACCTTACTGCTGTTTCTTTCATGCTCTGTTTTTTCGTTGTACCAAGGCTCATCCCATTTTTCTTCAGCTTGCCATGCATACTTTAAAATAGTACTGAGAATGGCTTCAAAGAGGAGGATTATTAGATAAATAATCAAAAAAGAATTCATGGACCTACAAAGAAACCAAAAAAAAAAAACCAACCACAGTGAAGAGAAATCCTACATCTGACTAAGATACACTCTACATATAACAATATGAAGACTAGTTTAAGGTGCAATAATACCCCTACAGCTGACCTGTGTCACACCTGTTGTCCAAGATTTTGGGGGCTGACTTATCCTTCCCTGCATATCTATCCAGGCTGCAATTGCCAAAGTTGCCTCTATATTCTGTAATGCTAGCCAGACCATCTTTCCACCCCTACACATTTCTTGTGCACTCTACAGTGCTATTTGTATCTGGCTATAGAAGAATAATCAATGTCAGATTTTTAGTAACTGGAACCAAGGCAAGGTATCAGAACTCCTTTTCCTTTTAAAATAATTCATGAGGCTCAACAGATAAATCCCTTATAGTAGCACCGGTCCCGTAGCTACAAGCAAAGGTTTTTAAAACTGACCCTGTGACTTGTGCTAGAAGCAAGATTCATTACAAAACATATCTGGTTAGGTTATTTCCTTTAGGCTATGTGAAACAAAGCTATTTTCCGTAATATCAAGTACTAGGATTCAGGACAAAGATTTGTAAGGAATTAAGACTTGGTTTCAATCCATCCCCTTTAAAGGCATGATGCAGTTTTACAGTAAAGGATGGATAGAACAGCAGAGGCTGGGACTTCTGCGAAAACTATCTCCGAGCATATGGTTCAAGCAGCATTTCACCTATCGTTAAATGCCCTCCACATTTCGTAAGGATAAACCTGCTGAACTAACTTTTTCTGGTTCAGTCCTTTTTATGCTTGGGTATTTCAACTTTGTACACTACTGAAAGAATCAATAAAGGATGAAATACCAAGAAATTGATTTTATCTTTATAGCTTCCTACTGAAAGCAAAGCAATTACACTCTCTTTCCTTGCCTACAAACCCAGTGATGAGATCATCCTGCTTTTAAAGTTACCACGGAAAAACTAAGTTAAATCTCTACAAATAAGAAAGATATTAGAAAATAAACATACTTTTCTACTGCTGACCGTTTCTGAGATTTACTCTTGTAATTTAATGCCATCTTTGTCTCCATACCTGTATACACTGCAACACCTGGGAAGGAAGGGGAGGGGAAATAGTTACACATTATTTTCTACATCTACATGATTTGCAAAGTTTTTTATTTTAAGAGACATAGGATAAAATCAAGATGCGGTATCACTTTTGTGTTTACTTCATTACAATGGTGACACAGTATTTTGTAAGTATTTGCAATATTCTGCTTTAGTAAAACAGTGCTACTGAAGTAATTTTAACACCTACTAAACCGCTGTTCATTATTATGACTGTACTGCTCTTCAATATGTATTTTATGGAAATCAGAATAGTAACTCTCAAGAGAAAGTCTTGAACAATGGGTAATAGTAACAACAGTCATTTATCCATTGAAGTTAAGTTATTCCTTTATCAAACGACTTCAAATATTTCCATAGAGCAGAGCTGGAACTTTATATCCTTAGAGATTCTTCAGCACAATATCATTACTTTCATCTATAATCATATCCCCTCAGATAGCAGTCACCAAGATTACTACAATTTCTTCGGTGCAAGTACAATTAAAGCACAGTTCATTAACATGTTTTAAGAAGACAGTACTCTTTAAATATTTAGGTGTCTACAAACCAAATATTTCTTTAGTGTTTTTTAATCTTGCTCCACGAAGTAAGAGACTTTCAGGCCCAAGAGGTCTAAAAAGAAACAGACATATCCACATTTACAAATCAGTTGTTCTGTATTCTGTAGGAAACTGGATTTCATTAGTCCTACACAAAGTTGTCCTACATCCCCTATCAATTCCCACTGCAACAACTCCAGCCCCACCCCCATTTGGGTCCATCTTTAATCCTCTCACCCCTTTTACCAAACCTCACCCATGCATCTCTGCTGAGCTCTGAGTTTTCTTTCATGTCTCCTTTGGTCCCTCACATATTCTCCCCTCACTGTTCAATATCCCATAATCAGTGATTGAGCTACATATACCACATGGCTGGTACAGAAAGACCTGCAAGTTACTTGAGAAGCTGGCAGGCAAAATACCTGTTGAGCTCACAGTGCAATAGTAGTGCTGGTTTAGGTTTGGCTATTCTACCTGTCTTACTTCTACCCCTCTGTCAAACTGAAATAAAGAAGCAAGTTCAAAATCTACTCATACCAGAGGAACAACTAGACAGGCACACCACCACAACAGTGCAAGTTCTGCTTCCGAACACAAGAGTAAACTTTCCTAAGTGCTTTTTCCTCACATTTATCACTCAGAACAATACATTTATTTCATTGGCAAAGTTAACTGTAACCAGCACTGTGAAAATGAAGGTCATATAAGATTAGAGCCATATGTTCTATTTTAGCAGCTGTATCACCTTGAGAAACTGCCAGCATGCTTGGTTTGAAATAAAAAATAAATAAAAAAGGTGCA
This sequence comes from Psophia crepitans, assembly GCA_013399095.1. Lineage (NCBI taxonomy): Eukaryota > Metazoa > Chordata > Aves > Gruiformes > Psophiidae > Psophia > Psophia crepitans. Next base: position 471,489 of record VWZZ01007696.1, on the reverse strand, counting down.
TCCACTATTTTTGCCAGTACAAATTCAACAACTGCAGTGGCCAGGTTGACATACTGGGTATAAGCAAAAGAATTAAAGGTCATATACTAAGTGTTAGAGCATACAAGCCCTTGGGTCAGTCTGACTTTTCCATTAGCTGTACCACAAGCGGTTCATTATATAAACAAAGCTCTTGTACTTGAAATTACTTTGAAAACATAACCCCGAGTTACTCAAAACACCCCAACCCCCAAACCCCACCTCCCACAGATAAACATTTAACTTAAATGTTACTGCAAATGTGACAGTTATCACCACAAATACCATGTGCACCAATTATACACATGGATTATGACAGGTTCTTTAAATTACACATACATATGTTAATCTTTTAGGCTAAACTCTAACTTTAACTGAAAAATTGAACTAAAAAGGATTAAATGCTCAAATATTTAGAATAGTATCATAGAATGGTTTGGGTTGGAAGGGACCACAAGGATGATCTAGTTCCAACCTCCCTGCCACAGGGGTTTTTTTTCTTATAAAAACCCTAATGTATATTTCTATATCCAACAGGTTTTTGCACTTTGTAATAACCAGTCTGACAAACAGAATACAAAACCTGATTCAGTGCAACACAGACTAGACAAGTTTCTCTCTGACAGTCAGAAGATGCAGCACCACCAGCAGTCAGAACTTGCAATTATTTTACACACTCCCCTTAAACTGGCTCTGGTCTATGGTGTCAACTAAACCTGTCAAGCTTGGCAGTAACGAATTCTGAAAAGCTCCAAGTGGCACATAAAGTGACTTTAGAAAACATCTGAGTGAGGTTTTTGAGGGGCTTGGGTGTTTGCTTGTTTGCTTTTTTTTGTGGGGGTGGCTAAGGCATTGGACTTGGGGCCAAATGATCTGCCTTCTACATTCCCATGTATCTGGCAAAAACCACTGACAAATCATTGATTCACTCCAAACCTGACAGATGTCTAAAACTGACAGATGTTTGCCAGCCTCACAAGAGGCTCTTAAAATGAAAAAACTTTCAGTTCCTCTGACTGAAGACATATATTACATGGAAAATAATACTGCTTTAGTATTGACTTGGGTAGAAATTTCACAAAAAAAAAAGATGTGCAAAAGATAACGATTTGGACACTAAAAGAACGAAAAAAATCACAGCAGATTTACCTGTTCTGTTTCTGTGACACACTTATACATCATAAACACAGCACTCCACATTTTAAGAAGAGGTGACCAAGTGTTTTTGAAAGCTTGATTATCAACAGCTCTCAAGAGAAAGCAGTTATATAACTTGCACGGTAACTATTGCTGAATATCTGGTGATTTCTTGTGAGTGATTTCCCTGTCTGTTTCAAACCATGACTTCTCTCACTCCTGTTCTTCCTATTTTCACTCCTCTCCTGTTGTGGCGGGGGGAAGCGAACGAGCAGCTGTGTGGATGCCAACCAACCGCAATCAACAATCTTCTGAGGAAGCTCACATACAGGTCTGCAAGTGGCTTCACATCGCTATTTCTGTATTTTCACATGTGTTTAGGTGTATGCTGCTTGCTATGACTGCACAGGGAAAGGTGGTGAGCACACAATTACATGCACGTACCTTTATGTGCATACAATTGTCTACTACAGGTATAAGCACTTACCTTTACAGTCCAGGTAGTACAGCAGTTTGCAATATATACCAAAAGCTATAAATTTGTAGCAGAGGCTTTTGTAAACAAAGGCCACCAAGAATTTCTCTGAATTTCAACTGCAAAAACACAAGCTCAGTGCCTCTGCTAGACTGCAACAGAACCCGTCAGCTGTTTATGTAATGTGCCACTGGAAGATGTTTTAGATCAATAAATGTTTTAAATATCAAATAGCAACAAAGTTACCAGCAGATTACCACTACCTAAATATTATCCCCTTCAAAACAGCCAAGCTTTCCAGAACAGTGCCATTAAATCTGAAAAACTGGGTAGTAATGAACTTTTCCAGTATTTTTTTCTCATCTCCATCTAAAATACGCAGCTACAATCGATACTTTCCGTAAAAACACCCCTTTTTTTTCACATATTTAATCGTAAATCTTTTTTGTGATGGTCATGCTTTTAACCACCTCCATCAGGTCTAAACATTAATCTTATAAAACTACTTACCGAACAATTTCTTCAGTTTGTTGACTTACAGTTATTCTTCCAACAAACCTATGAAAGATGGCCGTATGTTAGAAATGTCTACAGAAAGACTCTAAAAATGTAAAAAACACTCCTGTATTTTTACAAAAAAGTCATTAATGTTCACAAGTACAAAACAGCCAACTTCCATTAACAAACTAAAACAACACAGCAACACTGGCAATAGTTTTACAAGAGAGATTTAAGAACAGAAACATTTATCCTTCAAAAGAACAGTCATTTGAGAAAGCCTAATAGTTTTCACTACTAAATCCACAAAAGATTATATTTCTTACTTAGTTAAAACAGATTGTGACTTCCTGATGTTTCAGTAGGAAATAATTCCATAACAAATATAAGTTAGCGTATTACCCATCAGAAATAGTCATTTTTCCTTTAATAAAGCCAATCTACTCTGATTTTAAAAAATGACACTTGCACATTTAGCATGACCCCAGCTACAAATAGGGACGCAGAAGCTTCTATAGTAAGCATATCTTAACTTGATGTTCTCTACAAACGAAGACCAAATATTTGAACAACTGTTCAAATTAAGTACCTTAGTTTTTAAGAATTTATGATTTCTCAAAGAACCCAAAGCTTACTTAAGAATAACTGCTGTGATATACTTGGATTTTGAAAACTACTACTTGAGAACCACCGTTTTCCATTATACGATTCAGGAGAAACTTGGATGGGAATGTAATTTTTGTTACCTATGATGCCGTTTTACACAGTCCAAGGCATTGCTTGTGACATTAACAGTTGAAATCAGATGCAACTGTTTTTAATCTAAGTTTTTTCTGCTGAAGAATGGAGTTCAAATCTTCTCTTAAGCAAAATAAAAGTGACCAACACATCCTTAAGCTTACAACAACTTGCTACAGTTTGAGTTAAAACCATTAAAAAACTCCAGCTATATAGTACTGAAATCTCCTGGCAAAGACTTATAGAACTGTTTGTCCAACCTGCTAAGATTCAGGGGTCATTTAATTCTTTTTAAATTTAGAAAGAGGTTTACTGACTACAACAGAAATGTACATAAGAGTCATGATTAAAATACTAAAGGTAAATATTATCCTGCAATTTCTGACTTACTACTAAAATACTCAAATTTAACTTGACACTTGCAACTTGCAGTAAGTACATATGTATAAACACATCGGCTAATTATTAAAACCTAAAATTTAAGCAGATGTCCAAAGTTATTTTAATCCCAGCAAGATTCATAACACTCCTAATATTAAACACTTCATTTTGATTTAATTTCAAAATATTTACTAATAAAGTGATACCTGTATAGATCTGCTTCTGGCTGCTGACATTCTATAACAGCTACAAGCTTGTCCAGGTTGGCAACAGACTGCAACACTGCCGTTTCTGGGACCGCAACATGTGTCTGCAAAATAGCATCCATTAAGTTAACGATACAGGGCTACTGGGTAAGGGGGGTATTTTGACAAGCTGAAATACAAATGGCATCGCAAATTAACTACATTCTATTTCACAGCAGTAACCCAGACCTTAAGATTGGTCTCTCCATCCAAACTTGCGGTAGTAACATGGCATGAACCGTCGACTCGATCAGATGACAGAAGCACTAGATCAACAGGAAAAGTCTCATCTTTGGCTACTCTGACAATGTCCCCCACCTAACGAAGCAAACACAATTGACAAGTGTACAAAGAGTTTTAAAAAAGAATCCATTCCAGCATTGTAACCAAACCACAATGAAACAGGCCACAACGATCAGTAAGAAACAAGAGCTTGAGCTATGCAACAGAATCATCATTTTCAATCTGTCCTTAGGCACATACCCGAATGTTTTTAGATCTAGTTTTCACAAGGCCACCACTTCGAACAACGTAAACTGGAGCACCATTTACTTCATTGTCTGCTTTATGTCGTAGCCAGTCTTCATAACCCTGTGGAAAACACATACCTATTTACTTTTTAAGCAAGAAACGTATAAAGCATAACTGATATCTTTTTAAAGCAAATGTGCTTCAAATTACTTGCTGCGTAGCCTGAACAGTCACTAACTTCATTTGGTTTCTACTACAGCTGCTACTCAAGAACCTGGGAAACCTCTTCAGTTTCTTCACCACTTTTGCTGCTTTGCCTTTTCCTATTTGTGTAAAGTGAGTGAAACTTAACAGTCCCACATTCTGCTACAACAAACAAGCAGTGACACTTTCCGCAGACAAGATGAACAAGCACTCATTCATCTTTTCTCTATATGGATCAATGTACCACAAAACTGGGAACAGTCACTCCCAGCCTCTCTTATGGATTTTAATTTATTATTTTTAAAAGTAGTAACAGACTGATATTACTTCATGCCATATCATATAGCCCTTCTACAGTTACTGCCATTGCCTGTGCACGAAAACTTAAGATTTCTTAATTCTGTATGACATGCTGTTCACACATCAGCTTGGTACAGAAAGAGAAGATGACTGAGAAGGTTTTAGCTCTTTGTGAATCCTAACGCAACAGTTGGCAGCTACTGAGGTTTTCATGGACAAATTAAGCAGTTTTCCTTTACCCGATATCCAGCACCTCTAAGCACCCTTTATCCCATGCACACACATGTGCAAACATTCATGAAAGCAAATCCAGGTATGTTATTCACCTCCTACTTTCCTAAACTATTAATGCATTGCTTATTTAACCTAACAGCATGATGGGCAATAGCATGATCTCCAATTCCCAAGTCTAGGTACTGTTTGGAAAGCCCCACGAGCAAGCACAAGAAACGGATCAGTATATACACGAAGTTCAACTGCCTCTTACATCCTGGCAAGACTCCTATAACCCATTTGCAATGGTAGAGACATTTCCTAAAATGCTCTTCTGTAGATATAATACACATGAAAGAGTTAAAACCATTTCCTTGGAAGTCTGCAGACAGAAGATGAGGACCCTCTGATACAGCAGGCATCATCTGAAGTCATCCCAGAATGCTACTGACATTTTACATGAATGTCATAATAAAAGAGTACCAATGCAGATGCAGTCTGGAGAATTCCATGGTTGACTGGACTTTGGAGGAAAGTTATACGATTAGCTCTAGCATGTCAAAAGTATAGTTCTGCAGTTCTGTCTTCACAGACCTCCACTGTTAGTAGCACAAGGACAGTACAATTGCACTATGAGTGGAGTTTATATGCCAACTGCTTATAAGTAAATAATTAAGAAGTGTGTAGTAATAGCAGCCACACAGAGATATATTGGGAAATCAGAATCCTAAAACCCTTAAGTAAGACTCTAAGAGTCCTTCCTAAGCAGTAGGAAAAAAGCAAGAGTCAGTACCTCCAGCTCCTTGTTAAAGGTGACTGACAGAAGAAAACAAGGATTTAACTAACATCCAGTAACCTTGGGGCATTTGTCTCACAAACCTGAACAGCTGAGCAATATTGGCATTTGGCAAAGAACAGAAATTTACCTTCTTTAGAAAGTACAGATTTCAGCGCTTTCTCCATCTGACACCTAGTGCCTACAACAGAAGGGTGACACCTCACACCAGGGAATCCTTAAGAGCCAAAGTACTGTGGCCAGTTTAAATTCCCCCAAAGTTTACCGACTGTGGCATTTTTGAGACAGTCCTTTATCCTCACTTGTAAATATTGCAAAAATACTGCTACAAAGAGAGATGCAATACGAATACAGGGAATGTTCCTTAATTGCATGAACAGAAGCTAGATATTAAAATCCCTCAATTAAATTAGATTCTTAAGTTATGTTTAATTCAGCTGCATCGATGTGCTTGAGAAAAGGACAAAATTAAAACAGGACTGCGTATTATACTACCAGGTTTTTCATTCTAGGTTTAGGTCTATATTTAATCAAAACCTGCAAACTAGTTGTTTCTATTTGCCTGACAGTTGTGTAAACATCTGTGTCCAGTCAGCTGGTTTGTTGAATACCTATGAACTTACTGAAATGGACTGTTTTCTCAAGTTCCTTAGGAAATACCTTTATTTTGTTGTATTTGGTGTTGAGGTTTTTAATTTTTATTTTATAATTTCAGAGTCCTGCAAGGACTGCATACGCATCTTCACAGGCATATGGAGGAAAGTGCTCTGGCTAACTAGACAGACAAAATGACACAGCATAAGTTGCACCATTTTGCAGTCTTGTACGTCCTTCTTCTGACCTAGGTGCAATTACACTTCTAAGAAGAAAAAGTTCTATCTCCTTGGCAGAGATTAAAATAAAGCTGAGTTTTGAGGTTTGCTAGAGGTGTCACATGAACTGGCCTTCTGGAAGCAGGGGAGAGTTTTTCCACCCACTGCTAAGCTTCTCAAACCCGCATACGGTTCATGCTTCTATTTCTCCCCTTCATCTTTTGAGAAACGACAGTTGAGTTTAACATTGTAACTTTGTACAGAACCAGTGCCCCACAGCTTTCAAGAAGGGTTTATTCCCTTAAAATCTGCTTTCTATTCCACTTCTGGCTTGAGAAAAAAATGCAAGCTGGTTTTGAGACTGTACTGGGTATTTTTCCCTCTGCATTCAAGCAGAAGATTTCTTTTTCTTCCTCGCCCAAGGGCAGCCTGTTGGAAATAGCATACTGAATTGTCTTTCCAAGATAACAGCTTGTGAATACTGTTTGCCTACTTTGCAGCAGATAGCATAAACACAAAAGTCCATTAGATCAGTTTAGGTGGTTCCAATGGTCCTTGCTGAGATACTGAGACAATCACTCTTGATGCTTGCCAAGTCGTGAATGATTTCAAACTTCTAGAAGGAATACCAGAATCTGTTCTTTGCATTTGATGGTAAGATACTTAAGCTTCCCAACATAAGATTGCACATCTGGAAACAAGGTGGTAACAGATTATTTTGGACTATTTTAGATTTATGCAACTTTTCTGGAAAAAATAAAATCTAATATTTAGCACAAAGTTGCACAATCTCTTTCAGTTCACACAGCTTTAAGGGATATTTTCCATTGCCTACTTATGACCATAGCTCTTGAACATGTGATTTTTTGGGGGTGATGATAACAACTGCAATCAAATAGGATTAGGGCACTCTACATATACAAACTGCACAGCAACAAGATGAAATGTTAGTGCAAATATTACTCGAGCATTAAGGTCCTCTCTGCCCCAAACACCATTCTATATGCTTGAAAGCTAGAGCTATTTTTACTTTTGCCCTATTTCAGAAGGGCTTTGAGTCTTACTGGCACAGAAGGCAAATTGAAATTCCAGTTGTAGCTCCGTAACAGTCTCCAGCTTACTTTTCAGTTGCTATGACTGCATTTCTTCCCCAGACAGCACTGTCAAGCCCTTTGAAGGGGATAGTTCCTGAATATTACCTCCCTGCAGAAGAGATCATAGTTTCTATCCACATCACTTTTTATTTATGTGCTTGTTTGTTTCTCCTCTTGCTTTACCAGTACAAAAACACCAGAAGATTTTATTTAATTTTTTCATTCATCTTCCAGGGATTCTAGGTCTTAGTAGGATGCAGTACAGTGCAGTACAAGGTTTCTATTAAGCTCATATTTAGAAGGTTTTTCTTATTTCAAGTGCTATAAGCACTCAAAATTATTTTATGCAATCAAAGAAAAGGGAAAAAAACCCAAACCAGCAGCTTTCTAAACTGGATCTTTTACCTGGTACAGGATTACAGTTAATATATATTTTATGTCATGCAACACACTCCTTGCAGCAAAATTTGCCTTTTAACTACTGACAAACTTGGGGTGCACCATTGCTTCATCTATCCAAGCTCCTTTCTCAGTGTGTCATGTGGGAGGATTGGTTTTAATATGCAGCGAGGTGTGCCAAGGGAATAAGTGAGGAGCTTTCCGAAAAGGTCTTACAACAAGTGACATGCAATGCCTAGACAAAAATGCTGCCTGACAGTCATTCACCGTCGATTTAAGGGTACCACAGTGAGTCACCGAGCACTTGACAACTAACCAAAACGCTCAAGTTCAAGTGTCTAACAAGAAACGTTACACAAAATCCTTTCAAAGATCATGCTATTTTGTTATTTATTTTTTGTACCTAAATATTATTTTGCTCAGACTTTGTTAAGTAACTTCATGCTACAAAGATTTTTCCCCTTTACCTGTTTTATGGCTGTCACTGTTATGACAAAGAATAATGGCAATCCACTGGTAATAGGACTGGTAGGGGTATCTATCATGAGCTAAAAGAGAAGAAAATATGAAAATTAGCACCACTTATTTTTAAAATTGTACTTCCCAAAAAAACCCAGCTCCTTTTCAAACTCTTCATTATAACCTGTGACTTTTTATTGCACTTCCTGCAGTATTTCTGGAGCAAAACTCAGTTCCTGACACCTAAATAATATGTCAATAATGGCACGAAGGCTCTAGGGTATAGAACAGATTTAATCACATTTGTAATGCACACACCAATTTTAAGAGTCCTTAGTAAAAGGAAGATTTGAATTCATCTTTGTAGGATGAAAACATAAGTATATTACAAAGGAAGGAAATCCACATTTCGTGCCACTGTTTCAATACTGTATACAATTTACTGCTTAACAGCAATGTAGAGTATAACAACATCCATTTCAGAAGTGAAAATAATGTTTTAAATTGTAATTTCCAATTGTTTAGATATGAGAGAACATTCTTAGACTGCTCCTTTCTGGCTTCCCTGAGTTAACATGCAATTTTAACAATTTGTGCTATTATTGCTGGCATGCCAAAAGTGCAGTGTATCCACTAAAATTCTGTACGTGGGGGGGGATATTAGTGGTTCTCCGCTGCTGCGGGAAAAATACAACACGGTCAAGTGCTGTAAAGAAAATATACACAAGAACTGTTCAAAACCACAGACACTGATTTGATTCACTTTACCTGAGACTTATGGCATTGCTTTGGAAACCATTAAAGAAGGAAAAAAAAAAAATCATATATGAAGTTTACTCCGTTAAGAGCCAAAGACCTCATAGAGAAAACAGATTATGCCAACTTACAACACATGCATGAACTGGTTTTTTTCCTCCATTGAATCACAGGCAATTTATAGAACACAACAAAAATCAGATCTAGCCTGCAATATTGTTTGTTCTTCAACTGTCACATTGCAATTTCAGCTTGGCAGCATGCTGTCCAAGAAAACCCACGCCAATAGCAGCTGATATTTGGCTGCACAGGGTTAACCATGCCATTTCTGCCATCTACACTCTCTTCTCCTTTCTCAAGAGAGGCTCATATGTGAAAATGGACCAAGTTTTGTGCTGCTGGACTTGATGGCAGCCTGCTCCTTTAGCCTCTTTTACCAGAACACCGTGACTCTTTGCCTGCTACACTGCTGGACACGCATCCGTCACACAACCGGTGTGGGGCTCCAAGTGACCAAAATGCAGTCTGTCACCATGTTTCTGGCATGCATATGTGAGGTGAACAGTGTGGACTGGATTGTGCTGCATGTTTAAATCACACAATAACTTGCCCTGTCTGTCACCCCCAGTGGAATAAGGTGGTAATGACAGACACTGCATCTTGGTCACGTAAGATGCATATGACAGAAGATACCACGGTGATCAACTTTTAAAGGCAACTTTGCTTTATAAAAATAAAAAAATACTAGATATTAATGAATTTCCAAATGGGATTTGAATAAAAACAGAATTCCATTTTAACAAGTGAGCAAAAATGACCGCAGCTTTTCTCCCGTTCAGTTTCCAAGAACACAGACAAGTCACTTCCCATACAAATTAGAGAATCTGAGTCAAACTGAGATAAGAACAGGATTACACTCTGAACAGAAGTTCTGCCTTTAGATCAGTATTTGTTCATGGATATCACATTTCGATATTACTAACAGTCTAACAGTTTGAAAGGAACATGACTCAAAATTGAACTAGAAGTAAATTTACATTAAAAAGAAATAAAAGCTTTTAAAATGCAACACCGTCTGTGGTTATTTTCAGTAGCATTTACATTTCATCTCCAGCATGCCCCCATCTTCCTCATGCTACAATATATTAAACAGCATGAAGCATCACAACAGGAATGACAAAGTCAATATTCTTAACTAGGAACATCGGACAGGCACGGTGCATTCTGTCAGACCAAGTTAGAACTACATGACTTTAGTAACTCCCAACACAGGGATTTTCGGTATATTAGGAAGTTCACTCTTTCTAAATGTGAAAGAACAAGAGCAAGGGACGCAGGAGGCAATGGATTAAAAATTGCACAATTGGTCCTGCTACTGGCATCCTGCACAATCACAGACAAATCGCATGAACTCTTCAGTATTTCTGGGTTTTGTCAAATGCAGTACCATCTCTTTCAGATGCATACTGCAGATGTCGCTTTCTCACTGTGGAGGGCTACACAAATCATTCTATCTTATAATGAAAGAGAAGTTTGTGTACCCCAAAACCTTGCCTCCATCTCAGATATTAATTGGTCTTTCAGAAGCTATCATCTCTCCTTTAAATCGTTCTCTCACTGTTCACCTATTAAGTTCGCAATAGCTCAACAGAATTCAAGTACAATTACAAAGTTGGAGGTGCAAATATCACAGAAAATTTACAGGCTGTCATAATGTTCCTGTGGATGATCTTAATTAGAACAAATATACTCTGCTACAAAAGTCACAGTAATATTTCTGACCTGTACTGTATCACCAACAGCACTGTCATTTTCAAAACTGAAAAACTGTTAATTCCAGCTGTAAATGTTTGTGTTGATTGTGTGTTGGTTTATAAAAGATTCCACTAGAACATACATTCATCTATGCTCAGCTCAAGAGCAAGCATACTGTTCAATTTCACACAAGTGAACTTGAATGTCTGCACTTCTGCACACTAACATCCCAGAAGTACTTAAAAAGGCACAGAGTAGAACTCCTGGTTTATTCTACCAGCACCAACGTCCACAAAAATCAAAATGCCTATCTGGAATTTTATTACTAACTTAACAGATTTAAAATTGCATTTTGAGGTAGAGAATTGAGTCCCTGTGCTGGCAGTGCAACGGACTTTGAATGAATTAGCATTCATGAAGATAAATCCTAAGGACTATACTTAAATTTGGACATAATTCTTTTTAAAGTTATGTTATTTTCCCCAGAAAAACTAGAATTATGTATTCTGTCTGTAAAAACAACACAAGTAGAGAAGTTAAATTCATAGAACAAAAATCAGTGGCAGAATTTACAACAGAAATTGCAATTTCCTCAGTATTATTCAACTTACCTGAACCAAAAATATAATCAGAAAATAAAAGTTGGCTACTCTTCTGAACTGCTCAAATAAGTTTTTTGGAACAAAATTCCATACCGTATACTGAAGGGGAAAAAAAGGGGGAGAGAGAGAAGAACAGTTATGAAACACTAAACAATTTTTCACTGAAATTCAGTTCCACTCCCATTGAACTCTCTTAACCTAAATCTTTTCATTTTCCATCTCCCTTCCCCCAAACCTTCTCCTCATCTTGCCCTGCTCCCACACGGAACTGCTGTTGAGAAACGACCTCTTTTTTTTACTCTTTTTTTTAAATACAGCTAGCAGGGAATCAGGGGTAGCAACTGCATTGCCTTACAGTCAAAGTTTTAAATGTTCTCCTACCAGCTGGAGTCCTTCGGCCACTTGCAACCTGGGCAGCGGAGAAGAAATTATCTCCTACTCTACAACGACAAGACACATCCCCACCATCAGTCCTGTTGATTCCAATCCAAGGTCACACTGGGAGGGAATCTGCAATTGCAGCCCATTGCTAATTTACTTTATGCAGAGTACTAGCTTACAATTTGGCTACTTTATAAATCCTCATAACCAGCTTCATCCTTCCTTTTAAGTGATTCTGTGCATCACATCCAGACGTGGGCAACACTGGTTTAAAACCCACTTCTCTTCAGAAATTCTGACCATCATGCTTAATTGTTCTGTACTTAGTCAGGTTCTGAGGAAACAGGGATAAGAGCAGGAGAAAAATATACAGGAAGCAGCCTAGCCCTTTCCTCAAAAAAAGTTGAGAGCGTGTTTCATTCTGAATATTGTATATGCCCCATTAGGCATAACATACAGATGCACGCTCACTACACAACTTCTTAAGGAACATATCGAGTGGTTTTCCCATGACAAATTGATTTCTTACCTTGGATGATATGATTCGGTTGTCCGCAAACTTCTGAGGAACATAATGGCCATGCTGGGGAAAACGATTTGCTATATAAATAGTTCTTGTATCGCTTTGATGAGGTGGGTCAAAACCCTAAAACACAAAGTAAAAGATGATCAAGAAAGACTATTTTATTAACTGCAGTTTTGTAAAGTTGTTATCTTTGTGCTTAAAAATGATATCCAGATATCAAGCAGCAGTTTTAGAATAGCTGCTTTTGAATGGGAAACAAAATTAATGTGTAAATTAAAGTCCGCTCTGTCCAGAGAATTTTCACAAATTGCAGGAGGGAATATCAATTTGTGTAATCATTCTGGAAAATGAAAGAAAAAATCCTAAGTCTCAAAAAGGACAGAGAATACTTTCTATCATGCAAACCTGAAGCCCTGTGAAACTTAAAAAAGAAGAAACAGAAACGGAGATGAAAACAGATACAAAACCTCACAGCCGCACTTAACATAAGTCTAATAAAACAGATTATGAGAAAAGTAAGAGGTTAAAATACACAAGTCATACTGGTACGATGTGATAACTGGATTTTGAAAAGGTTATCACCAGCTTAAAAAACAAAAGCATATGTATCTGACTAGACAACAGCATTTTCCCAAACAAGTTCTATCTCCAAGAACTAATACTTTGTCTAAACACAAATGTGATTTCCTGCCACTACCACCAATTCATACCTGAGTGGTAGCAACACTGAAAGCCAACTCTAAATGAAAAAGCATACTCAGAAATAGTCATCAACAGTTTCCTGCCAAAGCAGAAGATCTGAGTGAGGTCCCTTGGAACCAAAGCCCTGTTTCAGGTCCCATGGTCAGTATTTTCATCAACTGCCTTTGCGAGGGAAGGGCGAATACAGGTGTTAAATTTGCAAATAAGACCACTGCAGGACTCCAAACACACCAAATGAAGAGAAAAAATTCAAAGTCATCTTGACCAACCAGACACACGGAAGGCTGAAAGATACAGCAGTTAGACAAAATGAACTGTATCTACAAAAAGAAGATAAAAGGCCATACAGAAGTTCGCAGAAAAAGCTCAAAAGGCTATAGCTGATCCCAGGCTGAATGAGAGTCAGTAATGTTGCCCCATTGAGAAAAGGTCTTTCAGAACTAAGGAGGCTGGAGGAGGAGTGGGAGCCACAGTTGAAGCACCATGAACCAGCTGGAGAGCATCCTGAGGAGTGGGACATGAGCCACAAGAGACCCTGAAAACATGACATGTAATGCAAGGCTGAGCAATCTAAAAAGCAAAGAGCAAACAAATTAGAGACCTCTAGCCTACATGAGAGGAAATTTGGGATACAGTAGCACGTCTTCCGATATATGCGAGATTGTTCCACCAAGAAAAGGGGTAATCTGAAGGACAAGTAGGCTTAAGTTGCAGCTAAGAAAACTTAGTTCGGTTATTGGAAAAACAAAACAAAAATTCCTTTCTTATGGAAAGGAATAAACAAAAAACAAAACACATCACATGTGAAGGTTGCAATGTCTCTGTAACACGAGGGCTTATATCTAGGTCATCCATGTCTATCTTTAATTGAGCCTTTCCTGGGGCTACATGACTCACCAGAATCCTTTGTAGCTCTAACATTCTGACCTGGAGAAGCAGGTGACAGCAAGAGACAACAAGCAAGACACTAGAACAGTAACAACTCAGATAACAGACCAAGAAAATTACTAAAATAAAAGTTAAAAAGCTTTAAGACATGGAACAAACTAGTGAAATTACATTTCGAACTGTTACGTTGTTCGATGTGGAATCAATGATTGTCCAGAAGCGGTGAACTTCAGTATGGGCGTCAGACATTCCTAACCTTAGAGCCGCCTTTGCACTGTATGCACAGCCTCCTTGTTCTTTGATGCCAAGTGAAAGAACAACTGATAAAACAGGTAGGAAGGGCATTACCAGTTCCACTATTGGAGGTGAGGAAACTACCTTTGCAGCTGTATTGCTCCATTCATGGAAGCAGGCTCAGATCTTGATTCACGTCAAATAAAACCTGACACTTCACAGAAGTCCAACAGAAGATAGTTCTGTACCAGTTAACTACTGGGTGATGAACAACGACCACAATGAGCTGGCACAATCAACCGAGGATTTAATAAAGTTCTCTAACCTGAGGCATTAGGTGTGTTCATATTCAGGATGGTGTCATTTTAAAGGAATAATTAAAACAATCCTCTCAACCACACAAATGTTTCTATGTGGCATCATGACTACAGAAATGTTCTGCTTCAGAAAGAGGTCCAGAAGAAAGAAAAGAGAAAGAAAGGAAGGGGGAATTTTTCAAAGAGATTTGAAGAAGAATAAACTTTAGATGACAAGCAGTAGAAGACTGCTCGAGTCACATGCTTGGTATGAAAGCTTGTTTAAATATACAAGTGGAGCAGGGAAACAAAAAGTAGATAGGGGAAAGGACTGGAAGAAATATCTAAGATGCCAAAAGCAAAAAAGAAAGGAACTGTTCAAAAATGTTGAGATAAGAAATACAAGCATGAAAGTAAGATGAAAGAAAAAAGTACCTATTAAACCGTAACACAAAATTTAAAGAGAGATCAATGTTTGTAGCAGAAGCATTTTAGACACCTGACATCAGTGACACATTTCTAAATCAGTCCAGAAGATGCCACAGTAAAAGTGTTTTGCAACCAAGAAAAAAAATATGTGCTTAATTAGTAAGACTAGGTACACAGCTCTTCTCTATCTCAGAAAATGTCTGGCACTCACAAAATGCCAGACATCCTCACGTTGGAAAGTCATATTCTACAGCCTGAAAAAAATTCCACTCTAAACCAAACAGATGTAAAGCAGGAAAAAAACAGAAAAAGCAAAGAAAGTGACTGGCAGTCTTCTGATGGTGATAAATGCTAATCTCCATGTCATTTGCTTAAAGTTATTAAAAGAAATGAAAAAGTTCAGAGTGACTAGGGTATCACTGAGGTTTTTTCCAAAGTATTTATATGCCCATTTTAGGCCACGATCTGAGCACCTGGAAGCTGATGAGTTTAACGACATTTTTATTATGAGGAATAAAGACCGCCACACAAGTTTTTACTAACTGCACGAGCACTTATCCTCCTGCCAGAGGAGGATACCTCTGCTGAAGATGACTCAACTGATTAAGAGTGAGGAATCTATTTTCCAAATCAGAATCTCAGGCCGTACAAGTTTACAGCTGCAGTTGTGCAGCTAAAACAGCTTGAAATTGCTGTCTGTACACATTTAATTCTGTTTTGTTGAAATTTATCATGGAGAAAGTGTAGAAGCTGTGGAGTCAGCAGAGGCATGGAGATGGCAGTACCCAAGCAAGGCAGGCTGGGGACAAGAACCTCTTCAGTATTCAGAACTATGGCTGGAAAAGAACACATCCTGGACAACCTTCTTGACTACAGTCGCAGCAGCAAGTAAGCGGGGAACAGAACCCAGGTTTCCTAAGTTTCATGTCTGTAACTATGAATGATCATTTGAAATTACCCAACAACCCCGTCATCACATAATTAGCTGCCGAGACTGCAACCACGCAGATCTTGCAGAGAAATTTTAATTACACATCTCTCCAAGGAAAATTCTGCATAGACATTAAACTTACTTGTTCAAGAACTGAAATGCTTTTAACTTCTCTGTAACTACATGGCTGGTCACAGATGCTGCTCCTGACACAAAGCTGATCTGTAGTCCCAATTTCTGCCCAGCGAAGGGATTTTGTACAGTATCTATATGAAAGTCAGCAAAGAGGTGCAGAAAGCACACTTTTTCCCAATTTCACTTATTAGACAGTTCTTTCTCTCTCTGCTGTCATTATCAAACTCATCTGCAAAACTGGGGTAACACACCCTTGTGAAAGGATTTCTGCAGCCAAATTGCACGAGCAGAGAATCCCTAAATTAACTGTTGAGTCTTGCCAAAAGATTCCATTGTCACCAATATCTTTCAATAAAAGTTAGTTTTCCTTCAGTTATTCAGCCAAGTGATTTCTACCTAAGCGCATAGATCACTGACTTCATAAAGAATAAAGCAGAGTATATTACAAAATTTGATGTTTAAGGCTTCTTAGTCAGGTGGTTTATATGAATCAACTATAAATAAAACAAAGTTTGACCATAAGATTAAGTGACTAAAGAAAATTAAAAATACCTGATTTTGTTCCCTTCATGCTGCAAATTGAATCTAGATTTATTGGCGAAATTTCAGCCATTCAGTTGATGTTATCAACATAAGCCAGGCATTATCTACCCAAGAACACAGCTCTCATTTAATCTTTGATACACACACCCCCCAACAGAAATTCTGTACACAGATAAACTTGACATATTTGTTTTGAAACTAGTCTAAACAAATTCCATTTACATACAATACATAGTTGTTGTTTGAGTCAAGCTGATTTATAAAGCACAAATAAGTGATTCCTAGTTCTCCTTTTTTATAAATCGGTAATGACTCTAACCAAAGGCAAAGTCATTGTTACTAAACCTCTTCAGCGCTGATTTTGTTAGTGTTCTGAAAGTTAGACAAAGACATCTGTGTAATAATTAGGCTCCTTTAAAACAGCATAGAAAATACACCCTGGGGAACTGAGGAGAAATTTTTGACTTGGATTTTATGTCATTTCTTTTATGAAAGACACAGGCAGCAACAGCCACCTCTCCTCCAAAATAACTCTTCCTACGTTTTGTCTCTGTCTCCACCACTGCACTAGGAGAACTGCCCATGCAGCCAGATGGCAAAGTGGACTGGAACCTGATCCAACTGAAACCCCACCATTTTCCCAGGTTTGTGGGTTGGGGTTTTTTGTTTGTTTTTTGTTTGTTTGTTTTAAATGTACCAGTTCCTTAAAACAATTGCATGGTCACTGCAATAGTTTGGTGGTGTAACAAAAAGGTACAGCATGGAAGATGAGTTTTATATTGCTGTTGAGGAAGCATTATTAGAATGAACAACAAATTAAACAACTGGACAATCAGGCAGAGTAAGCAAACATGAAGCAGCACCAGAAAAAAAGAACTGTTCAAAGGACAAGGCTGCCCTCCCAACACCTGCAAGCATAAACATAGGTGGAGGGGAGAATATACCCTACCTACTGCAGACTCTTAATTCTTCAATACCACTACTGACTTACGGCAGCATGCACGTACGCCTTCCCCATGCTCTGTTAAGCAAGACGGCAGAAATCCGCAGGCCTTTCAGCTAGGATTAGTGACACAAGACCAGCACACAACAAATCAATTGCTCTTCAAGCTTTGCAATACTTGCACCAATAACTACAAGTCATCTGACCAGCAATTTTTGCTTATAATTTGCATAAAGCCAGTATACTTTAACATGATGTCCCAGTGTTTCCTATTCATCATTGACAGCTTTTACAGGAAAAAAAAGCAACATGATGTTTGCTAAAAGAACTTCTGCTAAGTGACCAGTTTTCAGTGAAAAGGTTTGAAAGAAGGAAGTCTCAATTAGAGCCTCTTCCTCCTTTCAAAAACCACATTGAACACTGCTAAGGAGAGTAGCAGTTCCCCCAAAAGCCCTTTGGACACTACATACTAGTTAATAAAACTAACAAAGGCAAGAAAACTCTCTTTCAGGAAGGCTTTTTCCAAGGGAGGTGACTGGCTGACCATGGCCACAGAAACAGAACACCCCATTTCCTGGCAGATCGCCCAAAAGCCTGCTATTACGCTGCTGCCAAGACATATTTTGATTAAAGGTGTTTTGAGGAAATGGATTTTCTTGCTTTGGATTTTTTTTTGCTGAATATACATGGAATACTTTTCCCTTTGTCAGATAAGATGATCTATTCACACCCTGCGCACACTTTCAGAAGTCTGTAAATTTGTGCTCAAAACAGTCAGCCAATAATTCTTCCAGTCATATAACCGGGCAGTAGTCAGAGTGAATTTGTCATATCGAAGGTTAGCATGAAAGAAGAAACAGTCTCTCACAGCAATTCTAAACACTGTTCTAACAACTGAAGTAGTGAATCAGCTGAAGCACCCTGAGGTTTACGCAGCGCCATGTAATTTGCTCCTCCTCTTTTAAACACCACTGCAGTAAAGACATAAAACAGTACCAGCAGTCATGCACTACCCGTGCAACTTCCTCTTCCCACTTACTCTGTCTACAGTTGTTTAAAATATCTGATAACAGATCATGTTGTAACCTCCTAAGAGACCTACAACTAGACTTCGTTATTTTTGAAAACACATCCTTTAGGAAACAAGGCCTGAGAAATCATGAAGCAATAATCCTTCCCTTCATAAAGTTAAAAAAAAATGCCTAGTACTGTTTTTAGAAAAGTCATACTGGTACTTGGAATGAAGTTCTAGGTACATACAGCTCAAGTTGTTCTTACTGTACTTTATTTTGTCAAAATGCCCACAAAAATAACTTGGAAAAATCCCGACTTAAAAAGTCATCTATCTTCAAAAATCACAATCAAGCTAAAGCGGCCTCATTCACTGGTAACATACTTCCCTGTGCCAGTTTCTCTATTCAGGTGACTGATGCCAAACATACTGGTCCTGTAACATCAAAGAAATCAGAATGGAAAAGGGAGCTGAGCAGGCAAGTTAGGCTAACACAGAGCTCTCGAAGACTTACGACATGTCTGGTTTCCACTGGTAGCGAAGAATTTTTACAGAGATTTAGGTACACTGCTTTAAAATACCCCAACTTTGCATCAGCTGAGGAACTGGCTTTCGTATCCTTCCCTACAGTTCCAATCACAGTATTTACAAAGCGTAATCCATTTTAGACACCATATGATAAAACTAACCTAATACTTTATGGCAGCTACTTTTTGGTGACTGTCTGCAAAAAAATTGCAAGCTTCGCTTTTTTTTTTTTACAGGATTATTAGAATTCTTATCTAAATGCCTATAATACATTCCTCATTCTTTGCTTTATTACAGGATGCTCCCTTTCACACTCAGACACACAGATTATGGAAAATGTTAATAACGAACAGATGCAATGATACTTTTGCTCTATTTTTTTTAGCAGTGATTTTGTTAAGAAAAAATTGTACATGTCCGTATAATTTTGTTGGTCAAACTCTGGACCAAGAAAAAATTATAGGACTAGTAATTACAGGACTAATGGGGTTTATCTGTCATTAACAACTCACCAAAAAACCCACGTATTTGTGGGGTGGCAAGACACATCCAACTTTATCAATGCCCTCTAACTGTACATTCTGTGCTACTCGGATTCAGTAGCAAGTTTTTTTTTAAAAATGGCTGTCTATACTGGTGCAGAGGGGAAAATGTGCAAGCAATAAGCAATGAATTGGGAAATCACTAAAGGAAAGGAAAATGACTGCCAAGTCATCTGGCAAGAACCAAACATACACACGGTAAAAAGATCTCCACCAGAGATGACAGAAAGCAGAGACTTTACAATAAAAGTCTTCAACTCTACTAAAGAAAGCAATTTAGCTAACATTCTGACTCTAAGAAGCAAGCCTCAATCTCAAAGGCATGGCTAGCAGCTCCCAAACGACTTTGCAAGGCCATTCAATGCTCTCTAAATTTTTTCTTTTTAAAAAAATATGCATTATGATAAAGGTCTAAGAGAAGTTGAGGCTTGACAGTAGCTGTAGTCCAAAATGTTTGGTCCTTCACCATGATTCCCAAGGCAGCTCACTGCTCTGAAGTGGAAATGAAGGTGCCTTCGAAGTTCCAACCACAGGGTTTTCATTTCAGAACTAACAGTTTTTCTCTGTGGGCTCCAGCCATTAGTTACCCTTATCTGCAGTATCATCTCCCTCTGACACATGCAAGTGGGGAGTAGGCAAGATTTTCAAAGCTGACACAGAAACAGCTGTTACTAAACAAAGTCACGCTAAGAAACACAGGAAATGAAACATTCAACATACAAATCCTTCACATTCCTTGAATAACCATATCTCTTAAGAAAACAAATCTAACTGTATCCATTCTGCTGAGTCCCTGGATTTACATAATTTTATAGCAGAAAAATTTAATATTGTAAATCAAAGTAAGGCATTCAAATCCATGACAGGTTACGAACTTTGTTGTCACTTGAAATTAGAGAGCAGTTCCAATTTTGTAGCTAATGATTTCACCATATACAAAAAACTAAATTCATCAAGTCCATGACACGACAAATACAGAAGAATCAAACATTCCTATGCGCACTGTTATCCTAAAAAGAAATGCTGTTTACCCACTGCTCTGAAGAGTCATTTATAAAACTATTTCACACAAACATGAGAGCTCCTGTTCTGGGCTACTCATACAACCATTATCCCACAGGAATATTGAAAACCACGATTCTTAACATTTAGATTGGTTCTAGAAGGCAATAGCTACTTGGACTGATCAGCACCTACACTGCAAATCTAATCCACATGTTCCTTCAGTATGGAAAAAACCAACAACTTTTAAAAAAAATTCTTCCCCCAAAACTGCATCTAGATAATAAATCCTAAGGCTGTTTCAAAATGTGTGCCAAAATTATACTGACAATTGCTCTGACAGTTGTTGCTCAACAAATTCAATGGGAAGAGAATTTAGTTCACAGCTAAGACTTTCCAGCTCTTCCTTTTAAATGCTTTGATAAAGTCTGCTCTGTAAAACTTCACATTACAGTTTTGAGTTTACTCCATTCATTGAATATCGCTTTAAGTTTTAATTCCATTCCAAACACGATTTATGGTCTAAGTAATAGTTTAATATCCCGCTTTCAGACATGTCTACAAAGTAGATAATCTTTAAAGCTTGCTAAATCTTAAGCTTCCTTTCCATTCAGTTGCAATTCTTTTTCCAAACAGGTATGTAAACATCTGCAAAAATTAGCACAGCCATCCATAGAACTAGCACAAAAACATGCTAAGGGGATCGTAAGGGAGGAACAAAATACGCTTTTTGGTATAAGCCACGTAAAACCTCTTTCTCTGGTAAAATATTTCAGGACGAAAACAAACAGCTTGCCTTTTGTCTACATCACTACCTCCTTCCCATTTACAGGAAAGTTCTCCTTTCCCATGCTTATTTATACTCAAAGTAAACAAGAAAAAAATCCTCTTAAGTCACAGTATGTGGGAGGCCAAGGAATTGCAGGGTTTGTTTTTTAAATCACTGGGTAGCTGTCGGTCCTACTTTCTATCTTTTCTACCATGGCCTGTACTATTGCTAAGTGGGTTTTTTCAACAGCAGTTGAAGAGAGGTTTGTATAAAAAAAAACCCTAACTGCTAATGTGTCACCTGTGTTTAGCTAAAAGATATGACCTTGCATTTACAGAGGCACTTTGTCATATCCATTCTGCTGCAGTTCTTACCTGCTGGCTTACAAACAGATTTTGTGCAAGAAATTAAAGGATTTTTTTCAGAGGTACACTGCAGATACCTTTCCCCCAGTGAAACAGTTACAAAACCAGTCAGAACTACTGAGAACACCATGACACAATAAAGAAAAGCAGATGGCAGATCACTAGTGAAAGACACGAGTCACAACGCCCTTAATGAAATCTAAGCACATTATTCAATTTTTCCCCTTATAACTCCTATCTCTCAACCCCAGAAGAAAGCAAAAAGGTTTTAATGAATTCAGCCAACCCATCTGAAACCAGAAAAACAAATACCAGTGATACCCAAACCACATGTTGAATGTTATTAAATTCAGCACATATTTACTTGCCTTAGATCACGATTTTTACCTTCCGATGAGAGTTCAGAGGTAATCTCTTCGCAATAAACAGAGGCATCCTCCCTGACCAGGCCCCCAGACACCATCTACTGACTAGAACCCAAAAAGCTTTTGCTTTTTGTCAAAAAAGTAGTATTTTTCTCCCTCAGTCAAATAAACATAAATAGACATTTATTATGCTGCTATTAAGGCAGCAGGACCATGTTAGTTGCACGAACATCATACAGCCAATTGAATGATCATGTTATTGTGTGACAAGTGGAAGTTTGGAACAATACAAATTTGCTGATTTGAAGACTCTTGGCTCATGGATGGGACAAGATACAGGTCAAACATCCAAGTCCTACAGCAAGACAGCACATCAGACAACTCTGATTTTCCCATTTATAAAATGGTCTTTGAAATAAACAGTATCAGAACTGGTTTGATTAGATTTTGGTCGGCAAATCTTAAATTTGAGTTTAATTTTTATGAAATAAGATTTAAAAATTACACACAGGACCCAACGGATGTCTCTGCTTGGAACAGACAGCTGGTTGAAGACAGGGCCAGGTTTGCACGCTTCAGAACACACTGTGCTGCAAATGTATCAGCCTTTAGCCATCACAGAATATAGAAAGAAAATAAGGTTAAAAGACTCAAACACAATGGGATGACTAGTCCAGCAGATCACAGAATATCTCTAGCAAAAAACAGGCCCACATTTTCTCCTGTGTGATGTTACATGAGGGGGTCATTAACCCCCAGTTCTTGGAACTACTCTAACCAAATCAGTGCAACCTTCGGGCTGCTCTAACACAACTCACCAATCCTTCAGTGACAATACAAAAAGGTACACACATGTCAGTGCAAACAACGAGATGAAATGCTGATCACCTTGTTCAGAATGCCATTAACCACAAGCTACCACAGAGTACCATCTGCCCCACTCAGAGCATCTTAACAGACACCAACACCAGAAAGGAAACGGAAGAACATCCCAAACACCTCTAGGACATCTCCCTTAGTAGAAGAAACTTTTCATTAGAATGCATCCAGAAGATGAACACTCCTACAGGTATTGTCTGGGACGGGAGGGGACATGTGGTGTGACAGGGACAACCAACACAAAACAGAAACATTCCCTGCGATCACCTCTCAAAGCAGGCTGTGTTGGAATTCTGGACTAGATAAACTCATGGTGTCCCTTTCAGTCTGAACCCTTCTATAACCACAAAATAAACAGGCTGGTAACTAGGTTTTCCAGTTAAAAGACACCGACCCAAAGGAATTACTCTATACATTTTGTCTTCGCCTTCCAGTTAAATACCAAAGCTGCAATCGCTTGTAAAAGTTGTCAGTGCAGCACAGCATTCACGTTCTTAAGTTGTAGGAAGAAGATACTCTGCCAAATACAGCATAATTCTGCTTCTCTTGGAACTGTCATTTCTAAAAGAGAGACCAGGCAGGTAGCTCGTAGGTTTTCTCCATACAGCCTCTTTTGTACACCTTTGAAATGTTAGATAACAGATCAAAAGGCTCAAACTCCACGTAATAGCAACTAGGAGGGAAATCCAGAGACTATTCTTCACTTGACAGGACTAGAAATTCCAAATTATCCAGCTAAAATCATACCTATAACAGTATTCTATCACCATTTTTGAGGACCTCCTTGCCAGACAATGGGAGTGGTCAATTACTTTCTGTTAATATCACTGCAACAGCTCCTACACTCCACATACACCATCAGGACATTAGCACAGTCCAAACACTGTCATAAATCTATCAAACTAGACGTGGTACAGAAAGTCACTGAGCATTGCAAATGCCGCTTTGTACGCTTGTTTTGTGTCAGTACTGCACAGCTTGATCAGGAGCGCTGCAAGAGCTCCCTGCTGTACACAGATCAGCTATGTAGTCTAACCCATCATATTTGGAAATGCAGGTAAAATGTACTGTACCATTCCTGAACGTTAATGAGGCTTCCCATCAACTGTTGTTTACCTGGGTGCTTTTTTCAAGCAGAGCTGGCTGTGCCTGGGTTGTTATGCAACCCTCAGCAAATCCACATGCCTACTGTCTTCCCGAGATCTCAAGGTAACAGAGCTGGAACTCAAGCATCTTTCCTGCTCAAATGCTCAGGGCATTTTACTCAAAACAACATACTCCATTTGTCTCTATGCTTCTTTTATTAGTAAAACTTAAGTATCAACTAGTAACTAGATAATAATATTACAATATATTAACTAGAAAGTCTCATGCTGTTAATGACTTACTACATAGTTTATTTAGTACAGGATAGCATTAGATGAAGAAAAAATGATAAACTGTGTATGGTAGTGGTAACTGTTGCTGAGCAAACAAAGCAAACCGAAGGCCAAGATACCAAAACAAACTGAGATTTGTAAGAGAATCCCACATAAGCACTGCAGACTGAGCAACAGTATTATTGTCACCAATTTCTGTTATACAATAAAAATCACTGAAAAGACAAATACCACCTCAGTTAGAAAACTCTTTTGGACTTATAAGACCATAATAAAGATGAACAACCTCTTATAGTCTCAGCATGTGTCTTGTTCTCAGAGGATTAGTCATTCCTTTATGTAGCTACACAGGCATGCGGAGATCTTCACAGACTAAAGCACCGTAAAGTCATCACTTCAAGAACTTAGCTGAGTTAACTTGAATTCCATACCAGATTCTTATCACTGACTTCTAAGACCGCCTGTTTCATTTTCCTCACTCCTTTTACGACTCGAGAACACAAGTTTTCAAGACCATATATATATAAACTCAGGACAATCTCATTAATTAGTATAGGAAATACCATCCTCTTCAACAAAAAGTTGCAAAACAGTTGTCAGTTTTGTACAGAGAGCACTTAATAACTACCTAATAGCACCTTCACCAAAGTACCAGACCCTGCCCCCCTTTCCCCAATCCTTTACTACTTTTCAACATTTCTGCACACCAGTGTTTTTCTCCTGTACTACTGCAACATCCCACTTAAGTCACTCCCACGTATTTGCCTGGCTTCAACCCTCCCGTATGGAAGGCAGCACTTTTTTCAAAACCTGTTGCCACATCAAGCACAGGTACAAATACACGCTCTAAAGGCATCCAAACCCACACATTTGTCTCTTCTCCTATCAGAAATCAATCAGACACAGATTCTGGCACCTTTTGATTCAAACAGTCCAAGTACTCCTTAAACTGCACAGCCATTCACGTACAAGCAAACCTGCATCTGCCAACCCACTTTTCCCACTCCTTGCTCTGATTATTTTCTCAGCATCTTTCCCCAGGTTCTCAGCACTTAGACATTCTTTCAGAAACTAAAGGTCATGGACACATGAAGAAGCAACAGTATGGTGGGATCCATGTTAAACCAAACATTACACACAGGGGCGAGTTGTCTGAGCATCCCTCAGAAGAAACATGTAGTGTGATACCTATCTCAGGCCATTTTTCATCTTTATGAGCTGTGAAACAATCAAGCTATTAACATCAGTGAGGTTTATATAAAAGAAAACACAACACATGTATCATTCCAATAACATTTTTTCCTTAGTAGATCTTGACTTTTCATTATCCCTTTCTTCTACTACACTAATCCTTCTCTGTCAAAACTAGTGCAAGTTTTAAGCAGTTATTTTCCCATCAGTTCCCTTTAGAAGAACAAAAACCTCTTTGTGCTAGGTTTATTGATCATTTTTTTACATTGAGTTTTTACTTTCTATTAAGGGCAAACATGTTTCTGGAAAGCTCATCAGTGTACTCACAGAGAGAAAAGCAACCATGTTTGATACCTGAATCCCTAGCACTGATGCAGTCCTAATTCTAAACTCTAGAGAATGCTGCTTTAAAAACACAAACCTCAAGCCACCTTCGGGGGGGGGGGGGGGGGGGGGGGGGNGGGGGGGGGGGAGGGAAGATCGCTATGTTATGCCAAACAGGCTTTATTCTAAAAAACTTGCGTATGACTAACAGAAGAGCGCAGTCAGAGCACAGACAGAGCAATTAACTTCCAGGTCAGTAACTCTTGGTGTCACATCAAACTAGCGAGCGCTGTCAAGCTGGCACTGAGACCATCACCACAAGCTCTGTGCTTCAGACACGGATCTGGGGAAATCTGTGGCCCATAGGAGTGGTGGTAGGGGAAGAAAAGGGGAAAAAAAACACATGAAATTATCTTTTGTTCTAAAAAGTGATATAACAAATTAAACCATTAGCGAGACAAAAGCTTTAACCATTAAAATATAAAAACCTAACTAGTGCACTTTCTTGTACTAACCTGGGCAACACCTGTGATGCAAGGTAACTTCAATGAATGGAAAAAATAAGTTACATTTACAGCATTCAGAAATAACTTCGCCCTTTGAGAATATGCAAGAGAAGAAATGCTGGAGGGGGCCGAAAGCTGGCCAACACTTCACCCGAAACAGCCAAACTCAACGTACTCCCCCGCTACCGCACCACAGGCCCCACCGGCCCCGGCCACCCCACTTCCCCGGCACGCCGTGACACACGCACAGCGAGCGGCGCCCGCTCAGGGGCGGGCTCCCTCCACCTCCGGCCTTTTTCAAGTGGTTTCCCTCGCGAAAAACGTTTCACGGATGTTTTCTTCCATTTCTCGTCACTTTCAAGGCGTTAACCCGCACGCGGCGGCCAGGGCGGGAAGCTCCCGGTACAGGGAAATAAATGAGACGGGCGCGCAGCGGGTGGAAAAGCCTCGGCAGGTTTCGCAACGGGAAGGAGGAAGAGAGGCCAGCAAATCCCCGGAGTGCCGGTCCGCTGGAAACGGCACCGTCATTCCTCCGGGAAAAGAAGTTTGGGGAGCCCTCCCCAGCGGGGGGGGGCACAGGGAAGGGAACG